>PRKT01000366.1:232776-280717 GCA_003671525.1 Saccostrea glomerata | reverse complement strand
TTCCCCCCCCCCCCCCCCCCCCCCTCCTACACACACACACATTTTTTTTAATTCCAAAGTGAGCATTACCAAATTGAAAACATTACATCATGCTGAAATTTTATTGTTTTCAAAATTGAATATGCATGAAAGTTACACCATTGATTTATTGCAATGAATCAGATATGACTAATATATTGTACTCAGGGGTACAATTTGATAGTTAATAAATAACAGTAAACAAATATATAATATGCCATTTTATGTTGTCATAAATTGGTTTTCAGAATAAAATCTGTGTATTTTATGACTGAAAATTGCTGTGGGTATAGACAATAGGACTGAGATTGTTGAGAAAAATAATTATCCTGTTGTTTTTCATTAAACCTGTAAACCCCAAGGATTCCTCCTTAAATTCACATCATAAATAAAAATTCATTTTTTCTCAAGATCAGAAGATACCATAAAAATTTAAAAAATTTTCTTTGGTGTTTTCAAGTGATTATATGAACTGATTTCAATTCTGAAGAATGTCTGACATTTTGAAGGCTGCTTTTGTGTGCTAAGAAGACATATTTTTACTGTTTTTAACAATGATGGTATCTGCCCTAATTATATTTGTCAGATACAATAAAGCCCCAAGTCCCAAAAACACAATATCCACTTTGCATGCCCAATGATCAAAGACTCCAGTCTTTGGGAGATCTTTGATAAGAAAATCTACAACCTGTCAAAATATAAGGCTTAGATCTGGTCAGATTCAAAATGCACAGGATTTCAAAAATCAAAAGACCAGTGAGGAGCCATTAAACAATTAGACTGTCAGTTGATGTAAGTGATGAGCCTAGGATTACTTTTAATTTGATGCTTTTCATATGCTGTCAGAGACAGTGTGATATAGATTGGAAAGCCATTCAGCCAGAAAATGGTGATCTTTTGGGCTCTCCCGGCAGTGAATGGAGCCACTTTTAAAGTTCTTTTAATCATGTTAATTAGTGATGATTAAAGTGTTAAATCTGGTGACACCTGCATTATCACTGACTCGAAATTTCAACATTTCAATAAATAGGAAAAAATATTACAAGCATGCAGACATATTTTCTCTATCTGATATACACACTAGTAGGGAAATCAGACAGAACACATCAGGTTTTCTTCAACATTATAATTTGAGATTTGTTCTTTAAGTATTGAGTACAATGTCTTCATGTGAGTCTGCTAATGGAAAGAATGAGGGAATGAAGAGGGAGATTAACTGTGATGAATTAGAAGGTAGGTCAGAATATTGTTCCTTTACAATGATTGGTTGATTCAAGATTCCACTGACTTTTGTTGCCATCTTTGAATCCAATTATGGGTCAGAGTCTGTGTGTGCATTTTTCATAAAACCTAAAAGTCACTTTTCCATTTGCCCTGTCCTGGCAAGGAGCACACAGTAGGTGTGACCAGTTGGCAGGGATGCTTACTCTTCCATGACACCTGATCCCACCTCTTATGTTTTATAGGGCTGTGGTTGCTCCAATCCAAATTTGTATTTTTTCAATAGATGTTTGATCTTAGTTACTCTTCATTATCTTCACATTTCATTGTACCAATTGATACAATTCTTTACTCAATTTGTTGTATTTTGTTGAACAGGATAAATGAGAAATTTAAGTTAGGATGAAGAAAGACAAATTTTCACTTGTTAAAATTCAATCAACCTCAATTTAATTCTGTGTTAGACAAGAACAAATATGTTTATTGGGAAATGGTAAACTTCAAAATTGAACCTTAAGGTATTCAATCCCTAATAGGAACAAATTCAATGAAATTGAATACATAACAGATATGTAGGCATTGAATACTATCTTTATTTAGACATACACCTGTACTTCCCATTTATTAATATTAGACTAAGTATGTATAGTGGGATGTGTCCTAATTCACTATGACCTTGAATTTTGGTAAAAGTTATGTCCCCCTTTTTTAATTAATAAAATTTTTTAAAAAAAATTAGATGGTGAAAATATTGTTTTCAATTGTCATTCTATTTTTAACGTTTCAATGCATCTTTCCACCGCAGGATTTATATATATTCAAATTATTTGAATTTTATTTTGAAAAAAACGCTTTTCCCCATAGACTTCAATGCAATCTTTGTTATTTAGCTACTGCTTAATTAATGAAATTATTTAAATTTTCTTGCGGGCAATTCTTTACCACTATAAAATGCTTTCATATAATATCAGAGTATTATGAACTTGACGGACATTTAAGGGTAGAGAATTTAGTTCTATAAGGGATGCAAATCCTTAATCATTTGATCATGGAATGGATAAGATCTCTAAAAAATTGATAAATATTTTTGTTATTTTCATCATGTTTGATGTGCTTATGTGTTTATTAATCCTCAACTTTAATGTTGCCCAAAACTGTTCTATTTTGAAAATAAGTTTTGACATCTGTCACCAGCTAATTCTGAGGTCAAGCTCTTACTAAAGGTTCAAAGTTCAAATGAAAATTCAGTATTGCCTGCATCTGAAGATATCTTTTAAATAAACATTCTAAAAGAACATTACATACATTCAGGTTTTCGTTTTTTCTGTTGTGCTTTCATTTGTCGTCTAATTTCTATTCTAATATTTAATTTTTGATTTGTGAATCCCTTTACCGATTTCTTGTTTATAGAACCTTCCCTTTTTACTAGTACTGTAATAATAATACAGGTAATAGTAATTCTGTAGTGGAAGGACATGATATCTATTAAACGAGCCATCATATTTCTAGTGCCTAATGTACATTTGGTATTCAAGTATTTTCCAAACATAATTCTTACATATTTACAAACAGTGAAGCACATATTTATTTCAATTGAATAACCTTGCTGTTTATGAAATATAAACATATTTAAATGTATTGCTAACCCAGCCACCAAAGGGACCAGACACTTGTCTTGACCTTTAAATCATATCAAAGAAGATTCTGATTCATCTGTTAATTAAGTATCATGGCTCTACCTCAGTTTAAAAAAACATTCACTTAATAGGTGGTGTGGATAGCATCTAAGATGATAATAGTCTGTAATGAGTACAAATTTGCAAATCTAAATAGAAAGAAGGAGCCAGAAAGTTGCATTCTAGGCCTTCAAGGCTTTTCAGGCCTTTGATTTTCAAAGTACCTTTGTTGTCTAAATGTTGCAACAAATCCTTACAATATCACTTTTTAGGGACCTCTTGCTTTGATGTATATAGATTTTTGTAATCACTGTATCTTTTCACCATATCTCCAGATATAACAAATGGTTCCAGAAGTGTCTAAAAAGTCAAATTTCAAAAGCTCTGTCAATATTCTGAGACAGGCCTACGGAGATCCTGAGGCTTTCTTTTAGGGCCATAAATCAGGGCTAATGTGATGGACACCATTTGATCAAGTGATTTCAGGGTAATTTATGTTCATTTTGTCATGTTTTGTTCTCTTGCCAACCTGATAAGAATTAATTGATTTTTACACCAGGCTTGTTGTTAAATAACACTATATATGCACAGAAAAACATCATGGAATTTTTTTATTATTACAATGTACAATCACTGAATATTGACAAGTCTATGATGTTTGTGAAAAAAAAAATCATGTTCCGATCAGCATTGGGTCCATGTACTGGGTGACAGGAAAGTGGGAATTAATCTTTTGGAATATTGACATGTCGGAGATCTCATATATGGACCAGGAGTCCATGCTCTAGGTGACTGAGAAGACTGGAGATGTCTTTACTTGTTGACTAAAATTCATTGATTTCGAAGTCGGCCTGTCAGTGTACTGTCAACACGAGTTTTGAATAATCCAGTAGGCTTTAACATAGATCTCCCCAAGGTGTGACTATTTACACTGCTCTGACATACATGTATTACAATTATTGTATGCTTAGATTTGACTGTCATTTTACATGAATCCTCAAAATCTGTACAATTTCCGTTAAGATAAGCTAAGATTATTGATCAAAGGTAATTTGTAATCCCTTTTTATTAGATGGGAGTGTACAATTTAATTTTGCCCTTTGGAGACATTTTTATGCCCCCAGGCTCCCTAAGAGGTTTCTTTGTTGTCTGTCAAAGCTTCATCTTCTTAAAGTTTCTGAATCCATTTCTATTTACCAATGTTCTTTCATGTACACCGGTCACGGTAGCCTAGTGGTAGAGCGTTCGCTTCGTGATCGGGAGGCCCGGGTTCGATTCTCGATCGCGGCGCCGCGTCATACCTAAGACGTAAACAAAGGTAGTGACTGTTCCTTCGCCAAGCGCTCGGCACTAGAAGTGAAAGTCACGGGTCTTTCGGATATGACCTTAAAAACGTAGGTCCCGTGTCACGGTAGGCGTTGGCACGATAAAGAACCCTCACTGCTCAATGGCCCTGAGTGCCGAGTATAGGTCTAAATTTGAAGCCCTTCACCGGCATCGGTGACGTCTCCATATGAGTGAAAAATTCTCAAGAGGGACGTTAGACAATATACAATCAATCAATCAATCTTTCATGTACATATAACCTTTATGGGGAATTGAGGATGAAGGAAAGGTGTTCCTATTTAGAAAATAAAGAAAACTTTTTAAGAGAAAATCATTTAAGGAATCACTGCATACAAGGGCTCTAAAGAAAGTTCATAATATACATGCAATAAATAACATACACTCATTATTTGCATATGTTAAAAAAACTAATCATGAGTACTAAATTGGTGTATTATTCTGTTAGGTTTAGAAATTTCTTTTTTAGCCACTAAAATAATTCAAAAATCATATGATATTTTAGGAGAAAATTTTAAGTCTTAATACCAAGTATTTGTTAATCAGTCATGCAAAATTTAAATTCAGTTGAAAGAGTATCATTAGGAATCAAAAAGAATAAAGTTAAAAATCATTAAAGTATTTTCTATGAGAGACCAAATGGCAATATCCCTTGAGCTCCAGATAATGTCATGGACCAATAAACCATCATTGCTATATACCGGTATATATATATGGGTCATTGGACAAAAAAAGTGCATGCTTAGGAACAGTTAAGCTTTGTTATTATGAGCAGTGACTTATCAAATATTAATGATACAGATATTAATTTAAAAGTTGAAATTAGTGGAAATTCCCAACCACTTTTTCTGTATACAGTAAAACATGTTTAAATAAAACATAAGTGCCAGGGACATACTATTTTTCCTTGTTATAAGCACAATTTGTTTCCCAGTGATTAGGTTTGACTGTAAAACTGGATAACTTTGCCATGGTTTTAATTTCACTATGTTTAAGATCAAAGATATTTTACACAAATATTAAAGTAATATTTTCCCTGTTTCTATAATGTAAACTGTTCGAAGTGTCACCGAAAGATATGTTTCAAAGAGACTATTTATTTCTTTTCAGCGTACATATTCTCATTCATCTATAAATATTAATTTACTAGCATGGCTTGAAGATAGTATATTTAGACATGTTCCTTTCAGTTCACATGGTACTTAGGTTTTCCAGTTACGGTTTGCATACAAAGGGGAGTAACTCTTAAATGCTTATACAAAATAGCAATATTGAAGTTTAATGATTTTATGTTTACAATAAATTTGATTAAATAAAGAAAACCTATTAATGCAAATTATTAATTGGGAATACTGATAATAACTTAAATTTAAATAAATTAATGTATCTGTTAATTACATCTGTTAGGAGGTATGTGAATTAAGATGATCTGAAGACTTCATATTTAAATCATTTAATTAAGCAATTAAAAAAAAACTCCTAAATATTGACAGATAAAAAGTCAATTTTCATACAAGAATTATTGAACTTTGAATTTTCAGATTTTGCTTCAGGCAATATACAAACGAACAAGTTGACATGAGTTGATCTAGGGCATTGTAATAGAAGGAGATTCAAGGTCCTTTTACCATTCAATTATTCCAAGTCACTGGCAGGCTGGTGTAATGAAAATCAAGTGTATTGTGAATGATTTATAACCCATCAAAAACTGAAAAATGAGGACTTGCAAATCTATGAGAGGTTCATGTTCTTTATTTTTAAAACTGCATCGTCAAACAGGAGAAATTGACATAAAGCATAAATGTAGAAACTGTCAAGGCAGGTCGGGCTTGATTGCAGTGATTGGATAATTTGTGGGTTGGTAGCTCATTTGTTTTCATTATAAGATAGGCTTGGCATGATAAAGAGACATTCATCATGGCTGTGAGATACAGCACATTAAGCAAACCTTACATAAATCCTCTTCATCATTCTGTAATTATGTACCCAGGAGATGGAAGGGAGAGAAAAAAGCTGACAGAAAAAGGCAAAGTTAAAAAAAACTGCAGCCTCCTTAACTGAAATTAAGGTGGCCTAGCCTAGGTTTAATGAGGATTTATCTTTCTTTCTGGAGGAGAGTTTCTCCCCAATGTTGTCCCATTAACATCAGTTTTAAGACTGGGTAGTGAAGTTTAACATCTAGGATGGTCAGTGGTGGGTCATATATTTATAGCTGCAAGAGTGGAGGATTCAGAATATATTTTAAACAGAAGTGGTGGATCATATATTTTATAGCTGCAAGGGAGTGGCGGATTCCAATTTATTTAATATATCAAGTGTTGATGTCATTAAATTTGCAAATTGAGATGATTTTATAAATCTATTCTTTAGACATTTGATTATCCAATCCTCTAAACTCCATAACACAAACTTCCCGTCAATTAAAATATGTACATCAATTTATACTGAATAATTATGACTGATGTATAAGTACATTAGGTTTGAGAAAAGTACACTTATTGGAAAATTTATAGGAAGAAATAACCATCTTTTTTTGGAAGGGGGGGAGGTTTAAATTTTTTAAATACAATTACCAGTAAAACTTTTTACAAAGTTATCTTCCTTACAGAAGGAAGTGTCAACTTTGAGAAGAAACAAGAAGAAAAAGTTTAGGAAGCAAAGAAAAAAAAATCCAGCAATGATCAAATACTGTAGATCACTAAATTTTCGTGACACCTTATTTTCGCATTTATAGTCATTGACTCTTATTTAGCGAGACAAAATTTTCACGAATTGTGGTTATTGCTCTATATAATCTTAAGGAATACTATTATATGCGAGAATTAAATTTTCGCGAGCACACTGTCTCGCGTAATTACGCGAAAATAAAGTTCTCGCGAATAAAAAGTGATTTACAGTACTCAATTCAGATTTATGAAAAGAATTAAAGAATTCAAAGAGCAGCTTCTGATAAAGTTTTATGCATTGAAACAATGACATAATAACAATGACATAATAAGACTGCAGAACCTTTTTTACATATTGAAATTATTTCAAGATTCAAATTCCAGACACTCTATCATCTTTCTGGTACAAATGAAGCCGTGTTTTGAACGATGACCTAAGTGGCTGTTAATTGGCTTGCATTTTGACAGTCTTTGAAGAATGATAATGGCAGAGCCATTTCTCTGCTGAAGTTACTGGAGTGCAGAATAGCGGCTTGGCTGAAGTGACATTCATCATTCTAAAAAAGTGACTCTTTCATACACATAAAATCAATGCGATGATCATCTGTCAAATGTCTCATTTCAAAATTTATGTTTTATTGCAAAAATCAATACCTGACTTCCTCTGGACTCCAATTTCATTAGGAGATATAAAGATAAATTGCGCGTAACTGTTGTTTTATGTGGCAACCTCGAAATTTATTGCACAGTTAATTATTTTTTTTTCTCCCTAATATGATTTTTGGACAAAGGATATCAAAAGACGTATTAGTCACACCATAGATCTTCATAAGGAATACCTGTTGTATATGATTAAATATCTTTGATTTATGTAAGAAAGTAAATTATAACCTAAGAGAAAACTGCCTCTTGATGTTGTCTGATGCTTCATCCATTTACGTACTTTCAAAGAAATTTTTATCAGAAACTTATTTAGAAGCTTGGTTTGTTCAATTTATTATAAGTACATTATTATAAGTACAATCTTCATTTTATCCTGCAGTGTTAGTACATTTACAAATACTTGATAGTACTTTGTGTTTTGTGGCAATTACAGAGTAAGTTGTTTCTATAAATATGTATTTTCCAATTTACTTGTCTTGAGATAAAAATCAATGAAAACTGAGTCAACCTAACCATACAGTCAAACCTTCATCTCAAACTCTAAGGGATCAAAAAAAGACTTCAAGAAATCAGGATTCGGGATTTGAAATGTAAAATACATACAAAACAAGTGGTGATAAGTGATTGGGACTTACAATTCACTCGACATATCCATGATACAGGTATTGGAGAAATCTGTGTTCAAGACACTGAAGTTCAACTGTATTTGTCTTTAAGCTAACAAGTTTAATGTACCCTGGACTTATACTGATAATAACTTTAGGGAGAAGAGTTTCTGAAAACTTGAGAAAACAAACTATAAAGATAAATAAATAAATTAAACAGAAATATGGGGTAATGAATTTTTAAATTTGATTTTAATGAGGGGAGTGGGAATGTAAGAATCAATGATCAAAGAGAGATAACTCTAAAAACAACATTTTAATTAAATGCCATAAATTTCCATTTCTATTATGCAGAACTATGAATCTGTTTGAAAAGTTTTGTTATGACTGTTAGTAATAAGTATATATAGGTATCAAGTGGTGTAGTTCTGGGTTGAATCTTTTTTTTGGAAATTGGGAGGGGATTTAAAAATTAATGGTCAAAGAGAGATAACTTTTAACTAACATATCATTGAAATGCCAATAAGTTCCATTTCTATTATGCAGAAGTATGAACCTGTTTGAAAAAATTTGTTGTGGCTGGCAGTATATTTAAGTAAATTTGTGTGGCTCTTGGTTTAATTTTTTTTAATTGGATAGTGGCTATTTCTGAGCTTGTTTGAAATTCTGAGCAAAGAGAGATAACTCCTAAAATTGCTTTGAATGCAGATCTTGGCCTAATAAAATGTTATTAGTTTGAATTGATTACAGAGGAGTAGTACACTAAAGATTTAATTTTTTTTTAACTATGAGTAGATCACGTTATCTAAAAAACTGCATGAAAATACTGTTCGTGAATTAGAACTTTACAGTTATATGCAGTGGTGTCATTCAGCTTGAAGGTGGAATGACCCTTTCTGCTCACTAAAATGGAATTTTTTATAATATAAAATTCAGATAAATCAAATCAATCAGAAGATGGAAATATACGTAAAATTCAATATTGGTAAAAATCTTAGGTGAATTAGTGTTGAAAATTTTTTTTAAAAAAGGAAAAGAAAAAGTCATCAAGAGTTATCTTTCTTAGAAGAGCTTGGTTTGTCTGCCTTTATGCTTAAAACACATATCCTATTCCATATAAAAATCAATATCATCATTAAAGAAAAACAGATTTATTTTATCCTGAAATAATGCAAGATCTAGCTATGAATGAACTCTACCCTAAAGCTAGCCTGGTTGAATGTATATAAAATTTGTGTGTATAATGTTCTGTCCTGTAGAGCCACATTTGATGTAGTTACTGTTATAAACTTCTGTAATTAACTATTGCATGATTTTTGTCTCATATTTCTTTATCTGTATATTAAAGAGAAACATAAAGTGAATCACTCCTACAGATTTATGCACACTTTCACCACAAGTGAACAATACAGGTATATAAGAAGATTCAGCTCCAGGTGGTGGCTGCTGATTTATCTAATGAGACAATAGTTAAAATCTTCCTTAATGTCTTATGATGGCACACTGCAGGATGATCTGTAGTCAGTTGGTGATGGAAATGATGGCTCAGAATGTCAGCTGATGTTTATGGAAAAGAAAACCTAACTTGTCACCTTGTTAAGGAGAGAAGTCTGTTAATTATGCATCTTTATTTACCTCTAGCTCCAGAAGAGTTCCATCCGCTTAGTCATGGAAGCTTAATTGTCACTGAATCTGACAAGATTAAAAACTAGGTGTAATTTTTTTTCTCACCTGAATGTGAATAATGGTCATTAATGGTACAAGATGAGATGACGCCTCCAGCCGCGCCATTAAACATTAATTTACATGATCTGTCTTTATTCTAACATCTGTGCAAAACCATTTTCAGTTGATGAATTTATCTGTTCCTCGGGATAATGTGCCCAATATGTTTTCTGTGACTCTTGTAATATATATACTGAAAATGCTAAAAATGTCATTTCACAATTTAAAAAAAAAGGTTATTCTTCGCATACACTAAAAATGCTTTAAATAATAGATGAAGTAGCAATTGAATTAGCTGAGTTTTATGAGAATAACCTGAACAGAGCACCCTAAAGCCTTTGAGTTCATCTCATGCAATATGTCCATATCTCAATTTTATGTTTTATGCATCAATTGAAGAAGTTAGCACAAAGTGATTTGTGAATCCTTATTGACAGTGATGGATTTGTGTTAATCTTGTTTCCATGGCAACTGTCAACACTTGTCGGGCATCATCAGTAATTTATCATTTATTTGGGACCAAGACATTGTTTATAGAAATAGAAATGTTGATTTTTTTTTTTAGATTTCGTGTTTGATGTGATCTCTTTGACAAGGTCTTTCATAATGAAACAATCCTTGATATTGTTTTAGCAATTTGTCTTACATGTATATGCTTTCTCAGCCAGACACCGCTCTTATTTTTATATTGTTATTAAAAGGTTTCAACTAAGTCAGTCAAGCTATGTCAACCATACTGGCAAAAAAAAAGTTTAATGCTGATGCTTTGACGCCAATAATATTAAAAACTGAATTATATTGTTTGATGTACTTCGTACCTGACAAAGTTATCCCTACTATAAGTAGATCATTTTTTCTTTCAATTCTATATACATGTATATGAAATAATTGTACCAAATAAATGTCTTATCACATGGAAAATACCTAAGAAATACTAAACTGAACTAACACCAACCATTCATGAAGAAGTAGAATAAGTATTGTCAAGGTTAAAGTTTTTCAAAAGCTGCTCAACCTGCAAGATTGATGTCAAAGAATAAAAGTTGGCTAAGAAAATTGATCTTGTAACAAGGAATACATAGTTTAAACATGAGAGCCTTAGCATTAATTAATAAAAGTTAGCTTCAAGGTCAAGGTCAAAAATGTATTTGTACCCCCAAAAAATTCTTAAAACTTGGAATATGTGAAAAGTAAGAAAGTCTTAGTACAAAAAGCTCTCAACATATGGCCCAGGTTAAAGTTTAGTAAACATTTTGCAAAAACAGGTCAAACTGCAAGATCAAAAGGTCCAAAATGTTGGTCTCCAAGGGAATATCTCATTACCTGTACAAGGAATATGCCTGTAAGAACCCCCCCAAAAACTATATCTCAAAAAAATCAACAGTTATGGGGATTATTAGAGTCTTTCAAAACAAACAGACAGATGAACAGACAAAGTTATCCTCTTTATCTATATACAGTCGAGCCTCATTTATCCAGACACTTTGGTTCCTAGTCAATTTGTCCAGATATGTGAAGCGTCTGGATATCTGAATAACCAGTTAAACAAGACAAAATAGCATTAAGAAATTCTGTTCCCATGAAAAATTGTCCGGATACTGAAGCATCCGGATATCTGGTATCCGGATATATGAAGGTCCACTGCATAGTTATCATAAACTATCCTTTCTATCTATATACTGGTAATAGCTATATCCTCTTTATCTATATATATGTATATAGGTATCCTCCCTATCTATATATATGAATTCATCCCTATCTAATATAGGTATCTTCTCTATCATTATATAGGTATCCTCTAAATCTATAGGTATCCTCTCTATCTATATATAGCCATATCCTCTCTATCTATATATAGCTATATCCTCTCTATCTATATATAACTATATCCTCTCTATCTATATATAGCTATATTAAGGCATCCTCTCTATCTATACATAGGTATCCTCTATATCTACTGGTATATACATGTATAACTATATAGGAAACCTCTATAATCTATTTTTAGTGTGTGAGTCTACCTTGACAAGTAATAGTCAACTTTGAGAAAATTATTACTTATATCTGTAAAGGACTACAGTAAAACAACTATTTTATTTTGCTTTGTATTAATTTATAGTCTGAGAATGTTTCCTCAAATGCAAAAATAATTTTTACAATTGAGGAAACATTCTCTATAAATACTTGCTGTAGATTAATTTTAGAATAAATGACCAATTGCAAATAAAGATGATGCAAATAGAAGTTATGGATATATACTGTAAATTCCTAAATATACGCGTGGAATTATTTATCACGTACTTTCGCGAGAATCAGCACACACGAAATAAAATTGCTCGCCTTTATTTTAATAGTGCTGAAATCTATGTTAAATCTCTTGGCCATCCGTCCGTTCGCGAATTATTTTTCTCGTTGACGTTGAAGAGGTCATTTGCGATAAAAAGTGCTCGCGAAAAATAAGGTATCTACAGTAATCTGTTGAGTGTTGCAACAAATGCATCTCTTACCATGATGTCACATTTGTGATACTCATTATTTTATGCTTAATTAAGAAAATTGATATATACCAGTCATAGATTTACGTTTGACAAAAATAGACATTGACAGATTTCGACAAAAAACTATTATACTGTGCTATACAGCTGTTGCATCAACAACCTGTTACTCGAACCTCTCGATCAAAACTTTTTTTTAATTAGACAGTGAAATATTACATTGTTAATAATTTGTTTTATGATGACTGATTATTAATTGTGGTTAATTAGTCTCTGATTAACAATCAATAAATATTGATATGATATTGTTTCTACCTGTATATGGAATTATTTAAGGAATAAAGTAATGACCTTCAGGTATGAACACAAAGGACAAATTGGGATTTTATTAGCACTTACCATGAACCTGGTTACCCATTACATTAAGTCTAGTTTTCTTTTACCTTTTATCGTATGACATATGTTGCTTCTTGGTCGGGAATAATCAAAAGTTTCTTTGTGGAGCAATTGATTTTAATTGCAGTTTGCGGATTTGTATTTGCTGTGAGTTAATACCCCCTGCATTGCGTTGTTTTCCCATTGGCCGATCTGACCAGACATGGATACTCTGGCATGGATAGATGTAACATTACTGTGATGTCAACTGCCATCAGGCTAATTTGATAATGAAAAATGAAACTGTTTACATGTTTTTGAGGAGTGTCAGTTTTCATAATGAAGACTAATTTCTTGATATTATAATAAATACACTTAATACAGATGTCACTTGTTGATATTTTACCACAAAGAGATTTATATTTGTCAAGACTTTCACATTTTTTGCTGGAATCATTTTGTCTTGCATGCTTTAGAGGAATGGCATTTAGATGTATTGGATCGAAGTTTTTAAAAAAAGGACTTAATTTTTTTTTCACTTTATTTTGTTCATATATAAGATCAAACAATCTAATAAAAATGGAATTTGTGTGAAGAATATCAGTTTTTAATATACATGTATGTGATTTTGTCTATAAGCTAGTGACTACAGTATTTTATTATAAATGGAATATATTGTTCCTTGTTGTGTTAAAAAGAAGACCTTTTCTTGCAAACTGTTCCAAGGAACTTATGTATCACCTGTTTTATTACTGCATATTTTTAAGAATGGTCACTTATTTATTTGCATATCATACAATATTTGCATTTGCTTGAAAATGAAAAGCATATCAGAAAGGGTGATAATTTATAGATAAAAATATGATTCTTCACCCTTTAAAGACAAATCAAATAATCTGAAATATTTATTTTTTGATTCAAACTATCCCTCAGATTGTTTATCAGAAAAGATTTCAATCTATCTTTCCTGCAATTGTCAGTCAATCAACATTATTTGAGAAACAGTCCTTTTTATATACCTGTAGTGATACCAAGTGTCAGTTTAATACAATTTAAAAAAGTCCAGTATGTTGTGAGTTTTTTTTAGAAGTAGGTCAAAGGTCAAGGTCAAAAGGAGTGTAACTTGCATTTTTCATTATCATGTCTTTTGATAAGCAGTGCTTTTGCTAAATAGCACAAATCTACCTCCCAGATATCCAAAATTGATGCTGTAAATATCAGCGTTATGAAGTACAGTAAACCAAGTATTATTCATATCACTGAGTCACTAGTATGAAATCAGTTTGCGATGATAAATTTTCCCGACTGAGGGAAGATTTTCTACCAATTCAAAGTAAAAATAAATGGTTCTACGGTGATAAAGATTTGCAAATTTAAAAAGTAGGTAGCGAAACTCGCTCATATTTCTTGCACATAAATAAAAGTTGGTTTACAGTAGTGACTGGAATTTCTACAAAAACTTTTGAGCCAAGCATTACTGTAAACACCAATTTCTTTTGGCAAGATAGAATTTGCTATCATGAGACAAAATTTTCATAAATTCTGGCTATGTTGCTGGATATGATTAATACAAATGAAAATATCATACCTGAGAATGAAATTTTACAAGCAGACTTTCTGCTAGTTGCTATGTTTAATTAACTTCTGTCGTAAAAAGTGCTTTACAGTTCAAGATTGAAATGTCTAATCCATTCCTCTGATAGTTCTCAAAATATAAGGTGTGACAGATTGACAGACAGACCCAGAGAGACAGACAGACAGACAGAGGATACATGTACAGACAGACAGACTACTCTGCAGAATTTGTAGAGTGCAGAAAAGGGGCATATACTTGTAAATATATATTCTCATGGCTGGATGGAAATGAACAGTGACAGAAGATATTGAAAGCATGACATTGTGTACAGTTTAGATCATGTAGATATTTTGAGCACAGCTATACTAGTATGTATGATGAATTATGGAACACTAATAACAAGACATTTTAAATAAAGTTCATAAATCCCTAGTCAGTTCTCTCAGACTTTTTTCCCTTCAAATTTTCTCTGAGAAAAATGACTTGAGGATGATTTAATGATGCCCCATGGAGTTAGGTGAACGGGGTATATGGGGGAACTTGATAAATGTATGTGTCAGGAACTGACATTTCATTTGATGTATGCCATCAAGATGCAAATTACATAAACATTTTGAAAAGACAGAATATGAGAATCTTTGGAGGGCAGATGAACGAGTTCAGAGGAACTCTATGCACTGTGGGAAAGATATAAATTAATCACACTGCAAACATCGCCATGACCACACATAAATAAAGCTCAGGTGTGCTCGTGAATTTCTGGCTTTAAATTTCAAAGAATTTATTAATATTGTGTATATATGCCATGAATTTCCATCTTTTGTATGTCAAAGACTTTATTAGTATCACATATTTGGTGTGGTAATTAAGAAAATGGCAGGTTTTTTTTAACTTTCCATAAAAAAAAAGATGTAAAGGTTTGAAAAGCATCTTGACAGTCTGTTATAATTTATGAGGTAGTGTAATGAAAAGATTTTTTCAAAAAACGTAAACAATGTCATGTATGATATTTTATTATTTTTGGGGGGAAATCCATCACGGAATTCTAAGAAAAGAGAAACTTTTTTAAACACAGATGTAAAATCATGTTGAAGAAGGTTATAAGCCTGTTTAATTTTTGTGAAAAAAAGTTGTCAGGAAATGACCTTAATCAGAAAGATACTCACTTTTAGACTGAAAACTTTATATAAAGTCAAACCTCAATATGCTGAACTCAATATACAAATATACAAACTAGCTGATGAACGTTATACTCAGTCACTGTCTAATCTCTTTATCTATCCTATTTACAATTTTTTTAATCAAAATCTCTCATGTTCTGGGAAAAAATCCATTTTACATTGGATTCTTTTGAGAAATATAGCAAAGATGGCCTTATTTTTGCAACACCTTAGTAATTTAAATGAAATTTTTTTTTTTATTAATGAGACAAAATTTCATAAAATCTACTTATTTTGTATAACCTTCAATTTCACAAAGAGACAGTCTTGCAAAATTATACACAAGAGAACTTTTCACAAATCAAAAATGATTTACAAATTGAAATACTCAAGTATGTGTACAGATATTTGCTTTAAACTGTATGGTTTCTTCAGCGATTATTCCTTTGTGTTAAATTAACCCATTTTTTAACCATTATTATTTTTATTATTTTACACAATTTATAAAGCACTAAATATAATATAAAATTACTCTAAAGCGCTGTACATTAAAATATAAGCATAGATATACAGCATAAGCATAAAAAAAATAAAAATTACAGGCACTATATAGAACTAAAAATACACATCAAAGCCATAAGAATATACATAAATAATCTTTTAAAAAGGCTACAAATTAAAACCATAAGAATATGCATAAATAAACTTTTAAAAAGACAAGAAATATTGATACATGTAGATTGCTGTAATGTCCCCTGTTATAAGATCATTTAAATTTAAAAATTAAATACAAATTAATGTAGCTTCTTAAGAATAATCTGGGTATGCAGTAGTAAATAAATAAATTTTTAATAATTTTTCAAAACGAATAAAATTTCTTTCCAATCTTAAATTTTGAGAAAGACTGATCATACCTTGATCATACCTTGCCCTTGATCATTAAAAGCTAGAGGATAAAAAAGTAAACCAAAGGGAATAGATTTGCAATGATGGACTTGATAATCTATCAATATGTACTGTCTAGATTGATACCAATTATACATGTACTACACAGTTATTCCTAACAGACTAGCATCTGCAGAGGCCACAGACATTGACAGCCAGGGTATATACCACAATTTCTGTCATTGACTCACTGTCTTATTCCTAACAGCTAGCATCAGAGGCCACAGGCAGTGACAGTCAGGGTATGTCATACACTATCTGTCACTGACTCACAGTCTTATTTCTAACATGCTAGCCACAGAGGCCACAGGCAGTGAAGGGTATGTCACACAATATCTGTCAATGACTCACTGTCTTATTTCTAACAGGCTAGCCACAGAGGCTACTGGCAGTGAAGGGTATGTCACACAATATCTGTCAATGACTCACTGTCTTATTTCTAACAGGCTAGCCACAGAGGCCACAGGCAGTGAAGGGTATGTCACACAAATTCTGTCAGTGACTCACAGTCTTATTTCTAACAGGCTAGCCACAGAGGCCACAGGCAGTGACAGCCAGGGTATATCACACAATATCTGTCAATGACTCACTGTCTTACCCAGTAATTAATTTTACATGAAAGAAGTCGGATGCCATGTCATTTAAAAGTGAAATGATGCCAGCATTGCATGTCAACTGATCATTGAATTTCAATGTTCACTCACTCTGCAGCTGTTTGAAAACCTTATATAGAAGGAATTTTTAAGTAATCTTTTTAATACTTTAATCTTAATTACTCAAAAACTAAGCTGCATGGCTATAATATAAGGTTGAACAGATGATCTGAATGTGACTTTTTCAGCAATAATTAAATATGCATGGTCATGAACTATTGGCTTTTTTGAAGGTTTTTAATTTGTGGTAAACTAATTAAAGTTATTTGAAAAAGTGTTGGCAATTACTGGTCTGGTTTTTTTTTTTTTTACATTTAAATTCAACCTTTTCTCATTCCTTATGTATTTTTGGTGGCTTTTGAAGCCAATATTTCTACATGTATGTAGTCTTTTTTAGCTTGGCCTTCTTTATCTAAGAATTTGTTTTTCTGTTTTAAAATATCTCCACAGATATATCAAACTAATTGCTGTCACTGATTATCCTAAGCAGGTCTAGGATTTTTTTGTACCAGTTTAGCCAGATGCATGAGGATTTATCTTATATATGTTGGAAATTGACTTGAATTCATCACTCTTGGGGCTAGGTGCGTTAATCCATCTTTGATTTGGGAGTAAATAAATTACTGAAGTGATGGTAATAAGTGTTTCATGTGTAAACAGCAGGGGAGCCAGAGGAGAGGCCATTAATTCAGGGTGTCTAGACAGGATTCCCAACGCAAGATGGTATGCAAGGGTTTCAAAAAATATAAATAATGCACGGGTGTAAAGAGGTGATGCACTCGGTGTAATGTCTTTTGACCAATTTCAGAGTACTTTTTAATTTTTCAAAGTGATAAAGTTAAATTTGAAGGATGTTTGGCTCTAAATATGTATATGGGTCAGTGGGTAATAGGTCAAGGTCATTTATTTATCTTGACTTGTTTAAAGTAGGAAGAATGATTATCGTACTAAATGTTGAATTCACAGTCTAAGAGTATTTTAATACATACAGTAAAACCTAATTATTTGGAACTCAATGGGACCAAGAAAAATTCTGAGATATCAAAGAACTAAAGATATTTAGGTAAAATATAGTCAAACTTCATTGTCTTGAGATCAGTGAATGAAAAGGTGCATATTATGTGACCAAAGTCCTCTTGATTTTTTTCACTTTGATTGTCCCAGTCTGTAAATTAAATAAATGCACAGCATATCAGAGGTTTTTACATGTAGTATTACCCAGTAAAATGAAAAATTCAATAAATGCTTTATTTGAAGTTTTACCCCACTGAAAGTTTAAGGAGAGTACATATAATTAAAATACTAATAAAGTACTGCTAACTAATATACTAAAGCACTGATATCAGGAGGAAAATTTAGAGGAAACTGACAATTTATGGTGATTTATTAAAACACTTCAAGTCAAATCTCTAAAACATAAGTTTTTTTCAAACGGAGATTTCAGGTTTTTTTGGTATGTAGCGTCCTTGAGTTGATAAATGTACAGCTAACTGATCCCTACTGAATAGACAAAACTAATCATAACATTTGTCATTCCCCAGGGGGGCCGACTCCAAAACACAGACTGTCAAATACTGTCAAAGTCGTAATAAATTCTAAATCATTGATCTATACCGATCTGTATTACAACTGATTGATAGCGTTTATCAGCGTAATGAGAAGTTCTAATTTGTTGTTCTCTTCAATGATTAACTGCCAATGCCTGACTGTCAGAAATCAGGTAGAACTTATAGCAAGACAGCGTATATAGGCCACAGATCACTGTTAATTATTCAACAGAAGTATGTCAGATATTTTTTTAAATGATAGTGCTCTTGAAATGATGGAAATTGATGTCTTTTTGGCCGGGTTAAGAATTTGTCATTTGTTTTTTGTACGAAAATTGATGATGTAAAAAGAATTGACCTTTTAAATTTTCATTTTATTGTTCCATTTGAATAAGCTCTGTTTCGTTTTTTGGACAAATTGATGAGAAGATGATATACATCTAGAATTTTGCTTTGAATTAAGATCTTGAGAATAAAAATATTCTTTGTTGACAAAATGCATGATCACTGCTTCATTAGATTCTGTGTATTGACATATGTGCCATACATTTGACTGATAGATCCAAATTTGTGAAGCCTATCAAATTTCACAAATAGGATCATGAAATAAGTTTTTAATAACTTTGGGATTAAGAGGTTTATTTAAATCTCTCAATCATGCATCATCATTGTAAATATGATATGCACCTTAAGTGTGAAAATGCTCTGTAATTCAGTGACCTTGATTAAGTTTGAATGAGGTCAAGGGCAGATGGTTTGAAAATGCTACAAGGTTTGGCTCTGTTAAAATGTACGTGGTTCAATTTTTGATTTGGATCGACTTTTACTAAATGAATATACATACATGTTTAATTCTAAAATGAATTTTACAAATCTTAAACATGGATATTTACAGAAAGTTGTGAATTAAGCATGCAAATTAGTAGCAAAAACCATACTGACATGATATGAGGATAATGTTAATGTTGACTATAAATATATACAAAAGCATTGGTTTGTAAGAGTTAAAACAAGTGGGTGTTAAGTACTGCATTAATGACTGTAATTTCCTACAACACGTAAATTAAATAGTGAGAAAGTAATTATAGTCCAACATGTACATGTATATGCAAAGCATTTTTAGTAAAATTGTTTGGAGGAATTAACATGACTAATAGAGACTTGAAGCTTGAATGTTTATGTTTATTTACCTGCCTTTTCTAAGTCATTTGAATTGAAATTACCCATTAAAGTTTGAAAGAATATTATATATGATTGATTGATTCTGATGAAGAGAGGGGGAAGAAAGAGAGAAGGAGGGAGAGAGAGAAAAAAACTGGAATCTGTATATGACAGGAGTTGGCAAACAGAAATAAAAGCCTGATTTCTGGCTTGTCAGAGTTTTCCTGATCAGATTTCATTTAATGAAATTTTTCGTGATGGATTGGTACCCGGTTCATACGCCTGTCAGAAGGATTTCCTTTATACAAACGCTGAGTAATATCTGACGGTAATAAATCACTCACCCGCCTGACGTTTTCTGTTTGATATGAAAAGATTTTAAATAATACTTCCCCCCACGGCTAGTGTAAAGTTCTTCAGTAAATTTGCAGGTCCGTACAGCATCTGTCTTTTTTTATAGGCAATGACCAATATTGGCAAATACTTGTTATAAATTATTTTGACAAGTTCTCAAAAAATCCAGGGGGGTAGACAAGGGGATGGGAAAGCAGGGTTGGAATGCACTTTGCAGGTATAAAAAAAAATCACAATGCATCATCAGTTTCAGAGAAAATCTTCCCTCTACAATCATTAATTTTTGACATTAAGGAAGAAATTTGAAGAAAAAAGACCCAATCAATTTACTGTCCAATCCTTTTTGTTAAAATCTCCCCTATTGATATAAAAGATTGTGTAATCACTATTACGGATATAAAATCAAAAAGTCAAAAAATGGCATATGACAGTGCAACCACATCGTGTATTCCACCTATTAAACATTATCTGTATTGAATTTTTGTTGAGATATTTATGTAGATATCAGACTTCATATGATTGATTTCTATATAAACTTGGGAAAAATAACACAGGTGTAAAATCTACCCTCTTTTATCCCAGGTATGCCCTTATGTAGGATGATGAAAAGATCACCTATGACTGTTAACCTTAAAAAGCTGTTAAAATTTGTAATATTTTTTTGTTTTCAATGGGAAGAATTTTCTTTGAACAGAGTAAAATTTGTCTTTTTTTCCAATTAAAAGTAGGGGGCATGCAACTATTAAATCACATGCTACAGTGAGGTACCGATAGAAAACCAAAAAAAAAGAAAACCAAGCACCGATATTGCAGAATTTATTTGTATGATTTTCAGAATGATTTGCCAGATTTATTTGTTTGAATTTCTAATTATGAATTTGAAAAAAAGATGAAAACAAACAAAGCATGATGACACTATTGAATTAAGCGTCCCATCAATCATGCATTGTGATGCGTCATTGATGTCACCATGTATTGGGGATGGCTATTTTTAACGGGTTCGTCACTTGTTAAATACAGTAATTATACATTGTAAATTCTGATTGATTGCTAGCACTCAGAATTTTGTGAAGACGTCCTCCCACCTTTTCCTGTATATTTTTATGGTCATTCGTATTCATATTTAGTAAATGCAAGAAACATTTTCCAGTCATATATCAGCGCTTTATGATCAGTGTAGCTGCGTCCCTATTATATACTCAACATATGAAATAATTACTGTATTTTAAGGTCACTTCATATTCTAGCGTATATTCCGTTACTAATTTATGTCATTATTTTAAACTTTTGATTGGGAAGCAGAATTTATTGGAAAACATTACATGAGATTGCTTTGGGCAGACAATGACTCAATTTTTGTACTTAACAATTCCTTAATCTAATGAGTACATCTGTCCTTCTGTTTAAGTATATATGAGTTTTACTGATTTAAATTGATGGAATCTTGAAATGATATTTTAATTAAAAAAAGGTACCTGCTCTAGATTTTCTTTATTTACTGATAACTTTCTCTCTCTCTCTCTCTCTCTCTCTCTCTCTCTCTCTCTCTCTCTCTCTCTCTCTCACATAATCCTAATTAAAATCCTTTCTCGTCCAAAAAAAAGGGACAGAAAAATATCATGAACCTGTTCTAGAGAGTGAATACAATATTTGAGCAGTTGAGTGAGGAATCTCTTGATCTTAAAATTAGAGATAACCAAATTTGGAAACCCTGGCCTTACAAAACTGCCTCCTACAATGATTTTCAGACAATGGAAGTTGATGGGCCCCCAAGGTGTTACAAAGCCCCAGAAAGTGCATAAATCTAAATTCCCTTCCAAATGTCTGGGACACCTTTGATGCACACAGGAAATGTGCAGTCATTATAGCAGTCCACCTGTCGCTCAGTTTCAATGTCAGATTTATCTCCTTAACAGGTGATTGAAAACATTCTACCTGGGGTGTTATAATTCCATCATTTTTTATTTCCATGAAACATTGAATCAGATTATTTTAATAGCACTGTGGTCCATTTGTTATGCTTTATTTTTCACCCTTGTTGAGTTGCGCTACAAAAGGAAAAATGGGGAAGTCTCCTGGACTCTCAATGACAAATGGAAAAAAATATTCCGGAAACCAAGTGAGTATTTATTGACATGTAAAGTTTCTTGTCAGGATTTTCAGACCCGGGAACACTCCTTTTGTGGCCTGTGGCCTGACACCTACTTGAAGTTTTGATAGACAGCAGAGTTTTATGCAAAATCAATACATCTCGCTCATTGTCAATTTATGTCAGCCTGACTAATATGTCAAACTCGAAAGGCCCCAAATTTACAACAGGGTTGACAGGTGAAAATTGGAATGAATTCAAACAAAGCTCTTCAGATACAGTTCTGATCCTATGGGAGGCCCGGACTGATAGACAGCCCCGTCTGTCCCATCATTCTTTCTGTACCCAGCATGCATTGTTGGAAATCTTGGTACAATAGCTCTCTTCTCCTGGAGACATTTTAATCTGTTTTTTTCCCCAAGAAAATTTTAGAAATAGTTTTTTCAAATTTAGAATTTGTCAAAAACTAATTTATTCCTATAATTTTTTATCGATAAATTGTCAAGAAAAAATAAAACTTGTATTAGTCTTCTTTGATAATCAATCAATTAATTACATACATGTTCTTAGCATGTTTTAAAACTTAAAAGCTTTGTAAACCAAGTCACACTTTTTTAATCTTGAAGAGATTTGAGCTATCAAGATGATCGACAACATTATCTGTTTGCATTTTTGAAATCAAATAAATTTTTAAAACCCTGTCAGAAGCTATTGATAAAGTGTTTTGAAGGGTGTAATTAATTAAACATGTTATCAGATATCAGTCATCCTGTTTATTAAAGTTTTTAAAAAATATTTCTAAATTCCACACCTCTTACATAAATTTATAACTAGGAGTCGTGTAAGTTTACTTATTATCATTTGATTTATATGGGTGACACATCAAATTCTCTGATCTTATCCTGTTTAGTGGGAAAGAGAGAAATGGCAAGTTAATGTTTCCCCTCCTATCTGATTGTCTTCAAGATCAGGGTGACTGCATTATTTTTATACATCCTAGACCTGTCTGAGCCAACGGTGGTTGAAAAATCAGCATAAAAAAAACGTAACATCTGCCCATCGCCTGGACTCCTTAGACAAAAAAAATGGTTATGCCGATGTAATGTTGCATGTATTGTTTTGTTTGCTTTGCAATCATTTATCTTGTTGATGAGAGGAAGGCAGAATGCTTGGCTGTCTCGTCGTAATCAGAAACTCGTCAGTTTCAGAGGGCCAGTCCTACCTGTAAGTTTCATTGTACACCTGTCTTGTCTGCGATCAATATTTCCTCATCAAATGTTTGTTGATTTTTTTTTTTTTAAAAACCTGTCGACTGAAGCAAGCTTACTTGTCAGTTGCACAAACGAGATGCAGTCAACAAAGTGACAGGCTGCCGGTGTAAGCCGAGAATATTGTGTGGGGATCTACTCGAGCTGTGGACTCGGCTCAATTGAGATTACAGGCACCTGAGTAAAGGGATACTGGTGTTTTAATGTTCATTGTGTTTGGGGAAGTGTGATTGGTGATAACAATTTAATTACTTTTAGGAATTAGCTGCCACTGATATTTTAGTGTCATTTTGGATTATCATTTCTGTGTTTAAGTAAAGAGAATTTGGCATTTAATTTCTTGCCCTCTTGATTAAGTTTGAACTGTTAGCAGGAAGTTTATGAATGGTGAGGGTTAAGCAAACAATGCAACTGAAAATTGTTCAAGGTAAATATGAGTTTTTATTTTATAAATTGATTAAAAATAATTTGAGTACCATAAAAAATGAAAATTTAATTATGACAATTGGTGATAATTTTTTTTATGAACATAGATTTCTTTTGGTCCAACCCAATAATTTTCCATTTCATCTTTGATTTACATTTCTAAGACACTGAGCAGCCAATTTAATTATTTTGACAATGGTTCGGTAGATTATTTGTGATCAGAAGTACATACACACAGTAGTGAAGGGCAGTGAGGCTGAGTTGTCTTTGTGTCAGAACTCATTACTTATGGTACATTCCATGTAGTGTTGACAGATTATTTCTGTAATCAAATGGTACATCTGTCAGGGTCGATCAGAACGGACGACCACTGCTTCAGAACTCGCCCTCTGCCTTCAGCTCTCAGTCACTAACGCAGAAGACTGTCAACTAAACACAGACGAAAAGAGGATTATAGAGATAACTGTCAAAACATGACTAAAACTGTCCAATGCACTGCAGAAAAGATGTGAATTTAAAATGTTAATTGTCTGGATTTTTTTTTTATATATTTCAATCAAAACTGAAGTATCCTTGAAAAGATCCATCTGTGCATTAATTAGTGTCTTGATTAATTAACCCTGCATTGTCTATTGTGTGTGTAGAGAGTAATAGAGAGATGACAGAGAGTCATCATTAATATGAGAAAGGGGTGTCAGTTGCTTTAGACAAGAACATCATTTCATCTGGGGTCTCCCCCATTAGTAAGCCCATGAAATATGAGGAGGGGGTCAAGCGGACACATCAACATAGAGATACAGCTGGACATGGGGTGTCACTGACGATTGCTTGTCACCTGTCAACTAACGCTCGTCAGCTTGGCGTTAAAGAACGCAGGTGTACGCCAAAGGAACCTGGCCTCACAGCTCAAGGGGAATAACTCTCGCTTATCTGATGGTCCAGTGGGTTATCTTGTTTGGGCGCTGGAGGTGGACTGACGTGTTTATTAATCAGTTGACACATGGACAGCACTTTCATGTGTGTTTTATGGGCCACAGACAAATATGTAATAATTGTGTGGCAAATCGTTGTGTGTGACGGACAAAAGAGGGAGACAAACTTATCAGGCTAGATCTTTAGACAGGTACCTAGTAGTTTTATGATTTGTTTGGTGAATTTTTATTCAAGATTTTTCTCTAATTGAAGAAGAGAGATAATTAAATGTGTTGGGTCTAATGTAGGAGTGGAATTGCATAATGATGGCATTTTATTTACATGATGCTTACAGCACCATGACATATCACAGTGTAAAAATTGACATTTGTGGAAAATTGGACCAACAAAAGACAATTAGATAAACATAAATTGCCATCAGTCTAAATGACTGATTCACCTATCACTCATTTTGAAGCAGGCTAAACACTCGCTTTCATAATCTGTTCAGGCCTTGCCATGTGACAATGCTGTCTTCTTGTTCTTTGGAATAAAGTGTATTTTTACGGATATTTTTTTCTCAAGGTGTTGTGTTTGCTCTTTTTGGATTGGATTTACTGGGATTTCTGTTTATTGCTATAATTTTTTTGAATTTATTGTTTTGCATAAGGACTTGAAAAGAAATAAATCTCACAAATTAAATAACTTCCCTTTGTGCTGTCTCTGTTTGCAAGTTTGTATGAAGTTCTCAGGGAAGTAGTTCATCAGGATGATAATTCATTAAGGAAGTTAAAGAAAATACAATTATATTACTTTGAAAATTAATATTTTGTTGAGTTTTGTTACTGCGCAGTTTGAATTTTACCCTGCAACAGAAACAGCTGTCCAGTTTGTATGTTGTATTAACAGTAGAACTTCACTATCTCGAATACTGATATCTTAAATACCATGGATACTATGGATATGTTGAAGTGATTTTAAATTTTCCAAATCCCTTATTTTTTATGTAAATTAATTTGGAAATCTTGATCCTCATAATCTCATAAGTTTTTGCTTAGTCACTTTGAGTTGGAGATAATTAAGTTTTCCTATACATTATTATGTGCTGATAGAAATTTTTACGTGTAATCAATTTTTCCCATTATTTTTTTCAGCCTCTGATGATGATCAGGGATCAGAAGGTGACAATGAGGATGAAACATCAGATGACGACAGAAAGTTAAAGACTTTACCTCTCGATGAGACATCAGACTCAACCGAGATAGACTCAAACAAAGATTCTAACACAGTCCCAGAACCACTGGAAAGTGGCACCTCATCAGAAAATCATCAGAATTCCGTAGAGATATCGGAGCAGACGACATCTGAAAAATCTAGTGATAGTTCAGAGTGTGACAAAATGACTCTGAAAAAGGAAGATAATTGTAAAAAGGAAACTGAAAAACGCCCTGAAACACCACCATTGAAAAGACTGATGAGGCAGGACCCACTGCCCTTATTTATGGCTGACAAAGGCCCATCACCTCCCAAGAAAATCTACCGAGATGAACTTTATTACAAAAAGTTTGCCGTCCCGTATTTCGCTACACCATCCACGGTCAAACATGCACCCACTCACCCCAGGCAAGCAATTCTGAAATCCAAACACTACTCCAATAAATTTCCAAAGCATTTCAATCCATCCAATCCATATTCATTCCCAAAAGTCCATTCAGAGGATCAACCTTTAGACTTGTCTACAAAAGGATCATCCAAATCCAGTTCATTTGTGGACACCAGGAAATCAGCAGGAAAGTACACAAATGGATTCCTCTCCAATAGTTCTAGTCTACAAAGTCTGCAAAGGCGATTTGGTGGCATGGCGGGATTCCGCACCAGTCGTCGACCAATGAGTGGAATTCTCACTGGTCTACCCTCCACTTTATCACAGAAATCTCATTCAAATTCTCAGAAAAAAGTCTACAATGATCTCGCATTATGTCAAAGTCATAAAAGTGAAAACAAGACATCAGAACCCAAAGATCCAATTTTAAAGGAAAAACTGAAAAGTAAAGTTGACTCAAAGGCTGCTAGTGAAAAGGACCAGAATTCAAACATAACCAAAACAGGAAAGGACAGTTCGGAGAGCATTGACAAAGAAGAAGACAATAAATATACAATTCACAAGTGTTCTTGTCAGAAAACCTATAGTACTCTGTATGGGCTTAGCCTTCACTTACAGGAAACTGGACATCTACCAGCCGGAACAAAACAGACCAACCTAATGGAGTATCCCAAACTAGTAAGAGGGCAAGACATGTGGCTCAACCAGGAATCCGAACAGACCAAAAAAATTCTCAGATGTATTCAGTGTGGTGAGTCCTTTAAATCTCTACCCATGTTAACTGTTCACATGATGCAGACTCAACATTACACAAAAATTGTAACATCTGAACACGGGAGGCGGTCACACAAGTGTTCTGTTTATTGTGACCGAGACCTGGACCGGGAGTGTATCTTCAAGTGTAAAGTGTGTAACAGTGCTTATAGTGACATGGAGGGCTTAGCCAACCACATGGTTCTCTCTGGTCACCACAAAAAGAAAATGCACCAAATGTCGCCTTTCTCCGATTTCAAATTAAAACTGCCACAAAAACGATACCTCCGGGAGGAACAGATGGACAGGTCCTTGTCACCCCTAGGAATCTCTCAGGAGGAATCTAAGGCTAAGTTTTCCCGCCAAAGTTCTCCACTGAGCGAACCGTCCAGAAGTCCCAGCTCCAACGGGGCTTCTGAGGACAGCAGAATCACCTGTGAAAACTGCAGTGAGAAAATCGAGACGGGAAAATTTGTTGATCATGTTCGTGTTTGTTTGTTGTTGTCCAAATATGATTCTAATTATAAAATTTCCATCAAGAAAGAAACAGTCAAGAGGGAGATAGAGGACTCTGAGAAAAACATGGAATTAGGATCGGAAAAAGATAAAGATTCTGAAATAGAAAAAGATGGAAATACTGAAGTTAAAGTGAAAAAAGAAGTGGAGGAAAGTGATGAATCTCCAAATATGGACACAGATGTGAAGAAAGTTGATACTTCAGAATTTTCTTCTGCAAAACTTGATGATGGATGTGGGGACTGCAAAAAGTTGGACATCATAGACCCTAACCTAGGGACAGGTGAGGACATTAAAGAAGAGAGGTCAGCTTTATCTGCCATGGAGAGCTTCATTCAGAGGAGCTTCAAATCAGAGTTCAATTACAGAAGAGGTTCTGTGAAAATGGGATCTGCAAACAAAGAACAGGTAGCCCAAACATCACAGAAGCCTGTAGAGCGATCTAGTCCATCTATAAGACTTGAAAAATATCAAAAATATTTTCATTACTTTTACTCAAGCGAGTCTGATGAAAAAAATTCATTGGAGGAAAAGTCCTCCACTGATGACATTGGGAAGCTAGAAAAGATGTGTGAAGAGGTGAAAGGATCCAAAAGTCCTAATGTGGAACAGACAAAAGAGAACCAGAGCACTCCTAAGCCAGAGTTAAATGGTGAAATCCTCAGTAGCAAATATCTGAATTTGGATGAGGAAGAGAAGAATAAGGACTCTTCATCATCCTCATCCTCAAAATCTTCAGCGTTAGATTCTCTCAGTAGTTTTGTGTACAGTCAATCCTTAACCAGTGAACACCCATTAGACAGTCTACAGAAACTCTTAACAAATAGTAACATTCCTAAAATCATACCACCACATTCATTGAAAACCTTTGATCATGTAAGAGCTTCGATGTCAACTAGTCCTTTGAATCTTTCCCTAAAAAGGGAATTGGACGAGGACGAATTGGAATTTTCTGATGGTAAAGACAGTTTCTCTGATCAAGAGAGCAGCCATAGCAGTGACAGCGACACTACCATGGACTACCGCTGTGCCGCCTGCAGCCGCCATTTTGCCTCCAAAGGTTCCTATCGGTACCACCTCAGTCGCTGCCATCTGTCCTCTGTCAAAAAGTACGGAATCAAAGAAGCCTTTAACATGAGCCCTTATATCTACCTCCCTCTGGATCACACTGCCAAATTCTCCAAGTATTACGAAATGGCTCAGGAGCTTGCCAAGAAAGGAAAGTAATCTAAGGGATTGTACCTTTTGAACTTCTGTAGAAAAAAAAATCCTCGTAAATTCCATTTAGTTTGTTTTTTACTGCATTCTCCCCCAAAGGCAGCACTATAATTTTAGTCAGAAAATCATTTAGGGATCATTATGTGATATATCTAAGATAAAAGTACATGTAGTTTTAACATTCCAAATACCTGATTTCGTTAGTGAAATCCAGCAAGAGATATACTAGGTTTCTTGATTTTCCTTTCCTTTCTTGTTTTGTATGTTTTGTTGTATCATTTTTGGAAAATAATGGCTTTGAAATTTTTAATATATATCCTCTAGAATATTATGAAAGATGAAAACACCTGAAGTTTTTCCTCAGATGCTTATGTATGTGCTAAGACTTTATCCCAGTGCATTAAAGTGAAGTCCTATAGCTTTACGTCTGTAAACCCAAAAATGGAAATCCATGTTTAAAAAAAGCTTTAAGATGAAGGATTTAATTAGTACTTTAAGACAGAAATTTTGTGGGTGATTAATTTTTTTTCCTCTAGGTAAAAAAGACACATAAATGTATTCTGCATAATATTATGTTATAGAATGAACCATTATAGAATGTCATACGCTCTACTCAATGTATAATTTTTCTAACTAGTTTGTGTAAATAGCTGAGCTCTGGGCAAGTAGCAATGTATGAATTAGTTTATGTCAGATGTGCTTAGAATGGATTTGGGGCTGTAATTTTGGTTGACAGTAAAACGTGTTTTATGGTCGCTGATTAGGAAAAGCTGAAATCATTATCAATGTTTGACTCCCTCATTACAAGATGCATCAGATCACAAAAACGCCTTTCCCCCTCTCAGAATAAAACTCCTAAATGTCAAGTTATACAAAACATGGGCAATAAATATACCGTTATCTATCATGTTAGAAAATTCTTGCAGGGAGTAATTGATAATTTTCTTTTTGTGAAAGAATGTGCTTGAATACAATCCAAATTACACAAGATTTATGTAACAATTTGTACTTTTCATATCAGAATTGCGGTATTATGATAGTCACACTTTTTTGTTAGATGATATGATATCTATAGTAAATATTTTTTATACAAAATTTTTTTAGAACAAAAAATTGAAAGTCACGATAGAGGAGCAAAAGAATTAGTTCACCTTCTTTGATGTTTAAGAAGCATCAATCATATTCTGGTATGAGATTATGTAGTTCATCATCGTAATTACAGAGCAAAATTTGGTGGGTTGATTTTGATGGACAACTGTTTACAAATCTGTCACTGGCATCAACAACAGCACCAGAGTTATTCTGGAACCACCCACCTTATGAACCAAGCTTTTGACTAATGGTGCTAAATCTTCAGGTGTTTTGACACGGACATCAGTCAAATTTTGAAATCCTTGTTTTATATTTGAAGGAGTGTTATTTAATGTTTATCACACAGTGACATGATTGATGGGAAAGTAAAAGTACAGGTTTAAGATAATAAAATAATTGAAAAATGAATGTGCAAGATTTCCTGTCAAAACTTTATAGGATTGTTTTGAAGGGTGCTGCTTATATTTCTCATCGTACAAGAATTCTGAATGACAGTGTCTTGAAACAAATCATTATTTCATGTCTGAATTTTGAAATCCATATAGATACATGTATATGAAAGAAATGTGTACAGGCATAATTTTGTTATAATTGTACATATATAATGATGTTTTTGCGTGCTTTGATTACATATCATTTTTTTGTTACAGTGCTCTTTCTACTCATTTTTTTTTTTAAATCTTATTCCAAGTGCCAGCTTTTTGTAGTTAGTATTTTTTTTATAACCCAATTTTACAAAGTATCCAAAGATTTAGTTATAAAATGACTAAGTAGTCACTCCTTGGTAATAAAAATTGCCTTTGTACCAAATTTTTTTGGTAGGGAAAAAAAATTGATTTTTAGAAAAAATGAGTTTTAAAGCCATATTGATGCAATTTAACAAGGTTATATTTTGAAATGACATTTTCATTTGACAGCTCTTGTTAAACTGACTACATGGTCATAAAAATGGCAGTTAAAGTCATGTACGTCAAAATCAAGTGATTTGTGGTACACTTATTAAGTGTCTATCCATTTTATTTATTGTATCAACTTTTGTGTATTCTCATTATTAATCGTTATATATTTTATGTTTTACTTATTAAATGATATGGACACAAACTTATCATGAATTAAATATACAATACCATGGTAAGATTTTGTTCTTCTTTTCAAATTTTCCCTTGATAACATGAACTTTGACAGTAATCAGGTCAACAAATGATTAGGCACCCTACCATTAAGTGTTGGTAAGAAAAATCACTGTGCTGTATATTCTACATACAGTTCTATAAAAATTATAGTTACCCATTTGTCTTTGTAATACCCATTAAAGTTCACATCTCTGTAAGTAACATCAATATTGCTCAACTCAAGGTCACACAGGTCAAAAGCAGCCTTGTTGCAACTAAAATCCTTTTGAATTTGCATTTTTTCTGCCAGAGAGTTTTATAGAAATAATAAAGGCAAAGTTTGGAAAGGTCAAGTTAAAAAAAGAATTTACATGTAATTTATAAATTCTCACCAAATAATGGATCAGTGCATACACTTCTTAAGAAATACTTGTCATATGAATAGTTTCTTTGAAACTGAGCAAAATGCAAATTAATGAAAAGCAAGGTCAAGGTCACAGGAAAGTTCAAAGTCAAAAGTTTTTTATGTAGTCATACTAACTTTTAATAATATGTATAAGCAGATGAAGTTGGATAAAAAATATCCTTAAAAAGTTTTTTTCTTTAAAACTGAGCTAGATGGAAATTTAAGTAAAGTCAGGTGAAGTTTTTTTCTTTAAAACTGAGCTATATAGATGGAAATTTAAGTAAAGTCAGGTCAAGTTCAAAGGTATAGTCAAGGTAAAAAAATTGAATGAGTTGAATAGCTTACATCAGTATGTATCAGAATATGAAGATTGATAAAAACATCCTTGAAGTGTTCTTTAAAACTGAGCTAAACATTTAAAAAATTAGGTCAGAAGGGCAAGCTCAAAAAATGTTATTGCAGTTAATAGCCCTTCGGGATATGTTACAGCATATGTAGTTTGATCAAGATATTTTGAATGGTTTCTTTAAAACTGAGTAAAAACACCAATTACAAAAAATAGGTCATGGTCAAAAGAAAAGTGAAGGTCACAAACTGTTGATGCAATTGAAAAGCCCTCATCAATATGTATCAAGGTATGAAATGAAACATATGGAGATAACGAACAGTCTTCAGGATCAAAAGTCCATAAAACAATACCAAACAGGAGCAAACACGGACCTCCAAAACATCAGGGGTGGGATCAGGTGCCATGGAGGAGTGAGCACCCCCTGCTGACCGGTCACACCTGCCGTGTGCTCCTTGTCATGATCGTCAATTCAGTGGACTAACAATTGGTATGAAAAATTGATTAAAATATTCAATTGAAGGTCACAAACTGTTGAAGCAGTTTTATAGCCTTCATCAATATGTATTCAGCATATGAAGTTTGATCTTGAATGGCTTCTCTGAGCTGTGCTAAATACTACTTTAAGAAAAGTTATGTCAAGTTTAAGGAAAGGTCAAGGTTTAAAAGTTGGTGCAGTTGAATAACTTACTTCAGAATGTATCAGCATAGTGAAGTTTAATTACAGTATCTTGAATCGAATCTTTAAAATGGGCTAAACACCAATTTTAGAAAAATGAGGTCAAGGTCGTAGGGAAGATCAAGGTAAAAAAAATGTTGATGCATTTGAATAACTCTTCTCAACATGAAAATACAGATGGGACGGCATGACAAACTATATGTCCATTCCATATTTATGGTGAGGCATCAAAATAAATGGACTGGACTGCAGGTTGTAGCATGAAAAATTTGATGGAGACAACGGTCTTAAAATATTAGGGTAATAAGCATAGTTAATTTGATCATATACCCCTGTCAATCACAATGCAATTCATTTTGTAATTCAAATTCAAATCCAGTATCTTTTTTCTATGAATTGAAGGGAGATCTTGAAGCTTCAGACAAAAACATTAAACCAGCACATTTAAATAATGATGTAATGACTCAAAATGTCCTGCAACCGAAAAATGTTGATTTGGATGAAAATTCTTGAGAGGGCATTTGCTGCTAGCTTTGACAGGTGCTTACAGGTAAAAATATACAAATAAAATAGCCAGACAACAGGTGAGTCATCAGCTGATGTAAGTAAACTAATCTATTTCAAAGCTTACTAACCGTGCACCTGCTGTTTTAACTTCATGTAGAGTTATCTTAAACTAATGACCTTGTTTTATTAGCTTGACCTTTGACCTGGTGCTACCTTGTACAAGGTGATGGAGAAACAGAGCTGGGACCTGCTTTATGGACACTGGATGTCTCATAAGTTGTGGGACCATTGCTTCAATAGTGATGAAATAACAATTCACACAAAATCTTTGTCTCAAATTTAAGCTAAAAATTTCTCCATTTCAAAGTTGGGACTTGAAAACGGATTCAATTCTTTCCTATTTTATGACCATAACCAAAATGTGATTTTTAGCAGTTGTAGCCTGAAAACTAACGTCTTATCCTCATGCACTTAGAACAATATTTTTACCCTTTTGTTAAAAAACAGTTGCACTAAAGAATCTTACATTGCCCTGTTAGTCAACAAAGGTAGAACTTTATATAACACTTAGAAATGTTATCTTATGTGTCCACATAAACAAGTTCTGTTATTTCTCTGGAGGTACCAAGCCTGCCTACCCACAAGTTTCCATCCCCAAATCTAAACCAATCCCTTTTAAAAGTAGATACGACCCATCATGACTAAAGTCTTATCACTAAAACATAGAAACCCCTACCCTTAATAAACTACATACATAACCCTGACACATTAGTATACAAGTATCAAGTTAAATAATGGCCATACAACTTTCTAAGGTTTTCTGTATTTTCAAACTTTGTAGCAATGCACAGGTATTAGCAGTATGTTCATTTTGTACTAAAAGTTTTAATTGTCCTCAATATATGTCACACTGTATTGTTTCCACTACTTCTCCAGACACACGACATGAATTACCAAATACCTCCCTCAAGACAAAACAATAACGTATTGTGGTCTGATTGTGTTTACATCTCTCCATAAAATTCCCCATGAAATTTAAAACATAATGAGCGAAAATGCAATAAACACTAGCAATGGGTTCAACATTTTATTTTGGAAGCACATCAAATTCAGAGTTTTTAAGTTAAAAATTAATCTTAACAAAAAGATTTTTTCACAATAAATGTCACATCACCATTTTATTTTACACCTGGACCATTTACCTTGTTTACAACTTAAAGCACACATTAATTAATTAAATAATAAAATTTGATGACTAGAATAAGTTAATATGTTCTGTCATTCACAAGTCAAGTTTTCTTGTATAATCAACATGCAACTTTCTCTCATGAACCAATCATAAAACTTTCCTGTAACTGAAAAAATTTTATCCATGGTACTTTCCGTTTCCTGATAACTCGACAGACTTCTAATTGGCCCTTATTAGTATGACAATTATTGCCTTCACATACAAAAACCAAAATTCTAAAATGCCTCTATCACGGATGTTTCTGATTGGTTGCTGTGGAAGTAAGCCTGTTTGTGATTGGTCACCTTTGGAAACAAATAAAGCTAACAATATGGCTACTGTGGGAACAATTCCTGAGCCACTTGCTCTAAATTCATCTGATCTTCCTCTACCGTTGACCCCTCCCCCTTTGAATTCATCTCTTCCTCCAGCCCCCCAGCTGTGGGAGGGACATACAGTGTTTTGGGGAGATTCATGCTGTGTACCATGTCCATGTGGTGGGCCCTCTTTATGTGGGTCTTGAGGTTGCCTTTCTGGGAGAAGGAGAGTTCACAGTAATCACATTTATGAGGCTTTTCACCGGTGTGTTTCTTAAGGTGGATGTTCAAGGCATTCTTCTGATTGAAGGCTTTGTTACATATCTGGCACACAAAAGGTCTCTCCCCTTCAAAAAAAAAATTTACTTAATTTTAAACAAGCAATTATGAATGCAGTTTTAAAAATTTAGGGGAAGTTTCCAAATACATCATGTTCTTAATATAACAATGCAAAAAACGTTTAAAAGACTTTTCTAAAAATATCTGACATGTCTGTGAAATAAAATATCCATGTCAGTTTTTCTTATCATTTAGCTGCTGATCTTTTCTTTTTTAAGACTTATTTTGACTATTACGTTATGTAATACATTCACTGCTTTTTCATCACTTACCTGTATGAATTCTGAAATGTCTCTCGAGCTGACTTGGCTTCTGAAACATTTTATCACATTCTGAGCATTTGTGTATTGAGGGTTTGGACTGTTTTGAGGCCCCAGTTGGTGTAGTATGGATACTCATGTGTTCTTTGAGATGGCAGGCCCTCTTAAATCCTTTATGACAAACCTATAAAAGACATACAAAATATTAACTTCTCTGACATCTCAGTCCTTTACCTATTACAGCCTCTGCTCAAAAAGAGTATCCTGAAACTCAAGTAACTGTAAATTCTTACCCCACATATATGCTGCCGTTCAGAAGAAAACTGTTTCTTGGACTCCACCCTTGGCACTGCATCACTCAGGCTGACATTAGCCGACTCACTCCCATGAGTCAAGCCATCCTGTTCATCTGGATTACCATCCGGGTCCTGAAGGAGATCAGTGTCGTCATCATCCACGGATCCCAGGTGTTCCGGATCATCCGCCCCAAGGTGTTCCGAAGGCTCTTCTTCCTCCTCAGAATCATCCAATCCAGAGAGGTCGTCATCCTCTTCCTCATCCACCTCCTCCTCCTCAATCTTCTCAATGGTTTCTGATGGAGGAGGAATCTCCTGGGGTATTTCCTGGGGGATGTTTTCTGTCAGTTCTGGATTTATCTGGGTCACCAAACCTTCCACTTGCTGAAGATCACCCTGGTTCACAGTAATCTGTTAAATAAAAATCTTGTTAACAAATTCATCAAGGCATACTTTTTTAAATGAATATTTGAAGCTTAAAAGTGTAAAGTTAACCTGTTGATCAGTGGCCAGTGTACCATCAGCAGTGACAACAAAAGCATTAGGAGCCCCGTCCTGTGATCCGGTTGGTATCTGGATGATGGACTGTTGGTTTTCTAAGCTGATGGTGGGCTGAGCCAACACACTCTGTCCTGCCTGGTCTCCCACTGTCTGAATCTAACAATACAAAATGTCAAATAAATTCATCAGTCAAAATCTTAAGATCCTCTTATCCAAATCACACTTTTTCCTTTGATGACATACATTACACCTTTTTCTTTGAATCACTTTAATACACTTTTCTCCCTTAACATTCCTTTAAGAAATTTCAGTGGCAAATCATTTATAAAATTTATTTAATTAATACTGTACATTGAATTTACAATACATTTCTCACCCCACTACATTTTATGTGGTCATTTACCTGTAGCCCCTGCACCAGGTTGGGATCAGCCACCTGCATGCCTTGATTTAGAACACTGGGGTTAATGGTGATGTTGACATTCCCCTGTTGTTGTAGCTGCTGCAGTAAGCTAGCATCAATCTGAACGGTCTGGGAGAAGATACTGGGGTCCAGTCCCGTGATCTGTATTCCACCCTGACCAACACTACCGGTCAACTGTAACTGGACGTTCTCTAGTCCTTGTAAGACATGGGCAGCGAGAGTGCTCTCCTGGATCTGTCCCATGTTATCAGGTAGGGACAGGGACACAGGCATGATGTTCTGTGACTGGAAGAGAGCGGGGTCGATGTTAATCACTTGACCGCTGGCCTGACTAGTGCTCATCACATTCTGAATATCTGGAACGTTGATCATGTTGATCTGTTGTTGTGGTTGGCTGGCCTGGTCATCGTCGTTGACAAAGTTTGTCTTCCTCTTCTTGGGCAGGTCAGGTTTTAGGTGACCCAGGATGTGACTCTTCCTGTGTCCAGATGTCCTGAACCTCAGATCACAGTGGGGACATTTGAAAGGCTTGGCTCCTGTGTGCAGTCGCATGTGAACTTTAAGGCTTCCTTTGGTAGAAAATCTTGAACAGCATATGTGACAGCTGAATTTTTTATGATCTGAATAAAAGACAATAATATTTAATACTATACAGTATTCAAAACCCATGCCTATCTTTTATCAAATGCCTTCTGTTTATCAAAAGCTATGGAATACAAAGGAGGCTGGCACTATTCCCTTTTTTGCAAAATTATATGCAAAATTTCACAAGATTTCAACTTACTGAACATTAGCAAGAAGAGCACAGAGACATGAAGACAATAAAATGTACTACTAAATAGATAAATAAAACATACAACTTTGACATTAATGATATGTATTCTACATAACTCAAGACATCTCTTATAAAAACTTACTGGTCCCGTGTGTTTTCATGTGACTGTCAAGAGTAGACTTGACTGTGAAGGAGCGACTGCAGATGTCACATGCATAAGGTTTCTCTCCTGTGTGGATTCGGATGTGCCGCACCAGATCACTGGGCTTCTTAAAGGACTTGGGACAGTGTGAACACTGATGAGCATGCTTTGCTCCTGTGTGTTGTTCTGCTTCCTCATCATTTTTCTGAGAAAAAAATATATTCATTGAATTCTTGCTCAAGACCTACTGTGTCATTTCTCCTATGAAATCATAATGGAGATGTTATGCATAATTGTCTACAGAATATTAAAAGTATTAGAAAGAAAATCTTATTCTAAAACACTAAACAATAATTCTGACCATTAAGAAATGTTGCAAAAAAATTCTAATGTCAAGCAAAAATAAAAGTAGAAATCCTTTTCCTCATGTCACATAAATAAGAAAAGTAAATACCTCTGCTGAGTTGTCTTTCTTTGAAGATTCCAGTAAGATTTTCTGGGAGAGTGACAGATTTTCTTGTTCTTGATCTCTGGTTATCACATTAGCCTGCTCCTCTGAAACATGGACCACAGCTTTGTTCCTGACTCGAGTGGATGGCTGGGGTTCCTCGCCATAGTCTATGTACAAATAACAAGGCATTTTATTCTTTATTGAACATAAAGCAACATTGCCTTACACTGCTGTGATTATATACCAATTATATATATTCTAAAGAAATTTGAAGTTATGAAGAATAATTTCATGAAAATTTATTCACAGTTTTTGAAATCTCATTTACCTGAATAGGTTGCCATTTCATCTTAATAATGAAAATTATCTTTTAAAAAGAATTACAAAACATTCATTTTTAGACCAATACTATTAAAATACCTGGTCTGTGTTGCTTTTCATGTCTTTTACACTGGCTAGTTGTTCTGAATGTCTGATCACATTCGCTACACTTATAAGGACGATTGGAGAAGGACATGTGAACATTCATGTGGCGAGTCAGAGAACCGTTTGTAGTGAAGGTGGCCTGGCAGATCTCACAGTGGAAGTCCTTGGCTCCCATGTGAGTTTTCATATGAGACTTAAGGACACCAGAGGAGACAAAGTTCTTGTCACACGTGATACATTTGTAGGGTCTTTCTCCTACAGAAAAAGGTACAGCTCAGGTTAAATCAATTTTTTCAGAAATTCATAATATGTTATCAAAATTTACAGCTTCATGTACATCCATCTTAGAAGATTATCATTAACATCTACTAGTATTAGGAGATTATCATTAACAGAAATATTTCTTAAAATGCATGTCATTGATTTACTAAGAAACTTTGCACTTATTTCCATCTGTATTAACCTGTGTGGGATCTGTAATGCTGTTTAAGGTGGCTGAGCTTCTTGAAGGTTTTGTTGATACATATATCACAGCGGTAAGATTTACGACTGTGTCCCGTCAGCGTCTCGTACGGCTGCTCCGGCTCTATCCTCTGTCTGTGGATGACGGCGCTCGGCTGCTCAGTCTCCGACACTGTCTCAGGTTCCTCTGCCTCGGGCAAAGTCATGTCACTACAAATACCAAAATACCCTTCTTTAAAGCTTTTCCAGTATTCATATCAATCGAAAGTATGGAGAAGCACATATATTTGTAAGCAAAGGGTTGATAACATGTTAATACTCTTGACATGGGGGTATGGCATTTCTTCAGAATATCAGCTTCTAAATTTTACTACTTTTAATGTACATGACAAACTTTAAATATACTGACCTGGTAGGCAGTATGTTCTGCATGGATGTACTGGGGAGACTGGTGGTCAGGGAAGTGACACCTTGTGAGCTGAAGGTCGCTTGTAGGTTATTGATGTCAAGGTTGCTCTGCTGTGAATGAGGAAAACAAGAAATATGAGATATTTCTGACGTACCAAGAATACACAAATCTGAAAGATTAATCAATTTTAAGCAATCTTAATAGGATTCATAAACTGCTTTTGTTTGTTTCCAAATTTATGATACTCTCCAAAAAAGAAGAATACGTTGAATAACACTAAGTAATAAAGTTTATAGCAACAAATCATAATATGTCAATATTTTAACATTTGAGCATGAATCATATGTACATCATGTACATTTTTGCCTTTTTTTCCCCCTTCATAGTCATCACTGCAAATACTGAACAAGTAAAATTCAATGTTTACCTGAATGCTAAACTGGTCTTGGTTGAATCCTCCTATCTGTGTGTTTATCTGTGTTGGTACTTGTGTGCTGACTTGGCTATTGAGGGTGTTGAACTGGCTACCACTGTTTAACTGGCTGTTGTCCGCTGTATTTATCTGAGTATTGTCAGTTTGGGCATTCATCTGGGAGTTCAGCTGACTGAAATTCTGTTGTCCAGAACCGAGTAGACTCTGTGTAAATGTTTGTTGTTGTCCAAATAACTAAATACGAGAAGTAAAGAAACAAAAATTAACAATGGATCACCACCTAATGAGATAATAATAAGCAGTATGGTTTGTAGTTGCATTTTTTTTTTTATTTGATGCCTTTTAAATTTGCAGTTAGACCTTTTCTTTGACCTAATATATAGCAGTGACATTTTTACTTGACCTGGAAAATTATTGTCATCTCATTTCACTCTGAAATAAATTCATGAATGAATTAAGAATAGAAAGCTACATACCTGCTGATTGAGGGCTTGTTGGAAGTTATCCAGAGAATCAGCTGCTAAGATAGACTGCTGTCCTAAGTCTCCTTGTGCCCCTGAGGTAGGCACTGTCAGTTCCTGAAACAAGTTAAAAACTTAAATCTATGTAATTCACCCTTCAAAGCAGAAATGTAACATTTCAAGTTATTCTTCACATTCTAAAATACAAACATTCTCTAGTAACATTCAAACAAAATCTTCTCCAGTAAGATGAAGTAAAGAAGTAAAATGAGATGAAATTATCAAAATCCCAAATACCTGCTGGTTAAATCCCAGTTCTACCATTTGGTTCTCTATCACCAGATTCTGGTCGGATTCTTCCTTCTTGTCAGTAACCAGAGTACCATCCTGATCATCAGTCTGCAGGGCCTGGATAGCTAGCTCATGTCTGCAGAAATGAAAATTTTCATGTTCACTATTTTTAATACAAGATATGTATTCCCACTTTTCTTCAAAATTAAATAAAGGTCATTTCAGAAACACTTCCAGAAAAGACACATGTATTCCAAACACTTGTGTAATCCTACACTTTATCATTTGGGCGACAAAATGTTTCAATATTCTATATTCTTTTGCCATATTTTCATTCAGATTCACATTTACCTTTTTTTCTATAAAATTTTTCTGAACATTAAAAAAAAACCGTCTATGCCATCTCATCCTACCTGTGTGTTTTCATGTGTTTCTTGCAGTTGACGCTTGTTTTGAAGGTCTTCTGACAGTAGGGACACATGAACGGCCGGACCTCACTGTGTGTCGACATGTGTCGCTTTAGACTGCCATTTGTGGTAAACATACTGTCACAGATCAGGCACTTGTAAGCTTTCAGTCCGGTGTGAGTCCTTATATGGGCTTTCAGAACTCCACTGGACACAAAGGATCTCGTACACTGCAGACATTTGAAAGGCTTCTCTCCTTTTAATGGAAATCACAAATCAAGAAACAAAGCTTCTTTTACAATTCTTCTACATGCCGAATTATTCTTTTTCATGAAATATCTTATAACCACGTTCATAAAATCCTAGAGTTAAATTTAAACAAGCCAGTGTACATATGATTACTAGAACTTCACTGTCAATAGTTTACAAGTAACTCCTTTCACACAGTGCACTCACCAGTGTGTGATCTGATGTGCTGCTTTAGATGACTGGATTTCTTGAACCCCCTCTGACAGAAGCCACACTTGTACGGTCTGTCTACACTGCCAGCCTCCCCCAGGTATTGGTTAAATAGACTGTGTCGGGAGGGCTGCTGGATTAGGCCTGAGGAAGGAATAGGGAAAAAATAAAATATTTTAACAGTGTTCTTTACAATGTTATATTTGGAAAATATCCTTTAAAATCTACATTGAAGTCCTGCTCTCTGAACAGGAATTAAATCAGTAGTGAAGGAAAATCATACATGTTCTCTTGAATCATCTTAATTAATTTCTGGAGGCAAATTTCAAGAAAATCTTTACAGGGACTTAATTCAAAGAGCCAATTTCTCATTAAGAAAGAAGTCAATATTCAGTACGATTGTACCCACAACAATTAACCCCCATATTATTCTTACCTGTGTCTGTGATGAGTATGGGTTCCTGTAGTGGGATATCTGGGAGGTCGCCCATTTTATGTGAGATCCGTCTGAAGGCCCTCTTCTTAGGACTCCCGTCAGCCTCTTCCTGCAACTCCTTAAAGTGAGACTGTATATGGGACTTCCTGTGAGCTGACGTCCTGAACAGCTTGTCACACTGAGGGCACTCAAAGGGCTTGGCACCTATCAAGTGTTGTACATCCAAATATATAAAGCAAGTTAACTAAACAATTTTTTTTCTTGGTGTGAAGGTTTTAATTATACAGATAAAAAATATTTTGAAGTGTGAAATTCTTATCACTTGAACACACAATTTAAAAAAAATTCACTGGAATTACAATTATTTTATAACATAATTTCTTCTGAATCCTTATAATCCTGGCAATAATAGTTAATATACATGTCTACTATCTAGGAAAAAAATGTACATTTTAGTTTTTATACTTGGAGCTTACCTGTGTGCATTCTAAGGTGGACCTTGAGGCTTCCTTGTGTAGAGAACATTTTGTCGCAAGTGGTGCACCTGTAGTCCTTGACCCCTGTGTGGGTCTTAATGTGAGCAGTCAGTGTGCTCTTCACTGCGAAGGCTCGGAAACACTGGGTACATTTATAAGGCTTCTCGTGGGTGTGAATACGGATATGTCTCACCAAATCACTAGGTTTCTTGAACTCTTTGCTGCAATATGTACACTGGTGCCACCGTACTCCATTTACCTGTTCAAGAGAAAAGTCAATTTATCTACCATGAGTGTATATCCCTACACTTTCTATCTACGTGTTATGCAAAAAACTGAAGTATGACAGTACAAGTTTCTAATGTGAAAAGCTTTACAGCATTTAAGCTAACATCATGAAACAATTAGAATTTTGATTATTACCAGTATTTTAAAATTAAATATCAAACAGTAAAATACACTTTGATCTACATGAACATTCAAACAAATATTCATAATTAATCTAACAACCTATATTCTGCTCATTATACAGTGCACGCCAATCCTGGTCCCTATTTCCTACCTTTCTGATCACATGTCTCTTCACCATCCCTGTAGCAGTGTCATGAACTGTCATGGTTGAGATATTATGAGTATACTGTGGGGGTGGACGTACTATATTGTCGGGGGCTATCGTGGGAGGATCTGTTGAGGTGTTGGTGGGGGCTGATGACACAGGGACAGTGGTGGCCCCAGACACCGCCACATTCTCTACAGCAGTCACCACTTCTGATCCACTTGGGAGGCCGCTGTTCTCCAGCGCTTGACGTAAAATATCATCTGACGTTGTCATGTCCCCTACCTAAGAAATATCAATGCACAAAAATATCAAATTATTTCCATTTTAAACTAAGGAGAGAGAATTCACTGTCTTAATCAAAAGACATGCATCATACAATATTCCTAACCTGAGAATTATAATCCAAGAATTAATTTTTACCTGATTTATATGGACCACATCAGTCAGAGGAGTTTTTATGCCCACTTGAGTTGGGAGAACCTAAAAATTAAAGTTTAAAAAAATCTGGAATTATCAAAAACTCTAAACTACAAAATACAGGTAGGATTTACAATTACATGGATATGACCTGCTTCAAGATGTGTTGTGCATTTATTCACCTCACTGTCTTGATGAGCCCGGCTAATGTGAGCATTAAGACTGCCTAACTTCTTAAAAACACAGCTACACTCATCACACTGGTAAGTGGGACCGTCTTCTCCATCCCTTCCCAGGGTATGTACTCTCTAATAAAATATATCAAAACAAAATATTGTGAACAAGTATATTTCAAATATTATTGGGCATTGATTCTATACTTAATAGATATTTAAAAATGAACAATAGGGAAATGTGTGGCATTGAATTCAATCCTTAACAAAATGTAGTTCTGTAGATAGAAATATCCCAAAAGTGATTAAAAAATATTAAAATTCATGGCAACCCTTCAGAATGTACCTGAATGTGAGCTCTTAAATTTCCTCTCTGGGCAAAAGACATGGGACAGAAATCACAGGGATGGGGCTTTAGTCCTGTGTGTTTACTCATGTGGATCCTTAGTGCTCCCTTTTGATTAAATGCTCTATCACATTGATTGCATTTGAATGGTCGTTCACCTGGAAAAAAAATCACCATAGCATTAAACATCTTTTCACCCATAACTCTTAAAAAAATATATATATATATAATCTATGTGTATCTATTATGAAATCAAATGAAAATGATTCGTGTTACTTGACATTTTTTCTGTACAAATTAACAGAATGAATTTATTTGTAGGAGTTAATGCCCTTTGTATCTGGTACCTGTATGTATGAGATTATGCCTCTGAAGCTGACTGGGTTTTTGAAATGTTTTCCCACAATGTTGACACTTGTAATGGAAGGCTGACCTGTCCACATTTCTCTTGTAGGGTCTATGAGACAGGGAAGATCTATAAAGGAATAAGAAGTCATTTCTATAATCTTGATCATCAGTTGGAGTGCCCAATTCATTTGGGTGTATGAATTTCATATATAACACTGCATCTGGGTTTTTTTCCATTTATACAGTAAATTCTTCATAGGGTTCCAATATTTTTTAATAGGAATTTTTTTTTATTATTTTGACCTGATTTACATACTTGATTCTGTAGTGTTGTTTCATGTGCTCCTTTAGGAAGATAGGCTTGGTGAATTCCTGTGTACACTGCCTACAAGGATACGTCTTCATTCCTTCCTGTTCCTGTCTGTGTTCCTGCATGTGCTTATCAAGCTGGCTCTGAGGAAGTAAGAAATTTTTCTCCAGTCTTAATCTTACTTGATCTTAGGCATGTATTTAAACCGTGGAAAACAACTTCTAAGCTTTTCTTAGGCATTCAAACATCAATCTCAATCAAAATCCTTCTTACTGAATGTACTGAATAATTAGTAATCAAACTTTGATACTGGATACATCATACATTAAATTTACTCAATTGGTTCAAAATTTACCCATTATAAAGTATATTTGAAAGTAAAACTCGACCACATGAAAAACTTTAAACAATGTCTCCCATTCAGAATTTTTGCGACAAACCTGTAAACTGAACTCATCTCCACACTCGGTACACATCAGATTTTCCTCTTTCTCGTGGAGCATGATGTGTGCCTTAAGACTTGCAATCCTGGAGAACTTCTTTCCACACTCGGGGCATGTAGGCTCTCCATTAGCTGGGACGTGAGTGGCCACATGGAGCTTCAGGTTGTCACTAACATTGAAGGACATGGAACAGTGGGGGCACCTGAAGGGTTTGTCCTCCTCGTGAGCCTTCATGTGCCTCTGGTACTGAGGCCACTTGGGGAAAATTTTGTCACAGGTTTCACATTTAAAGGGTCCCTACAAAGAAAATAGTTATTACCATAACTTCTTTGTGATCAATTACCTTCTCACAAATTTTATACCTGTTCATAAGATTTTAAATTTAGGCAAATACATGTAATTTCAAACCTTGCCAACTGGAGGTTTAATGCTGGGTTGCCTTGGCTCCTTCGTTTTGACCTTGACCTTTGGTGGTTCTTGTTCAGTAACCTGTTCAGTGGTGGTGATGATGTGAGCAATAGGAATCTGTTCAAATACCAGCTGTTCCACCACCTGTCCATCTTCCCCCTGGATGTGTTGTACCTGTACTGTCTGCAAAGAAAGGTAAAAAATAAGTTAGTAAGATTACATACAGCATTATTGCTTATGCAACTATATTGTTGTTCTGGATACTGGCTAGGATTTTGTTGAGCCTCAGGGCTCAAGATTTTTGATACTATGAGATGGATTCAATGCTCATACACATTTCAGGCAAAATACTTAATCTGCATCTAATACGGTCCAGATTTTATTTTTGGTTAATGAGAACTCTGGTTGTTGTTGCATTCCAAGCTTAAATTCATTATCACCATATATCAGATGGCAACAAGTCACTTTCTGTCTACTCCAGTACGTACCTGGGGGTCTATGTTTTCCTGTTGTGGGTCCAGTATATGGGACTCCACCAGAGCCACAATTTCCCCCGTCTCTGTGACATGGGCCACATGGGAGATTGCTCCAGAAAATAACTGGGCATAATCTACAACGAAAAAAAAGCATACATGTTATCATTGTACTATTTTAAAAGTTAAATTGTATCAGTACACTAAAGGCTTAGCTTTAGTTTTTTTTTCAAGATATTTTTTTTCTCATTAGGAAGTCAGCCTGGTGTTTGGGTGAGGATTAGAATCTCCTAAGGCCCATCTGAGATAAAGATGGGGGTATTGCCAAACCCCTTATTTAACTCCATCACTTCCCTTACTCCATCACTTTATAGGGAAACTCCACGCTGTTTGTAAAGGCCGGAATGCCATTAATATTTTGTGGTATTTTTTTGCATGCTGAAAATCTACAATCTGATTCCAGTTCATTAGTTACAGTGTAACAAATCAATAATTTGAAGAGAAACATGGGGTATTTTCCGCTTTAAAGTTGACAGAGACTGAGAGTTTGGGAGATATTTAGAATGATTATTTCTGATAGCTAGCTTTGAATAGTTATATGCATTTTAAAACTTTTCATACTGGACATTGTCTGGCATGTACAAAATATTGATCGCGCTTCTCACACCTATACATTTGATAAAGCCTAATTCTTAAAGTGCAACAATTTCCCGTTAGGTTGTAATTGTCTCAGAGATGAAAATTTATGACCACACAATAAAAGTTGACAACATGATATGATTTATTAAATGTAAATCAGAATTCTATTAAATTAATTTTCATAAATCTGAATATAGAAGAATATTAAGTTTTGGTCATGAAAGAGCTGTATATTTCTTTTTTTAATCTATGACCAGGCAACCAGTAATTAAATCAGTCATTTTCATGAAGATCCGAGTGTCATCTGATGAATATTGATGTCACATCGGGGGGACTTATTTCTGAATATTCTGAGATGTACAAAAAAAACTCTGCTGAAAGGATCTACATGTATTTATTGTATGTATGAAGTAGATGTTGTACATGACTTTTTTGCCATAAGCAAAAAACAATACATGCACAAAACATGCTGCCTTACACAGATGTGTAAGGACTTTGGCGCAAGAAAGTCTATGAATTCCGTAAGATTTAGTTCGAAAAACTTATAAGTGAACATCACCCCCATACGTCAACAAAACAATGGAAATACATCCCGTTCACCGATAACATTTCTTCGACTTAAAAGATAAATTGTTTTACAATAAAAACATCAAATGACCGAAAATAAAGTGCGTACAAATGTTTTTATCACGGTCCCGTGTAGGAATACTACAATCAAGAGAACTTGTGAATGAAAAACATATCACTGCGCCCAGTACTCATTTCTGAGGAAACACGGACGCACTACTCAGAAATTAGCCCGCATGATAAGAGCTTATACATTATTTCAGAGTTCAAAAATCATTGAAGTTTAGTCATAGGGATAAACAGAGTTCAGTTATTCTCACCAGTTATATTTTCTACTTGTAGCTGCGTGGTATTTTGTCCATCAAAGGACATATTTTTCAGTGCTAAGTAATCAAAATGGCGGTGATGAGTTTAGAAACGAGGGCATTTTGGGTTAGTTCAATTGCCCGGATGTTTTTAAAGCGCGCCATTTTCAAAAATTCTAAAGGGGGGTAACTTTTTATTGTCTGATAACTCAATCTTTACTTTTGTTTAAAATAGGGGGGCTCCATCATTTTAACCGACTGACACAAAAAGGTAACAAGTGTTATAAACAGTTTCTAAGTATGATTTTTTTATATTTAAACCATAAGAAGATGAATGAGCCTTATTTTGATGAGATTGAAATGAGTGCATGGAAGAGGTTAAGAATTATTTTTAAGGTTATTATTATGTTATGGAAAACTCTTAAGTCTACCATGCCTCTATCCTCATGACCTCAGCCACCTCTTCATTCTCCTCCTTGTTTAACTCCTCCACATTCTCAATGACATGAATGGCAGGAACATAATAAAAAAAAACCTCCAAGGACCTCATCAGTGTCAACTTCAAAAATTCAGAAAACATGCAGCTGCAAGATAGCATTCTTGCAGTTGGAATTCTTAACCTGATCAATAGTATAGTACTTATTAAGTGAAGAAAGTAAATAAATAAGTTTCTAATGAAATATCTTTTTAAAATTGTGGCATGTGCGCACGCAGTACTTGTTCTTCATGTGTTAAGGAATGTTGTATTAATAAAAAAAACTCATAGAGATATTTTACACATGTAGTTTTTGTCTAATTCTAGGAATGTGCAGTGTTCAAATGTGCTATCATCCCCCCCCCCCCCCCCCC
>PRKT01000366.1:197335-210638 GCA_003671525.1 Saccostrea glomerata | reverse complement strand
TATGGAGAGGGTGCAATTTTCCTTACAAAAATATTAGCGTCTTGTGTTTTCGACCTAAATATAGTATCAACGCCCAATCAGTATTGGCTATAAATATCCATTGCATATTCCAAAAAATAAAAATACGATTGTCTGTCTTTCAAAAAACCATTGAACAAATAGCATATTTTGGTTGCAAATACATTTATTCGTTGGTTGAACCCATCTCTCAGTAGCTGTGCATTTCCACAAAAAATCAATGAAATTACATTGCATTTTTCAGTAAAAATCTTTAAGAAAGTGCCCATATTTAAGGAAGAAAAAAATTCGCTTGATCCACCCATTCATTTCAATATTCATGCGTCTCTTTGACAGAGATCTGAATTTTCTTTCGGAAAAATGTCATCAAAAAATCTTTATAATTAACCGATTACGGCTTTAATTAATCAACAGATAAAATGTGCATTAGTAAAAAGACTAGAATTTCTGACAATGGACTAAAACCATCGGGGGAAGTCTGTTGAATTAATTATTTTGTGTATTTTCAATACATTTGTGCTTCAAGGGTAATTTTCAAAGTATATCAACCGAAAATAATGTTCTACCGTGCAGTATCTGCACGGGAAGCAGATTGGGAAAAATAGGTCGAAAATACAATACGGTCGAAAATAGGATACGAGACGATATAATGTATATATTTGCAAAATATTTGCAAAAAAGAAGGGCTAGTACACAAAGGCGTGTTTTAGGAATTTTAAAATTCTGGTGTCGATGAAAGAATTCATGTTACTGAATTGCAATTCAAAGATCATAATGAGTATAGTGTACTTATTCCAATCCATATATATGAAAAGTGAAACACAGCAATTAAAAATATCTTTATTTTTGATATTTTACATAAAAATTGGCTGGTATTCCAATAAAATATTTTATCCAGGTTTGAAAGCTTTTAGGTTTTTGCCAATATCCTACATTTGTTTTCTTAGCAAAATACAAGAGTTTATTTCCTTACCTAGCGTCTTAGGATTCTAATACTTTTCGCGGAATAACATGTTTCCCTTGGTCAGCAACGGTGATATATATACAGTTCAACTTCAGTATCTCGAACATCGATATCCCGAATACCATGGATATGTCAGTGATTCGGTAGTCCCATACAATATAGGCTAGTGTTCTTGTTGAATTCGATATATCAAGGTTGACATAATACAGCTCAACGCACTTTCTAAGCTCACAATGTTTTTCGCACAAATTAAGGTCACATTCTTTTTGCAGTAAAATGATTATTATCGACCTTTAATATGAGAAACAGCCGTAATACTAGTATGTATTTAATATCTCATGTTATAGGTACATATTCTTTAAATTCATCATCTTAAAGTTTTAAAGTCGATGTTTTAAATGGGATTTCATTAATAAATTATACATGTATGATGTTACATACGTATGATTTAACCAAAGGTATTTACAAATTAAAAGTATCCAGCTTCCTTTGATACTATTTAGTTGAAATTTTCAAATTGTCATGTTAAATTAGATATTTTTCGAAGTATTTTGCACATTTTCTCGTCGTGGTTTTGTCGAAATGTAGCGCCAAAAAGACAATGCTGCATAAAGAAATCATGCCAAAAGACAGGATAAGAAAGTATTTCTTATCTTTTGAAATAGTAAATTGTTACCATTGAAAAAATAACTCTTTTACATTTACGGTCTGAAACTTTAGAATTTTGCGGTCGGATCTATCTTTCATGATGCTGGATTCAGAAAGTAGCCCTTAAAAAAATGTCAGCTTTTTAACATGAAAAGCGATCGAACAAATGAGAAATACAATTATCATCTTGCGCTTTATAGAGTCATGTTATTGTACAGAAATACAAAAGTTACACGATTTGCACTGTTTTTGAGTCATTGCAACAACTGCTTTAAAAAGAAGGGGTACATAGGCGGCTACATTTGACGAGAAACAACGAAAAACCATTTGGGAACTACATGTATCACAATCCATCAGCCAAGAGTATATTAAAATCCGACCAATAATTATCATTCTCAATCCAGAGTTGTCGTTCCCGCTACGCTCCCACATACACATGTTGTGAGCGTAGCGGAAGACAACTCTGGTTAGAGAGTGCAATAATTATGTGTGAATCACAGGCGCTTGACGTTTTTAACCCTTCTCTTTATAAATAAAAAATTTCCCTACTTTTTTTATTTATAAAGAGAAAGGTTAAAAACGTCAAGTGCCTGTGGTGTGAATTATGGTTTAAGTTGAAGATTAACTTAAAAGAAAGTAAGAAATCATTTGTAAAATATATTTTGTAAACAAATTACACAATTTCGCATTATAACAATGTGACGTTAATTTGTGCGAAAAACCATGTGAGCTTAGAAAGTGCCTTGAGCTGTATTTGTAATTTCTCGGCTTTAAAATTTTCCAAACTTTTACCGCTAAGATTTTAATAATATAATCTTTTCAAATTTCTATAGTATATGCCTTTTGCAGATGAATTAGGGATTTTTTAAAGTTGAAATACAGAATTAATAGACATGCTTTTGTGCATGGAGCGATGTAATGAAAGAGCAACCAGAAGGAGGGTGCGTTGTACACAATCGCAACTCCTTCCCTTTCTATTGAAGATCACTTAAAGAGAAGATACGTCTTAATTTTTTGTTTTATTTTTTTTACCTCCTAGATACACGAATATGAAAACCCATCCAGATTATTTTTGTAGGTTATAAAAATATTTTTTGCGTTATAACGCGAAACTTTTGCAAATAAACACTTATCTTCAGAGATTTAAGGGGAAACTTTCGTTAATATTTCGCAAATAAAAGCGAATCTTTTGGAAGAACTGCGTAATTTTCGCGTTATAAAGCGAGACTTTCCCATTAAAACCAAGATGGAGTGTATTTGCAGATGTCGAGTTTTAAAATGATCTAATTTATTCATTTCAATGTAAAACGAGAGAAGGTACGGTTTGTTCCCGAAAGTTTCGCAATATACCGCAAAAGTAACTAACGCATTTGCAAAAGTTTCGCGTTAAATTGCGAAAAATATTTTTTAATCCACGAAAATGCTCTCAAACGGTTTTCGTACACTAGAACCCAGTATGGTATTCACTGTTCCAGTTTATGTCCACCAACCACTTTTCAAAAACCATAAATCTAGACATTTGCTCATTAGAGAAGCAAGCACATTTTCAAAAAAAAAAATATCAACATTTTTGTCTAGCCAAGGGTTTTCTGTTTACATCATAGGAAGAAGTACCGAGTGAAAATCCAGCAGGCCTTGCCTATTATAATGGCACGGAAGTTAATACACTGTATCATCTATTAATAGAAATCGGAAGTTTGTTGATTTATTTGATTTATGTTGTTTAACATCCCTCTCGAGAATTTTTCACTCATGAATATGGAGACGCCACCACTTGCAGGTGGAGAGCTGCAATTATTGCCCCACGGCCATTAAGCATTGAGGGGTCTTTTTCATGGCACCTGCTGCGACAAGGGGTCTGGTTTATACGGTCTGATACGAAAGACCAATCTCCGACTCCACGTCCCACAGTGGAATTCGAACCATCAACGTATGGATCAACTCCTTACTTCACGACTGTAGAGCAGACGCTCTAACCACTGCGCCACGCAGGCGACGAGGTTTGTTTGTAGATTAACTACATATCTTTTTTGTCTAGTTCCTAGCTCATACCCGATTTGTCTAAAGCGTATTTCTTTTAAACAAATATTAACAAAACCCTATGGATAAATTGTAGTGCGTGTATTTTTGGAAAGGTTCCTGTGTTGTTCTGCTATGAATATCAGTTGGTGGTCGGCGTCGGAACCGGAGGGCTAGAGGGGCTTAGCCCCCCCCCTTTTTTTTTCAAAAATAGACATTATATAGGCATTGAAAATTGTGAATTACCTTTTTTGGCTGGTTTAGCCCCCAAACCTTCGATAACCCCCCCCCCCCACACACACACACACACACACACACACATATTTCAATTTGCTTCCGATGCCCATGCCCATATATCTAGAATATACAATAGGCAATTAAAAGAAAACTACAAAAATTTATTTTAAAACATTAATCAAATATTTACAAGAAATTAGAGCATGCATATACTTGTAAGCAAGAGGTAAACTGGCCTAAATATAAAACATCATGTCTTTGCTTTGCCAATGAAGAAAAAAATCTATCTTAATAAGGCGAAGTTACTAACCGGTATGTTAAAATAAAAGAACGTGACTTTATACCATATGTTGGAGATTAAAAATTGTTCAAGCATCACCCTGGGGCAAAGGGCATGGTCTCAAGGTCATTAGAGCATGCATATACTTGTAAGCAAGAGGTAAACTGGCCTAAATATAAAACATCATGTCTTTGCTTTGCCAATGAAGAAAAAAATCTATCTTAATAAGGCGAAGTTACTAACCGGTATGTTAAAATAAAAGAACGTGACTTTATACCATAGATACATATACTGTCTGAACTTAAAAAAAAACATATTTAGAGAATGGAGCGCATATAAACGGCGCTGAATTAAGTACCATGACGCACAGGCGCAGAGAGAGTATTTTGTCCAGTATTTTTGATCATGATTCACCTCTCGACAGTTATTCAAAAACTGTTGTATACTAGTATTTTCCTCTGAATAGCGACATTGGCATACTGTTTTGTTTTGCAGCGTGTCTTTAGGAAACTTGCCCTCAACTGGTAATTCAACACAAAGTATTATGTCCTTATATAAAAGCTTGTCAGACATGCAAGATGAACAAATTGACATGAATAGGCAGTCGTATCTCATGTTTAAATCATGACAAAATTGCTAAAACATGCATGATTTGAATCAAAAATTAAAAACAGTCTCAGAGATCGATCATATCATTGAGTCATCTGAGTCAAAATTGTCTATCACAGTCTTTGAACACTCGAGGAACCTCCTCTCTAGAAACTATACTTGGTGAAGGTTGGCTCATGGTATTCTAGCTCCCACTTGCACTCATGACTGAATGCCACTCGCTCTGACCAGTCCAGCTGAAAAGAAAAAAAAATATCTTGGTTATTTTAAACATCGTGACATGAGGATCTGTTAATTTAAACAATTAAATGCTTTCTTTGTTATTGTTATTACTGGAATTAACGGAAGCAGCTGTTGCAGAAAAAAATACATAACCCGCTTTGTAATTTTTTTCTGCAATAGCTGCGACCGTTAATTCCAGTAATAACAAACAAGGAAAGACATTTTATTGTTTATATTTGTATCTGTTTATTTAATCATTTAATGAAGGATTAAAAAGATCGATTAATTATTGTATTAATGATGCGAATGTCTTTATACGTTTCATTGATGGAACAGCCACTGATCAAGAAATAATATATTCAGTGGATGTAAATATTTAGTGCTCAACTGCTTATCAACAATTAGAGAAATTCTCCATGTCTGTTTCCATTATTATAACCGTGTGTCATGTTGTCAATTATTGTAACCTTGTGTCATATTGTAAATTATTGTAACCGTGTGTCATGTAATTTTTTTATTTACCGGGTGGCAGTAGATACAAAATTTACAACATGCGTTGTATTTTGTAATTTTTTTTTATTTACTGCCATGCACCCGGTAAATTCAAAATTTTTTTTTATTTACTGCCATGCACCCGGTAAATTCAAAATTTGCAACATGACATAATTAATCCCCCCCCCCCCCCCCCCGAATATTTCTATAAATTCATGTAAAGACTCCAAAGTTACTTCTTGATTAAAATTTCCGAAAAATTATTCCTTGATAAATTGATGATGAAGATCACTTTTATATACCATGTGAGAGGGGAATTCCAGCTGATGATCCTGAGCCTCTCCGTGATCAACATCCATGGTCGCATAATACTGAAAGAAAGAATGGTTGTAATCAATCATTAGTTAATAATTAAAACGACAGCTTAAGAAATATTTCTGGGATGCGTTCAAAATATTTCTAATCTGTGAGTAAACATTTTACTGGAATTATTACAAAGTAGTTGGTCTGCACAAGTCTTACCCAGTTCTCAATCCTTTCCTTCATTTTATCAGGAAAAGACTTGGACTGTTGCTAATAATGACGAGAAGAGAGAGGATAGAAAACAGAAGTGTATATACAAATACTTAGTAATACAGACAGAGAGAGAGAGAGAGAGAGAGAGAGAGAGAGGAGATTTAGGGAGAGAGAATGAGAGAGACTTACCAAACAGTTGATGTAGTCTCCGTGCTGATGAAAATGGTCAGTATCCTGTTCCACTGTGCAGAACATTTGTCCGTCTGAACTGGGGGGCTCTGGAACCATGGATATGTACACCGGGTTTTGCAGGCCCACGAGATACAAGGAAGAGCCATCCATTACAACATCGTAAGGCGGATCTTTTGGAGACAGTTCTGATAGAGCATAAATACTGCTCAAGTCATTGAATTCTCCCAGAAAGTCAATGTGTGACAGAGTGTCTGCACAAACTGTGTCAGCAGCAGATCGTTCCGAAACTGGAACTTCATTTATAACAGTTTCTGTGTCACATACTTTCTGGAGATTTGCAAAGTCTGCAGTAACTGTTTTGTCCGCAGCCTCACTGTTGCCGTGAAATGTGTTATTTGTAGACACACACTTTTCACTTTGAGGACTGTCTTTGGACGAGGTGATGGACGGATGAGGATGATGTTTCCTCCCGACCTCCTTTCCTCGGCTGATTTTCCTTCTCTTTGCCTACAACGTACAGTTTTTATTATACTGGAGGCAATAAATAATTCCTTAAAAATTTCTTTGAAAGCTATTTTGATGTGATTTACGATTTTCAGGGGGGGGGGGCGTGTTTCTGTCACTATAAATAACTGAACTGTGTTGACCGTAATTTAAATTTACATACTTTAGGTAAGGAAAAGGGAAAAAAAGAATTATTTTAAATTATCAATGATGAAGTTTTAGTTTTGCAGGAATTTTTTGCTGTACGGGCCACTGGTTACTGAGTATATATGGCCAAATTGATTTATTCGATTTACTTTATATTCGACAACAATTAGAGCAAAAGAGTATTCATGTAGGTAACTGATACCATAGCATCCAGTTCTGTACAAGAATCCTCCATTGAAAGTCGTCGTTTCATTGTCATTTTTCAGTTTTATCGGAGAGAAAATTTTGCACGTCAGTTCACAACTGAGTGGCGCCGTAACTATGACCTGTTGCCACAACGCAACAGCCTCATCCTGGGTCTCCCATAGCAACGCAAAATTTCATCATTTTTTTTCATTTATATTTGGCAAATTTAATATATCAATATAGTTTATGCCTAGGATTGTATTTCAAACAAATTAAAATTATTTGAAAGTTTTTTCTTTAAGAAAAAATATTTTATCATCAAATAATCGCGAGAGTTTAGATTCGAGGCTAATGGAACTATTTGCATGTAATTATTTTATAAAACTTACATCCCCAATTTCCCCGAGAGAAAAAATCCTTACTTACCTTATACCACAAGAACATAACAAATTCCAAACACATTCATACCAAATGACGTTAATTTTACCTATAGACATACATTACGTCACAATTGGTGTTGATTAATGCGCGCCAACATTTGTAAGCTTTTCCCTGGAAATATGATGGCAGAATTTCCTTTGACGCCTATTGCTAGAGATTTTCTTCAATGATTACTTTAACAAGAGAACAAGAGAGGAGAAAATTAGAGGCATCACACAAGTTAACGGTTCATACACCCCCACCTCTAAACCCTTTACAGGTGCTCTAGGTACAACTGACATATCTATATGTAGGCGCATTTCTCTCATAAATTATATGTTCCTAGTATTTAAAAAATTAAATAGAATTGTATTCATAACATCTTATTTCATAAAGACAGAATTGAGTGCAGTCATTCTTATGAATCAGTTGGGGTATTGATCTTTTATATGCCAGTTTCAGAGGCGGGGTACAACATAACATTTGCAGTAACTGTTACTGGAAGGGGGATAGCCTGACAAGCAAAATAAAACTAAAAAAAATTGTCAGACATTTAATAAAGAACGACTATGTTTTCTACGAGTCGACATAATATCTTTCTGCAAAATATTCTCCTACTGGTTCCGACGGACATGCATTTCAAGATAGCTTACAACTTACGTTTCCGGATTTTCTATAAGCTCACAATTTATTTTATATATTACATTGTTGAGTGGACCATCCGGTGTGTAAAATTTGAGCAGACGACTTCAAAGTTGATTGATGCAGAGTAAGGGTGTGACCGTTGGGCTTGCTATAATTCATACTAGGTATGAAATTAATAGTATTGATCACTAAAAGATATGGTAGGGGGGATACAATTCTGAAAGAAAAATCATTCGATACATAGAATAATGTACAGTTAGTCAGTATGCGAATATTCGGAAATAATTACATTTTATATCCTGGCGTATTGTATTTTCGACCTATTTAGATGTTATTTATTAATTTATCACAAATTTTATAGAATCTGAAAAAATATGGGCTTAAAATGTTAGCATATGTGTCTATAAAAAAAATGATATCTAACCCAAATCGCAGTTTTGTGTTTATTATTTTATTTATATGCCATAATAATGAGAGGGTACAGTTTTCCTTACAAAAATATAAGCGTCTTGTGTTTTCGACCTAAATATAGTATCAAAGCCCAATTAGTTTTGGCTATAAATATCCATTGGATATTCCAAACAATAAAAATGCGATTGTCTGTCCTTCAAAAACATTGAACAGGTTGCATATTTTGGTTGCAAATATATTTATTCGTTGGTTGAATCCATCTTTCAGAAGCTGTGGATTTAAAAAAAAAATCAATGAAATTACGTTGCATTTTTCAGTAAAAATCTGTAAGTGCTCATATTAAACAGGTCCTGTTAAAGGATATCCGATCCTCAGCCAGGAAGGATAACTCCAAAAATTAAGATTAAATTCAAAATACATCAAAACGAAGCTTGAAAATTAAAGTTTTTCATGCAACAATTTTCATTTTATTCATCCTTATAAGATTCAAGGTTTTTTGGAAGTCTTAGAAAAGGTCTTATAAAAGTTGACATTTGTACCCTATAAAAGGAAAAAATAGTACAGTTTCAGAGAAACAAGATTTTCTTGAATCCAGTCTTAGATACTAAAGCTTATTAGCATAATATGAAATAAGAAGTGATTTGTGGTGTCTCGCAATGAAAGCAAATGCCTTTTACACTATGTATTACAGAATACATGACAGAAATATAATACAAAAAATACCAAATAGAAAAATGTCATCAAAAAATCTTTGTAATTAATCGATTACGGCTTTGATTAATCAACAGGTAAAATGTGCAATAGTAAAAAGACTAGAATTTCTGACATCGGACTAAAACCATTGGGGAAATTCCGTTGAATTAATAATTTTGGGTATTTTCACTACATTTGTGCTTCAAAGTTATTTTTCCAAGTATAGCAACCGAAAATAATGTTCTACCGCGCGGAATCTGCACGGGAAGCAGATTGGGAAAAATAGGTCGAAAGTACAATACGGTCGAAAACAGGATACGAGACGATACTTAATATCATGCTTAACCATATATATATGCTCTTGAAATGCTTGTTAAAAATGTCATATATAGGGGGCCTAGTTTACATTTTTTCAGATGGCATCACACGATTTTGATATCGACGATAATTCCATCCTTTCTCGAATTGATGATGTTATGTTGTCCGTCATTCAGCAAATCAGTGACAACAAGCCACCAGTTCTGAGTCATTTTAACAGAGGAACCTGGCAAAACATTTCATATGACAAAAATGTAGGTCTGTGTGTCAACGATGCCATGAAGATGACTTCAGTTCGCTTTGATTCCAGACTATCCTTGAAGAAATTCACATTGATGATCAAACTTTTGTCAATGGTGTATGGTCTAATTCAGACAGACAGGTTTTGTACTAAGCGTGATTTATATTACCAAGACACCAATTTGTTTGGAAACCAAGTGGCACTGGACGAGGCTTTAGAAAATATCTCCTGCATGCTTCAATTACCACGGTGGCGTCTACACGTGCTGGCTACCTCAAAAGGGTGTATTGCAGGAAATTTGTCTTTTTATGATGTTGATGGTAACTTCGTAGACTGTAGCAAAACCATGTCGGGTATCCAAGTTCCTAGTCATATTACAGGTATGCAGCATATTCAGACGGATGCTGAATTTATTTTAGTCGTAGAAAAGGATGCGATTTTCCAGCGTTTATTAAGCGAGGGATTTTGTGAATTGATGCATCCTTGCATCATTGTAACAGGAAAAGGTTTTCCCGACATGAACACTAGAATGCTTTTAAACAGACTGTGGAGAGAGTTTTCTCCCAGGTTTTTCATTCTTGTGGATGCAGACCCTTATGGAATAGAGATTATGTCCATTTACAAATTTGGGTCCCGTTCTTTGTCCTTCGAGGCCCCCATGTTGACCGTGCCTGATCTGGAGTGGCTGGGAGTTTTACCTAGTGACATTCAACGCCTGCGACTGAAGGAAAATAGTCTTATAGAACTAAAGCCCTCAGACAAAAGTAAAATAAGTGACATTTTGGCACGACCCTATGTTTCTGAATTGCATCTTCTGCACAAGGAACTGAATGTTTTGCTGGAACTTGGCAAAAAGGCTGAAATTGAGAGTCTTGATTCCATATCTTCGTCTTTCCTTGTCAATGTGTATCTTCCAACCAAACTGAGACATAGTTCCCAGTAGCAGAGATATAGAATTTTGTCAAGTGTACGTATTATGTGCATTGGTTAAATTAACTGAGTTCAATTTTGAACATAAAATCAAAATAAATTCATACAAGTGAAAGCATCAAAATTTCATTTTGAATTATTCTTTGATTATTCTTTTTCAAACATTGTGCATTGTTTTAACATTATGTTTATGGTCCGTATACCTCACCTGAGCTAAGGTTTGCATCTCTTTTCTGATTGAAAAATATCAAACATCTTATTATATTAACCTTGTGTGCCTGTGCTTGCATGGATGTTTTTGTGAGTAAATATTTTGTGACAAGCAAATTTTTATATTGTGCGTACTATTCATACTGTATATATCACTCCTTACTAGGTAAAATACATTTTTATGCCCCTGTAAACGAAGTTTCGGGGATATATAGTTTTTGTCGTGTCCGTCCATCTGACTGTCTAGCTATTTGGTTTGTCCGCAAAAACTTTAACTTTGCCCATAACTTTTGATTAAGTGAAGCTATGACTTTCATTTTTCACATGTGTATTCATTGTGACAAAACCTTTGTTTGGGTACCACAATTTGACCACTTGACCTTAGAGTTTGACAGACTTTAACACAAAAATTCCAAACTTTTAATTTAGCCATATATTTTGAACAGTAGATTTCAGAACATTTATGCTTCAAATATGTATTATTTGTGGAAAGATCTTTCATTGGACACCAACAACCTTGACTTTTGACCTTGGAGATTTCCGTACTTATGAAAAAACTTTAACCTTGAATGCTAAGGGATAGGGCTTTCGTACTTCACGTATGTAATCCTTGTGAGAAGACCCTTCACTGGATATCAATAACTTTTATTCTTTGACCTTGACCTTGGAATTTGACCTATTTTTAAAAAGCAAACCTTGACCTTAACTTTTAAAGGATTAGGGCTAGTGCTGTCATATTTTACACATTTAATCCTTGTGACAAGACCTATGACACTTTGACCTTGAAGTCTGACCTACTTTTTAAAATTTTAAACCTTGGCCATAATTTCTGAACGGTAAGGACTAGGGCTTTCATACTTTTCATATGTATTCTTTGTGGCAAGACCTTTCATTGGATACCTGAGTTACCTTGACCTTGACGATTTCATTACTTAGGACAAAACTTTAACCTTGGCAATAACTTTTGAACACTAAGGGCTTGTGATCTCATACTTCACATACGTAATCCTTGTGAAAAGACCTTTCATTTGATAGCAAGACCTTTGACCTTTTGACCTTGAACTTAAAGTTTGACCTACTTTTTAAAATTTTTAACCTTTGCCATAACTTTCGAAAGGTTAGGGCTAGGGTTTCCATACTTCACATATGTATTTTTCAAGGCAAGACCTTTCATTGGACACCAATTACCTTGATCTCTTGACCTTTTAGATTTCCAAACTAAACTTTGCTATGTTGCCAAACAGAGTATCACTGTTTCACAAACATGTCTTGTTAAAATCTAAATTTACAATTTATTTCACCGTGAACTGGAAATATAAGGAATCTTTGTTTAGTTAATGGGTGAATGGGTGAATTATTTCCTGTTTCCAGCTGTCATTGATGCCCTGGCTTACTCTACTGACTAGATAGTGATTCCTTTAAATAAGTAAACTATTTTCTCCATAGATAAAGGTACATGTAGTACATGTACATAAAACAATCACATGTTCATTTAAGTGCTAAAAGATCACTATCTAAATTTACAATGTAAAAGTAGAATGAATCCAGAGAGAGCAAGAGAGAGAGAGACTATTACGTAAGAATATGATGGAGTCTAAGGGTAGGAAAAATCCCTGTAATGTTTATAGAGCTAAGGAAAATCTTGGAAAATAATGACTGTGACAATTTTAGTGATCTTTATTTAGTTTATTTCTGTAAAAACAATAGAATTAATAAAACTGCAACTTTGCTTATCTGAAAACAGTCAGATTTAAACAAAACATTTTATAATAAAAACCAACGAATTTTGTTTATAAATAGAAAACAGTCAGAATTCTACAAGTTAGTCTATAAATAGTTTCACAAAATCATTCTTATTGATATAGATGAAGATAGTCAGGGGAAACCCTGTAAAATTAATTCTTGCCACGTAAAACATTATAGTACTAGTGATGATAAGTACTACATGTAGTCATGTACTGTCTGATATGATCAAGAAAAACAATTAAAAAGAATTGTAATTACACTGACTAGGCAAGCATAGATGCATAAAAATCATTATATGGAATTATATCTCTCATTTTAAATTTTGCCGAAAATTGGTACATTCTTTGCAAATTTTTATAATTTAGATACTAGAAAAAAACCATAATCAATGTACATATCAAGTAAACAATAAATATTTTTATGCTATTCTTTATAATTCTTTCTGTTCCTATAAAAAACACACCTGGCCAATGAACAATAAATAATATGCGCTACATTGACATAATCAAAAGGATTATCTAATTCGGCAAAATTATTTCAGTCCTAGTCTTGATCATCAAGACACTTTGACTCTATTGCAAAGTTATAAAAGCAAGCATTTGGATGTCAATGGATGATCATGACTATTTTAGTCTTAGAAAGTATCAATGTCTAC
>PRKT01000366.1:184509-197081 GCA_003671525.1 Saccostrea glomerata | reverse complement strand
CACAAAAAGTTTTAAAACTATGATACAGGTAAGTACTTCACCATCTCTTCCCTGATTGATATACAATAATCACTAGTGCACTCTGTTATCTAAGGGATTAATTTACAGCACCTGTAACAGAGTGTGTATTTTTGGGCCTTATGTTTAAAAATTAATTTTTGCCATTTAATCAAATAAAGTGAGGAAGAGTTAAAATAGCACAAGCTTTCCCATTGATTCTTGTGGCAAAGTGTTCCACAATCTCAACTTTGTCTTTTTCTGGGTCATATCTCTGTACATACTCAGACAAGTAATGCTCTCCCCCTATCCCTCCAACAATCAAAATTGTATTGTTCAGAACACAGGACCCTGCCTCACGGATGTTAAATTTGGCTTTGCACACTGTCCACTGATTGGCCCTCGGACAGTACCTTTCAATTTCTGTAATGGGGATAGGAAACCCATACGCATCCTCAATGTTACCTCCAATAACATAGATCTTGTCCTTCACTTCCATCATGATATGGTTCAGTCTATTCTGCAGCATTGGGGCTCTCTCTTCCCAGGTATCCTCTTCTGGGGTATAGGCAAAGAATTTTTTCCATGTTCCCACAAACACTTGTCCACCAGACACGTAGATTTTGCCACTGCACACACACCCTGCATGGCCATATACATGCCGACTCAATGGCTGCTTCATCTCCCATTCATTGCTCATGATGTCATAGCATTCCACTGTATGCATTACCTTGTTTTCATCCTGTCCAGCAATTGCATAAAGCTTGGAGCCCAATGCCAGCATCACAAAATCTTTTCTAGGTTCATTCATGGGAGCTAACTCAAACCATGTGTCAAACCTTGGATCGTATCTAAAGCAACGTGCTGTTGCAATGTCTGTGCTACTTCCTGCCCCTTCATACTTTCCTCCACAAGTGTACAAAAAGTTATCCACAACAGCTACTGATGGATTGTACAGTGGAACTATAGCCTCCTTTAGGTAGCCGCGTTTGGTATTTCCGAAATTGAATGTCTCCAGATTTGAAGCATGGCACATGACTAGAACTGGTGCATCTGATCGGACCTTTGTTCTCTTGGTCTGGAGCAAAGGTTGCTTGCTGACTACAATGTGATAGTCTTTGGCTTCAGTTAGGAGACTGCTGCATTCATGATGCTGCTTCATTATGGGAACCTTACTGACTTTCTCCACTAGTTCTTCTCCTGTCATCAAGGGCAACTTGATATTTTCAATCAGTTCAGACACAAATTGTTCTCTCTCTGCTGGATCATATCGAATCCACTTCAGAACAAGGTTGAACAGCGTGAACTCTGATGACACACGGAGGCTGTTTTCTGCCAGGAGCTGTGATAACTGTACGTTATTCAACATTGAATACTGTTCTGACTCTGACAGTTCCTCGAAGTTGTGGAGCATGAATCGTCTAGAAGCTTGACATAAGGGCTCTAAGGAATACAGCTCTGCAATGTTTAGAATATCAACACAGTTACGCACAGAGATGGAGGCTTCGAGATACGTGCTGCATAAATCCATAGCATCACTGACTTGTAAATGTGTTGCAGCAGAGAGAACATCTTCAACATTCTGTGTGTTTAACTTTAGTTCCCCTGTGTATGCAAAGTCTACAATGATCTTCAAACCATTTCCTGAAATTCCTTTCAACTCCACTGTATTCTCATGGCATTCTTTCATATTACTGGTCAGCATTGCTTGGAAATAATCACTGCATGCCACCATGACAACCTTGTGGACTGCAAAGTTTTCATCATCCACTTTCAAAGTGTAGTCACAGAGTAAAGATTTTTGTCTTAGATCATCAAGTCCTTTCACAATTTTTTCAAAATGATTTCCGGCCTTTAGAGACATTTCCATCAAAGGTAAAGTACTGTCTTTTAAATTATTGATAAGTTCAGCATTGTTTTGTTGCTGCACTAGTTGTCGCAACATTTTTCTTGGAGACAGTGGCATGGTTTTATCTGTAAATAGAAAATAACATTTCAAAAATTGAGTCTTATTCTACCAGTAAATGCATAATTCATTTTCTAAATTTTCTCTCAAGATCATAAAGTAATAACTATTTTAATTATCTATTATGTAATGCAGTAAAATATTAACTAAATCAGGTCAAAGTTATTATAATCATGATAATACTGGTGATTTGGTTTTGCTTTCTAAAATTTCTACTCAAAATTTTCTTGTTACAATTAAATATTTTTCATTAATACGCAACAAAATTTATTAAGGATAAACATGATAAAGTTTACTTTGTGAAAGTACCAATAGGCAATACATGTACGTGTCAATCAAATATGTCCTATAAATATTCAAAGAGTAAGTATTCTTCAAAATAAAGAAGTTTCTAAACATGCTTTTAATATATTTAGGAGTGAAGTGCTATAGCAACATAGTTGTATATTTCTTTACTTAACACTGAACATTTTGGGGAATTATATTGAATTGAAAAGATAAGATCAGCCAAGGAACCCAAACTTTCTTATCTAATCTAATCAGCTAATAGCGAGCGCCGCTCGCATAGTGAGCTCAATAGACTAACGTGTACGAACGGAGGAAATTCGGGTTGAAATCTGCACATTGTTCCAAGAAATTTTTATCTCACTGCGTGAAAAAATTCCAAACTCCCAATAATCCTTTGCGGTGCATAGCAACATGTTGGCAAAAACATAGCAACAACTTACTTGAAAAAAATTACAAACAACGATTTAATGCAATCTCCATGCCATAAAAATATCGTTTGCATCCAAGTCAACAGAACTTTTTATCTGACATCATACTTTCGTCACTTTAACGGCTCGGGTATTTCCGAATTTGTCGGAAACTTCCGAGAAGTTCGGAATCTCAATCCCAATGCTTGGGAAGTGATTTCTTTTTAGTGTTTTCTTTTTTCTTTCTTTTTCTTGAATGATAGGCAGTACATGTGTAGGTTTATGATTAGGGCTGGTATGATATATCGAGATATTGATATATTGGGATATATGTGAGGACGATACACATATCGATACATGTGATGTGAAAAAATATCGAAATATCGCCCAAAAAAATCTGACTTCTGTTTTTCTTTGTTTATTTAACATTTGGGGTTTAATATATAATTCAAATAAGTTAAATATAAATATAGATATGAAATAAATAATACTTAACGCCACTTGAGTAAAATATTTTTGTTTTACAACATATAAACAACTATTTTGAATAATTATTCTCATTTGCAAAGAAATAATTTGTTTATTTCAATGCAAAAAAAGATTTTATCAGCAATTAAACATATTGTGATACATATCATATCATGACTCAAATATCGTGATACGTATCGATATAGAAAAAGTTGTATCGTCCCAGCCCTATTTATGATAGTACGTAACTGCGCTCGCCCCAACAGTCACACCGTAAAACATATCACTATCAGTTCATAAAGTTATGCCTTTGATTATTATAGTTTAAAAGTCAACTAGTTACTCCAGACATGTCATTTTGATTTTTCAATGAATTTTGTTTTAGTTGCTCATACCATTTTCCTCAGACTTTGATTAATAACAACCAATGTCAGTGAAATTCTTAATGAAAATCGACACACAAAGTAGCTTGACGTGGTATAAAAATATTTAAAATGTTTACAAATCTATCTATAAACTTACTTATCGAAGATTTCCGTCTCAAAGGATATTCCTATTTGGGCAAAAATTGAAAAATATGTCAGTTTCAATGTTTGTTTCTGCCATTATTATTTTTGTTGTAGGTTTTATCAGATTGTCGCGCCCGATCGGAATACAAGATTTTTCTCTCTGTTCAAAGATATTCTTTGGCTTTTATCGTAATCATGGTAATAATGTTATAAATTAATGTATAAATGGATCTTTTCGTTGAATTTTTTTCAGGTATGCAAATTTCTAAATACTGATGAGGTAATGATAAATAAATGTAATCGGGATCGCTAATTCAAAAATACCAAACGTAAACATCCCATCTTATTTTCTCGGGATCACACAAAGTATGTTGAATTTTTGCAGTTTGGCATGCTTTAAGTAAGGTAATGACTGGCTACTTTACGTGAATTTCGTTGCAAATCAAAATATCTTTATAGAATAGAAAAGTTCGAGATATACTGAGAATTTTTGATGTGCTCTCGAATGAAACATGATGTGGAAACCAGTGGAATGATGTTTTTGTGTTCATTCAATTCTGATATTATAATTTTATTGGGGAGAAATGTTTGTATAATTTGCTTGAGGGTGCCGAAATAAGGCGAGATCCCACTCATCTCAGTATAATTCTAATATGTACCTGTATTTTGAGACGGTCCCTACAAAATACCCCTTCTGTCTGCGTAGAAGTGTATGTTACATATTGTCATTAAAAAAATTGTTCTTTTGTAGACTTTTCACACAGCGTAATTTAATATTAAGCTTTGACTATTCTGTTACATTTATTTCAACTGCGTCTGTTTACTCTGTTTACCTGTTACATTTTATACTGGCAGGTAATATCATAAAACATAATGTAGAAGGAAGTTACATTTAGAAAACTCACAGCCTAAGAGGGTATATTTTCCTATATTGAGGTGATTTAAAATGATAATTAAAAGTATAACATAATAGCATTCATAATATTTATGAATATAAAATGTCCTTTTTTAATGTATGTTATAAAATTAATATATGCATGATTATTGTAGATAATTAAGTAGTGCTGAATAATGAACCAAGGTGGCCCTGTTTCTAAAGTGGAGTTGAGGGTGGAATGTACAGGACTAAAGAAAAAGGATGACTTCTCCAAATCGGATCCTTGTGCTGTCCTTTACATGCAGCCAAGGGGAAGTAACTCATGGCAAGAGGTAGAGTATACATGATAAAGGAATTAATAATAGAAGTTTGTTGTACTACGATACATACAGACTGGAGATTATATACTGTAGATTCCTAATTATACGCGAGGAATTAATTTCTGCGTAATTCCGCGAGAAGCATCAATCGCGAAAAAATATTACTCGCTTATATTTTTATGGTGCTGAAATCTATGTAAATTATGTTAATCAACCGTCCATTCGCGAATTTATATAATTCTCACAATTTGACGTTAAAGAGCCAGTTCGGGATAAAAAGAACTCGCGAAAAATAAGGAATCTACAGTAATTGCTGTAATTCATCAAACTTACTTCTAATTTGTAACAAAAACTTAGTTTGCAACCATCATCACAACTTCAGAGGTCTGAATTAAGTTAACATGCTGCCATTTGACAACATCGGTGAGGGTGTTGACTCAGGATTCCTAATTCAACACAAATAAACAAATGGGTGGTGATGGGAGAAGGGGAAGGAGATATCATAAATCTTGTATAGATACACATTTTCACTTTTTTCAGAAAAGGTTATACTGAATACACTCTTCAATATGAGCTTTGTGGTCCATAGAATTTTTTTTTAAGATTGGAAGAACAGAGCATATCAAGAACTGCCATGATCCCAAATTTGCTACACCTTTTACAGTGGAATACTTTTTTGAAGAAATTCAGAAAGTAAAGATAGAAGTTTATGATTTAGACAATGCAACCAGCGAGCTAACAGATGATGATTTTCTCGGAAAAGTGGAGTGTAATCTAGCACAGGTAATATTGTCAAGAAGAGCAAATAAATGACATTTAGTGTACAAGACTTTCAAAAAATTGTAAGAACATAGGAATACATATTTTATATATACATGTACTATATTAATTTTATAGTTTCTCGTAAGGCATAAGCCTTATTCTGAAATCATGCAATTTACCTTGTGATTGTATTTTTTCAGATTGTTTCACGCACTCCTTTTTCTTCTGCTCTTCAAAAAAATGATGGAACACCAGCAAAGGGCTCCCTGATCTATGTTAGTTTCATTGTTAATTTACTTACCTGGTGGAAATTTCAAGACTATAAAAAACATTTTTTTCTTTCTGTTTAAATATCTGCTCTACAATTTGATGGGCTTTATATTTTATTTAAACTAAGTGCTTGTTTAAGTGTCTGCATTTTATTTATCTCCTAGCATTAAATTATCATAATTGGGTATGAATTAATTCTTTAAGAAAGAAAGTCAATTATTTTTATGTCAATATCAGACTGATTATCACATAACCAGTATATGATGTTGACCTTTAATTTGGAATATATTATGTAGGTCAGGTCAGAGGAGGTTAGGGAGGGAGGAGAACATGTGTTCCTCCACCTCGGGGCCACCAAAGTGGACAATAAGGTAAACCAGCAATGTTAAAATAACTGTGTATTAATCAAGAGATTCATTCCAAAGATTACCAAAGGATCATTAAATTTTTTATGTTTTGATTACTTAATTAAAGCTTTTATTAGTGGATTCATTGTTTGTTAAACTTTATGGAAGACCAATTTTGATAAATAAACATTTCTAAAATTTGTGTAGGACTTTCTGGGTAAGTCAGACCCTTTCCTTGAGATTTCCAGACAGGTATCAGATGGAGGTTGGCAAGTTGTACACAGAACAGAGGTGAGTTTTTTACATAGACTTTGTCCACACATGTGCCATATATGCTGCTATGTACAACATACATACACTTGCACATTTTGTAAATCTCACTTCTGTATAAATTCCTTTTTTTCGTTTCAAAGTTTCATAATCATCCCTAATTTATATTGTAAATAATAATTTCGAATTGCCATATGTTGACTTCATGCCTAACTAATTCTCAAAGTATTGTAAAGGTTTGCAAAGACACACTAAATCCAGTGTGGAGGCCATTTGACCTTGCAGTACATGCTTTGTGTGGTGGCAACAAAACACAACCGATCCAGGTATGTTGGTAGAGATAGGTAATGGAGATACAATTACTGTCCAATACATTTTCATATAGTACACTGTAGTGAAAATTAATTATGGTTTAAAAAACACTTGATATTTTGCTCTATCAGTTTACCTGCAGTGATTATGACAGCGATGGATCCCATGATCTGATTGGTTCATTCACCACTACTATTGCAGGGCTAGAGCAGGCAGCAACAAGTGGAAATGAGGTACCCATGAGATAGATTCATTTTTTAAACAGGGAATAAATTGAAACAAGCAAAATTATATTCTTCAGATGTCGGAATAATGTTTTTTTGGGTTTTTTTTTTTTTTGGCAAACATGTACAGGAAGTCCCCCCCCCCAAAAAAAAGGTACACTGATACATGTATTGCATAAAACTTGTATCTCATGATAAATTACTCTACATGCAGCAATGATTTGGGCAGAGGATAAAGGTACATGTATATGTTATGACTATTACATTCTGTGATTCTAAACTTTTGCGTACTGGATTTTTCATTATAGCCACAATATCCATTCATAAACCCAAAGAAAAAATACAAGAAGGACAAAAAGAATTCTGGTGTGGCACATATTACACAGATCAAGGTATAATGTTGATTGTGTGTGTAACATTTACAATTGTTCTTCATTTGTTAATTTTTTTTCACTTGTGCATAATGTATTACATGTAATGTATAGTATATATTGTAATGTTTTGTCATGAATACTATGTTCCGTGCCTCCTATGATTTAGAACTCAATCCCAAGAGGCTCAATCAGTATTGCAGAGTACATGTATTGACATGGATCTCTGTTAATCAATTTAAAAGTAGATGTACTGAATCAGATACTGCTTGAGAAGCCAAAGGAGCAGATTGGAAATGTTTAATTCTAATTAGATTGGGTTTCACTGATTCATTATTCTTCTTATTTAGTTTTTCAGAATGCCAAACTTTCTTGAATTCATTTATGGTGGAATGCAGATTAATTTTACAGTAAGTATCCAGTGCTGGGTATTCCACATATTTCCAGAAAATTAAGCAGAGAATTAAGCTATACATTTACATGTATATTTAAAGTGAAAAAGCAAAGCATCCTTAATCCTTTTAAGAAATCTTTGGACTAATGTTTGATATCCATCTTTTAAAATTCTTGGCACCTGTTATGAGGTCAGATTTTTGTAAATAACATTTCATTTTTATCCTAGATGAATTGGCCTTTTTCTACTTTGTAGGTGGGTGTGGATTTTACGGGATCTAATGGAGATCCCAGTCAACCAGACTCCCTTCACTTCGTTGATATGGCTGGTAATCCCAACCAATACATGCAGGCTATCATGGCAGTGGGATCTGTGTGTCAGGAATATGACACGTAAGTCAATTGTCAACATACAGTGAAACCTCTTTAATCTGACATACACTGGATGACAAATTTTGTGTTGGAATAGACAGGGTGTCAGATTACAGAGTGTAAAGAACATGGAAAATAAAAAATTTGGAACAAAATTAAAAGCAATAGATAACAGATAAGCTATTTATTTACATTTAAGCTGTTTGAGGCTACAATAATAAAGGGAGGGAAGTTTGTACAAAAAAACAACAACAACAAAAACTGATAACTGATTACTTTTATTTAGGGACAAGTTATTCCCTGCTCTTGGATTTGGAGCAAAGATTCCAGATGGGACAGTTTCAATGGAGTTTGCTCTGAATTTTAACCCCACAAATCCCTACTGTGCAGGCAAGTGTTACATTAAAGTATAGTTCATGAGGTTTATTGATTTTCAAAAAGCTAGGAAGCCTATTTTTAATGTTTCAAGGACAAATCAACATAAGAATATGAAAGCATTGTATTTTTTATCTTTTTAGGAATAAATGGTGTAATTGAAGCTTACAGAAATGCAATCCGGAATGTCCAGTTGTGGGGTCCCACCAATGTGGCCCCCATTATTTATCACGTGGCCAGGTTTGCTGCCCAGGCCCAGCAGGAGGAAGGCACAAAAGGGGCACATGTTGGTATTTCAGGCTTTTAAACAAAGATATTTTTAGAATTACAATGGTAATTTAAATTCAGGCTTGTTTAATGATTCTTGTGATATTCTTGGCTAAACTTTTGAATGGAGGACTTAAGAATGAATACAATGCACTTTCAAAAACCTGATAATTTGTGTTAATCAAATACATGTACTGGCAAGTGTAATTTGACAACTGACAACATTAAAGGTGTACATTTACAAAATAAATCCCTTTACAGGCCTACTATGTGCTGCTCCTGTTGACCGATGGCATTATAACAGACATGGACCAGACCAGGGATGCTATCATCTATGCCTCAGGGTTACCCATGTCCCTCATCATTGTGGGGGTGGGGGATGCGGACTTCTCTGACATGAATTTTCTGGATGGGGATAGTGGGGTCCTGAAGGGAACTAATGGTAGACCAGCAGAGAGAGACATTGTCCAGTTTGTTCCTTTTAGAGATTTTCAGAAATTTGGTGTAAGTTAATTAAATATTTTTATTCCAATAAATAGGTCTTCTGAGTTCTAAGTCTAAAGTGAGCTTTTCTCTAATTTTCTTTGTTATCTGTGAACTTTCAAGTTTTCAACTTCTTCTCCAGAAACACTTGGTCAAATTTAAATAAAATTAATTGGCAAAAAGTTTTTTTAAAGTGCTATTAAATTAGTTGAATATTCAAAAAAAATTTTAGAAATTGATTTTGAACAATCTTTTTGCAGTCTAGTGGTGCTGATTTGGCAAAACAAGTGTTGGCAGAGGTCCCACAACAAGTGGTGAAGTACTACACGATGAGAAACATTAGTCCGAAACAACGGGCAACTTAGACAGAAAGTGGGCAAAAATACTCAACTACGCCAGCAATTTCATACGCAATGCCATCAGTTTAATACAAAACTGTGCCATCAATGAAATAATTGTGTGCAATAATCAAAATTAGGAGTATTTTCAGCTTATTTGATCCCTTTGTACAAATGTAGTTTTTTCTATTTAGGGCAATTGATAGATACAATATCTTAAATTCCATTGATGATTTAGAAAAAAAAGACTAGTAAAATAATAGATGTAGCTTCAATATGTAGAAAGAATTTAATGATTAAATACTGTAAACCAACTTTTATTGGCGGCGACTTTATTTCGCGATTTATTAGAGATAAACTAGTTCGCAACGATAAATTTTTGCGATCAAAGCGTTTTTGGATCTGTTGTTAATAGACACATACACTTTAAGAACTGGTTCGCGGCGAGAATTATTCGCGATGGGGAGTCTCTTGCGAACTTCGCGAAAATTTCTCGCACACGAATAAAAGTTTGTTTACAGTACTATGCAATTATATTGAGAAAATTTTTTGGAATGTGTTCATGGTTACTGCATGTTTACCCGTATACATTTTTTAAAAATATATATATGTGCATTTTGTTTTTAATATTTCATACAAGTGACTTTTTTAAAACCACTTTTAAATACATGTATTATTAAAATTATCTATATACAATATACATGTATATTTTTTGTAGATTTTATAGTAACATTTTTTCTTCAATTCAGATATGCATTTAATTTGTATATTACGTGTAGTTTTGTGTTTTGTGTGCAATATGCCTAAATAGTAGTCAGTATCAGTACATGATACTGTATACACGGTTATTTTTGCCCCAGGTTATTGTTGCCCTTTCACACAAACAAATTTGCCCTGTTTTAAACATTGTTGCAAACCATGGCCAAAATGTACGATCCTCTCCCATTCTGGCCGTGGTTGAATGAGACGCGATTTTCTCGTAGCTCATTAAAGTATTAACCAATAGGAGTAAAGCATAGTCCGAAATTGACATTTCCTGGGACCTTTCAATAACCAATTGCAGCGTACAAAACAGTTCTTATATACTGTTGACGTCAGTTGTTGATTTTGATTGCGATGGAAACAAAACTTGTCATTGACTAAATATGATGTCACAATAGAGAGGCTTGAATATTCAAGATTAAGACACTTTTTGTGATCAGGCAGCCACGGGTAAGAGAGAGCTATATGCAGACTCGGGACCGATGCGTTTTAAATTTTCCCAGTCATAGTTTTGTTAAAGAAATTATACTTTATTCTTTGAAATTAAATTCGCCCAAGTAAGGATAGGGCAAAGGGGCAAAAAAAAAACTGGTGCAAAAATTTCCCTGCATACAGTAGTTAATTCATATATTAGTTTGTGGCAAATCATTGGATTAATATAAATGTAAATTTAAGATGTGTATATAATTTTAGAAAATTCATGAGGTACATGAACTACAAACTTAACGCCTTATTTATCTTTAAGTGCTTATAAGCTCCATGAACACTACTGGCATAAAGCATGGTACAGTAAAACTCGTTTAGTATGAACACGGATATAGCGAATTCATGGATATAGCGAAGTTTTTCTGGGTCCCTGGTTAAATTCTTAACAAATCGTTGTAAAATTTTACGGTTATAACGAACTCTTAAAAAACGAATTTACGGATATAGCGAACTGATTTTGAGTCCCATGGAGGTTAAATATAATGAAATTTACATCTTTTATAACGAACTTTCAGAGATCTCGAAAAAAATTTGATCAATTGAACTTACTTTATCTCCATTTAGCATTTGTATATAAATTTAAATTTGTAATAAAATCTTACTTATCGAAGGTATGTTTTGTAATAGTAATATTTGATTCCCAGAAATATTTTGTAGTAATTCTTGAGGAAAGCATGCATATTGCGAATTCGTTATAATGGTTATACGAATTCGTTATACGAATATAACGAATTATGGATATAGCGAAATAAATTCACAGGTCCCCAGGACTTCGCTATAACCGAGTTTTACTGTAGTTCCCATCTTCATGAATTTTCAAAAATTAAATTCATTTCTTAAATATTGAAGATCAAGTTTCAGCTTTCTGAGGTAAATTCTCACCCGGGCTTTTCCTTTGAAGTCTTCAGACTAAACTGCCGGATACAATATTTACTTTTGCATAAGGAAGGTGACTTGATAAAATAGATCACCAGTTTGGCTCATATCCTTGTTAACCGTTGTACAGTGCATACTATATTTATGTTCCCCAAACGAAGTTTGGGAACATCTTGTTTTTACTTTTTTTCTGAATTTTCTTCTCCGGTGCTTTTTTTGTCCGCGAGTGTTCTCGTAAACTACTCATCCGATCTAGGTGAAACCTTTTTAGGGTCACTAGGTATGTTATGTAGATGTGCGGAACGAAGGTCATTTTGAGCGCACGTGCGTGCATGTGCGCACACGTGTAACTTGTGAAATGACCAATATGATAGATATAGCCGTAACCTTTTAAATTTTTGATGAAATGCTTTGAAACTCATAATATAAGGATATAATAGTAGTATAGACATGATGACATGGTCAAAATAGCAAGATCTCACGCGCATGCATGTGCGCTTCGTTCCGTTTGGCTGAAACTAAAGTCTTTATATCTTTTTTGTTTTCTGACGAAATCCTTTGAAATTTTGAACATAGTCATACATTATGAAGATCTACAGCATGATATATAAGAATAATCATGAATGCACGCACATGCACGTGTGCTGCAATCTGATTGGCTAAAAGTTTAAATGCCTAAAACTTTCTTAGTTCTCAATAATACAGGGTGAAATTTCGAATATGAATAGATATAATGAATGCCTACATTATTCTACCATCAAAAGTAAATGCAAGGACGTCATGCACATGCGCGCACACACAATGCGTTAAACGACAGTATACTTAAGTCTTT
>PRKT01000366.1:112598-179624 GCA_003671525.1 Saccostrea glomerata | reverse complement strand
TCACATGACTACTTCCGAAGGTTATAAATATAAGTGCCTCGCCAGTCTCTGGCAGATAAGTTGCACAAGCAACATCGCAGGATCGTAGCCTAAACCTAGGTGAGACAACTGTAAATTATCTCCCAACACACTGGACACCTGATGTTATATTTTTAATGCCAAATCAACTTTATTACCATTTTTATCCTTGAAAGTACGGTTGACACTGTGGGACAAAATGAATATTAATTATCTATATGTATCCAATATAGATGTATGTTTACCTATTGTTATTTTCTGTTGAATGATGAATTAATAAACCAATTATTAAACTGATACCAAGCCTTGTCCTTACTGAGAAATATGGAGCAAGAAGTAAGGAGTGACCTTGAGAAGTGTTTGTGTGCAATTACTTTGTATAGCCCCCATTCCAGGATGGCCATCCGTGGGGAGCTTACAGTAATTTTGAGGTATTTATACTAATTATTTATACTCTAGTTGAGAAAACTGTTTTGTTTTTCATTTAACATGACTGTAAGGTGTGTAAAAATGTAAGTTTTTAGAGGTACCTGTAAATGCTAAAATGATAAAACTGTGTATTCATGTAATTTTAAAAACCATAAGAAATAAAACTTAGCAAAATTGTATCCCCCAATATCTTACTGGTACATATTTTAATAAGTCAATTTTTTTTGTAAAGTACTAGCTGTAAACTACTACATGTAAAGATACTTTGATATTGTTATGAATCTCTTTTTCTATTTATCTTTGCTAATTCTCAGCGCTTAGAACATATCCATTTAAATTTATATACTAGTACACAAACATAATATATATTCTTTCTATGAAATAAAGTTTTCCTTTAAAGATCCCTATGTTATTTTTGATTCATTATGATAAAAAGGCTTTTACGTAGGGAAAAAATTAAACCATGCCACTTTGCTTTCAGACTAATTTAATCATATCATGACTCCTCTTCAATGAGGCACAGGTACTTGGGTCTTGGTTTATAAATATGTACCTTATTGATATGTAAAAAAAAAGTATACTTTTTTTTAAAAATATCAATAAGGTACATACATATTTATAAACCAAGACCCAAGTACCTGTGAAATGAGGAGATATCTTAGCTTCATTATAGTTTTCTCTCCATACATGTAGCTACCCATGTCATGAATCAAGGTTATATTTCAAAGGTCAAGGGAACTGGGCAATTATGCTTAGCTATATGTCCTATTTCAGTGACAGTGATTTCTTGAAACTCAGTTGCGAAAAAATGTATTTCGGATTAAACCCCCCCCCCATCTCAGTTATGTATTATGCAAGGAATGTGTCTTTTTTGTAATACATGTACTGATCACCTCATGCAACATGCATATGATAAAATTTAAAGAATTTGATTTTAGCTACAAGAATAGTAAAGATACGAAAAGTATTATATTAATGCATTTTGTAAATTATTGAGTCGATCTAAATAATGAATGTACGTACATTGTATGTTTGGCACAGTGTGTAATTCAAATTGTAAAATGATTTTTTTTTCTGCATGACATCTCTTGATCATTTCAAGAACATCCATTTCAACTCATTTTAACTTATTTCACTTCAAGTTATTGAGCTGATAACTTGTTCTTCTACGATGCACTGATGAAAGAGAGAGTGAAAAAACTATTGCGCAATAACGCTAGGACACGCCCCCTTGTCATTTGTTTTCGTCTCGACAAGACCGCTTATGTACCCAAAGAACAAGGAGGGAACGGTTTAACGAACTCCACACAATTAAACAGGTATTAATTATAGGTATCAATTATAACTGTATATTGTATATATTATGTATTAATTTATAAAAGGTAAATTTCCAACAATTGATTCTAAACTATTTTTATATAAAAATCAATTTACTGTTCGAATTTCCTCTGCTTGATTTGTATCAAAATACATTTATTTCTCGATCATTTAATCTGTTGACAGATTCAGTGCAATCTCTTGACGTAGAATGAATTAACTATAAATATATTTTTTAAATCCTTTCAATATACTATGATAGAATTACTAAATTAAACTATTTTGAGTAGCTGAATAAAAAATTCATTACAGGTTCTAAAACACTATGATACACACAGGAAATTCTGCTGTTTTATATATTTACCATGCACAAATTGTCTTTATGATGAAAATGTAGACTGTTGATTCAACGTTTCAAAGTACTGGTAAATTATTGATTAATCATTTGGTTAAAATGTCAAAAATTTTCAAATCAAAGTATTTTGCCTTGGACGGCAGTTAAGTATTAGGATTGGCTGCAAGCTGTACCCTGTTTTAAGCATGTACATGCAAATGACAACAATACATGTACTTTGTTTGTGGAGTACTTGATTAATATTTCCTCCCTTATTGAAGAGCAGGGGATTTATCCTGGAGTGTTTTAACTTGTACAGGGAAGTATCTACTTGCGAGTGATAGGTGAAGACAACAATTCACTTCTTAGTGTTTCCTGTTCTTTGTGATCAAAATCAACAGTATATATAGATCCACATCTAAATGCTTATCGTTTATCAAATTGATATAATTAAAAAATAAAGCTGAGCCTGTATTTTTATTTGAGGAACTGAGGTTTCTTGTTTGCCTATACCTGTAACTGATTCATAATTTTGTTGTTACATTCTTTTTAAAATATCTTAGGTGAACTGCATATTCTCAATGTACCTAGTATATCAAATCCATTCCTTAAAACATCATCTTTAATCATATAAGCTTAACTGCTTTGATCTGTGCTACCATAGTGTTCCAGATTTTTTTAGCTCTTAGACTACTGGCTACAGACCATGAAGAGCTTATGCCATAGTAATGTGTCCTGCGTCTGTCCGTCTGTCTGTCTGTAAACAATTTTTCAAAATGCTACTCCTCCTACAGTTTTGGTCTGATTTCAATATAACATGGCACACAAGTAGACTACACTAAGATACATAATTCTGTATAACGGTTTTTGACTTCAATGAACGATGTTTCCGTGGTTACAAAAAAATAGAAATTTCTGTGAAATACTTTCAAAATGCTACTCCTCCTACAGTTTTGGTCTGATTTCAATATAACTTGGCACACAAGTAGACTACACTATGATACATAATTCTTTGTATCAGTTTTTGATTTCTATGAACAGTGTTGCCATGGTTACTGAAAATAGAAATTTCTGTGAATTTTTTTCAAAATGCTACTCCTCCTATAGTTTTGGTCTGATTTCAATATAACTTGGCACACAAGTAGACTACACTAAGACACATAATTCTGTGTATTGGTTTTTGATTTCAATGAACCTTGTTGCTGTGTTTACTAAAAATAGAAATTTTTGTGAAATTCGTTCAAAATGTTACTCCTCCTACAGTTATGGTCTGATTTCAATATAACTTGGCACACAAGTAGACTACACTAAGATACATAATTCTGTGTATTGGTTTTTGACTTCAATGAACGTTGTTTCCGTGGTTACTAAAAATAGAAATTTCTGAGAAATTCTTTCAAAATGCTTTGTCGTCTCTTACAGTTTTGGTCTGATTTCAATTTAATTTGGCACACAAGTAGACCCCACTTAGGTACATAATTCTGTGTATCGGTTTTTGACTCCAATGAACGGTGTTGCCATGGTTACTAAAAATAGAAATTTCTGTTCAATACTCTCAAAATGCTACTCCAAATACAGTTTTAGTCTGATTATAATATAATGTGACATGCAAGTAGACTACGCTAAGAACATAGAGAGACTAAATCAAGGATCATTATTCTATTTATTGCTATTGTAAAGTTTCAATTCCTTACTGCTTATTAAGTACTTTTCTCTTCCTTTGCTATAAGTACAAACCAGTAGAGCTTCAGTCTAGACAGAGACTTCTGGTTTCCCTCTCCTATTGGTCAAGATCCATATTAACAATTTGAATATTCAAGGATTGATCTTCACAAAATCATTTTGTTTTGCAGATAAAATGAATCCTTACCCACCCCAGCTAGGTGGTACTGATCGAGGGCCCGTTTCTCGGGTAGAACTTCGCATAGAGTGTAAAGCCCTGAAGAAAAAGGATGAATTCTCTAAGTCAGATCCATGTGCAGCTATATACATGCTGAATAGAAAGAGTCAGAAATGGGAGGAAGTAAGTATAGTTTTGTACCTAACACCTGGGGGAGGGAGGATTTCCCCACCTACGATGATGTATTCCCCCCCCCCCCCCCCCCCCCCCCCCCCCCCCCCCCCCCCCCCCCCCCCCCCCCCCCCCCCCCCCCCCCCCCCCCCCCCCCCCCCCCCCCCCCCCCCCCCCCCCCCCCCCCCCCCCCCCCCCCCGCCCCCCCCCCCCCCCCCCCCCATTCTTCTGATATTGATATCTCCCTCAAACCAAATGTTAAGGGAAGTATTTGTAATATCCTTGCTTCTCATTTTGAAGAGTAACTTCAATATTATTGACAGCTTGTTTGATTTTAGGTCCAATTATATAGGGGTACATGTATTTGGGTCAGAAGTCAGGGCTGCTCTAGAAAAATAGATTAATTGTTGCTCTAGATAAATTACAAAAAAAAAAAAGAAAAATATAGAGCATTTACATACAGATTAAGTTACTTTCCTTTTACGTCAGAACGAAAAAGAAGGAATCAATAATTCAGTTGGTTAATGTGTGGTGGCACATGTATACACAAATGCATGGATTTCAAACCCTAATTTGAAACCTGTTCAAAGTATTCATGGTTTGGAATATAGAATAAAATGTCCTTATTAAATATTTAAACATCTCATACACATATTATTATTCTTTCAACAGCTTGGGAGAACAGAGTTAATAAAGAACTGTCATGACCCCAAGTTTACACGGGCTTTCAAGGTGGACTACTTCTTCGAGGAAGTTCAGAAAGTGAAAGTCGAGGTGTTTGATTTGGATAATGAAACAGCGACTCTTGAAGATGATGATTTTTTGGGCAAAATTGAATGTAATTTAGGGGAGGTAAGTCATTCACATCTTTTCTAGATCAATTTTATATTAAAACTGTCCAGTAAAGATTTTTTTTTGTATTGTTCATTAAAAGTTTTCGTCCAATTTCGGTCAGCTTTGGAACATAACTAATTACTTAAATGAATAATTCTTTTCAGATAGTTTCCAGGAATCCCTACTCAGGGCCTCTTTTGAAGAAGGATGGGAAACCCATGGGAGGATCCACAATTTTTGTATGAAACAATTAAATCATTCTTGCTTAATTTTAAAAATATGGAAAATGTCCAATGTCCACTGTAGGGATAGTAGGTTTCAATGAAGCGCATCATTCTTAACTCTTTTCCTCTTAATTAATTCCACAATTTGAGAGAAAGGTATTTGCATTAGAAAGATTAAAGATCACAGGATGTTAGATTGTAGTTTAAATTGATATACCCAAATTTGACTCTATATACTATTCCTTTATTATGTAGTACCGGTATATCTGATGAGGATCTTAGCATATGTGACTGTTATATTGTAAATGCATTATTTTTGGCATGTGTGACATTTGATGGAAATTAATTTTTCACCAAGTTAGGCCATGCAAAATTAATTCCTTGGTTCTCAGGTCTTTTTTAAAGAAATATGATGAGGGAGGGAGGCATTTTTTTTTTACTTTTTATTGCCCCCAAAACATGATGAGGCAGCTTTTTACATTGTACAAAACCTCAAAAAATGATGAGGGAGGTGATTTGTTGTTTTTTATTTTATTGATTTAGCAATAAAAAGGGTCAATGAGGCGCCCTTGGAAGAGATGAGGGAGGGCCTGAGAACCAAGAAATAAATTTTTTTTGGCCTTAGGGTAGATTTGCTTCAGCGCTATCTGAATGTGCTTAAATGTAAATGTATCATACACAAGACACTTAGTGGACTCTGCTCTCTGCCAATATAGCTAATTAGAATACACTGCCAAATGTAGTACATTTACAGTAATAATATTAGCATACTGCTGACTTTTTGTAGATTAGATCAGAAGAGGTGAAGGAAGGAGGAGAGATGGTTCACATGAAATTCCATGCCACCAAACTGGACAATAAGGTTTTAAATATCTTCCTTTTTATTTTAATTTTTTATTTGGTTATTGATATTGGGTGCATTACATTACCACTCGATGTCAACATAGATCTCATTACTGCTACATGTATATATACATGTACTATACATAACAGCTATATTTATAAGTATAAAGAATTCCTTCATAAAATTTTGACAGGACTTTTTGGGGAAGTCGGATCCTTATCTAGAAATCTCAAAGAAGGCAACAGATGGATCTTGGCAGGTTGTTCACAGAACAGAGGTATGGCTCCTTAATTGTCATGTACATCATGTACATAGAAGGAGGGGGGCTTATCCCTCCCCCCCCCCCCAATTTCTCACAGAAAAATACTTATGTGATGTGTTAATATACATTTTCAAAATCTGTCCATCTCAAAATTGTATCTGAGTAATGTGTTATGCATATTATTAAATCTAAAACCTAGAATAAGTATTATTTAGAGAACGAGACGTGTTCTGTATCGTAGATACAAATTTGGGGGTGGATACGAGTGCGCAGCACGAGTCTCCACCCCCCAAATTTGTATCTACGATACAGAACTTGTCGAGTTCTCTAAATGATTTGTGACACGATCAATCAAAAATAGCTCTGCCCACTTTATAACGTTGCAGCATCCAAACTTCCGCCAGAGTTCTGTAGATGAGGCCCCGATGGGGAGTAAGCATCCGCAGTATATATATTTCCACGGAAAACGTAAAATTCGGTCAGATTAGTTTTGACAATTTAACGGGGTAGACGTAACCAAGTGATAGTCAGTCTTAATGGATAAATTGGAGGATTTAACCGTCATTGTTGTGATCTATTGTAGATTGAGATTTATCATAATATATTTCAGGGGTCTTAAAATCCCGGTTTAACTAGATTAACAAAAACAGGATTTACAGAAAATTCTTCGATGGACTTTGATGTCACGGATTTTATTTTCAAATTGAATTGCGACATTGAAAACGAAATGAAAGAGATAAGTGGCTGTCTTCAGCGAGAAGGATTTTAAAAAATAAAAACGCGGAAAAAATGGACTTGAATGATTTTGCACGAGGAGAGTGGGTGTTTTCTGTTATTGCGATTTTTCCGTTTCGTTTGGATCGAAATTACGTACAGAGGATGTTTTCCGTTATTGCGAATTTTCATTTTACTTTGGTTCGAAATTACATGTAGATTCTGTGTGGAATAAGTTTTAAAAAGTGATTGAGAAATTTTGACATTTTATATTCTCAGGAAAATACTGGGTATTTCTCCAAAATTATAATACATGTAATAGGAAAACATCAGCATTTACTATTTGTACGTGCTTTTGCTAAATTGAATCAGATTTATTTTTAGACCGTGCTGTATTTTAGATACAGAATAGTTGGCAAATACAATACTGTATACAGGGCTAATACAGAACGGAAAGTAGCTCCGCCCACCACAGTCCCGTTCAGTATTGCTAATACAGAACAGTAAACTTCAAAGAAAAACACCGCTATCGTGTCACAACTAGAGCTTGTCAAGTGATGAGTTTTACTACATGTATTATATAATCGAGTCGTAGAGGGAAAATTGCCACCAAGAAAAATTGTTTGATTTTATTTAGAAATATTTCTATACATAACTCATTTGCAAAGTCAAATCATGTCCTGTTCATAACTCACCAAGTGAGACCAAGAAGCATTGACTTTGAAGCAGTCATTGAAGGCATGATGTATCATGATTGTCATGTAATTTTTAACAATCTATTTTCACCATGAGCTAATCTTTGGTTCCGGTGCTACAATTTATTTTTATCTTTAATCCATTTCCTGATCATTTAGAAATTGTAATTTTTACGGTTAATTTAATGCTTTGTATTTCTAGGTAATAAAGAATACATTAAATCCCGTATGGCGGCCCTTTACTCTCTCTTCCCATGCTATGTGTGGTGGAAACAAGTCAGAAGATATCAAGGTAACTGGACATAGAGGCATAAAGTAGTTCCTTATGTAAAATATGAATCAAAACACTTCTCAGAAACCATATCATAGAAGACATTCATGCATCCAAAGTCAGCAGTTGAAGTTCTAGTGCCTTCTGCTATAGCATTTTAATTTCAAATGCGTAGGTATTTTAATGAAAATAAAAACTGTTAGAATTTTAAGGCTGATTATCATATTTTGTTCTAGAAACTCATATTGACATATCAGATGATTATATAAGGTTGTCAAGTCCTTATGCGACTTGTGAAAAAAGTTCCTTAACTGGATTTCAAAATCTGGGCATTGACAGATGTAACAAAGACAATTTTGATAGTATAAATCTATTATATTTATTTTACTGGTATTGTTTAAAGAAAATAAATATAAATCTATACTATCACATTTGTATTGACAGAAATATGTTTCCGTATTACATTGTACATGTATATACCTCATAATTTCTACTGCTAAAACTTTTACATTTTTCTTTTTTCTTTCAGTTTGATTGCTATGATTATGACAGTGATGGGTCACATGATTTTATTGGAACTTTTACAACAACATTGGCAGATATGGAGTCTAAGACACAAGGGGGAAAGGAGGTTTGTCTCACTTTATTGTTTTAACAGGAGTTATTTCCCTTTTTTCACAGTCAAAGAGGAGGATATAGTATATTTACCAATCATCTTCATTTTTTGAGAGCATAGATTAATTTGTTTCACTTCATTATTCCACTAGGAGTTATTTCACCTAGATGTAACAATCAAGTTAAATGGAACAGATTTGTAGTATTTATCTGCATATCATAAGTTTGTTGCTCTGAGTTTTATCCATTTGTAGAAATAAATCTATCTGTGCATGTGTATTACAACACAATTTTGGGTCTCTTAAATTTCAATGACTTCTAGACTACATACTTTATGATAAATACCTTTTTATTATACAATGTAGTCACAGGATGTATACATCATAAAATTTAAAATTATTTAAAAAATCCTGTGAATATTTTAAGAGTGAAAAAGTGTCAACTCATAATGACAAAGACGAAAATTACACCGAAAAGGTGGTTATATTGAAAAGGTGATAGTTTTATGATAATTATTTTTAAAAATTATCTATATGATTAATTGATTAATAAATTTCATTCAAAATAATGAAAACTTTGAAACCTGATAGTATCTAACAGTGCTGTTTAATACCAGTGTGAAAGTTGATGAAAAGAAACTTTGACTATTTTTAATCAGCTGTCTATCTTGTTATTGTTATCACATTATTAAAGTTCAACTTGTACAGTAATACAAAAAGACTGACTACACACAATACCTAATAGCAGATCATCCTCATTTCAAATTGCTTTACAGGAACTTCATCCATGAGATCAAGTTTTATTTATTAAAACTGAGTTAACTTTATTTACAATATACATTCATATGCAACAGTTTATTATTCCATAACAATAGCACCTCTACTTCGTATAGCAATGTGTAATCCAAAATTGATAGTGTTATACATGTATATTTCATAAATATCAATCGCTTAACAGATTCATAGATTTTATGTCATAGCACTTATTTTGCAATACAGTTTATTTTAAAAATAGTAACTAATTGAATGTCATAAAATTGTCTATAAAGGTCTAGATGTCTATCCACCACAGATTGGTTTCATTGCAATCATGTTCTCCGCACACGTAAGGGGCAGTTGTAGCACCCCTAGAATGGCCTCACACACTCCCTTCATGGGTTCTATACAGGCTGAGAATGGGAGAAGGAAGACATATAACCAGGCTATAAAGAAGGCGATAGGCCACGCCAAAAACCACAGAATTAGGAACCACAGAATGGCCCAGATCAGCCCGGGGCAGAGGTCACCCGCTCCTTTCCCCTGACCTTGACCCTCACCCTGACCTTCACCCTGGCCCATCGAGAATACTTGTCAGTCTTTTATGTGGTGATCTGAAAAAAAAATCATAGTACATTTTAATATGTGCTTCATATGTGATAGTTATTTACCTCATTGGAGTGAGAAAACAAAATTTTATTGTCAATTGATATGTTTTAGTCGTGTCTTTCCGAGTTTGAGTATTACCACAATTCACCTTTTCACCCTTCCAACAGCTGTTTTATTGCTATAGAAAGAGTATACCTAACTATTGATTTAAATGCATAGCAAACACTGCACTTTTTATGCATTATTTCATCCACATTTTTATATTTACTTTGAGGGAGTGGGAACCAAAATGGCATGCTTAAATTCATGTACTTAAAAAAAAAATCTACGTCAATAAATTTTTGTGCACTTTTAATGCAGGTACTTAACAAGAAAATATTTACCATGTATCCAAAACAGATTGCAATATCTCCATCACATAATCCCACTGATTGAACATTTTAGCAAACAACATTCTTAACTATAATACACAAGTATTGAAAGCAATTGTCAACATTGAGAGTATTGAATGATTTATTGAATGCATAGCCTAATGCTTTTTAAGGACTGTTTGAAATATTTCCAAAGACTTTATTCAGCAAATAAAATTTTGACAGACAATGACTTTTACAGAAACTGCTATGGTTGAGTAAAAGGCACCTATACATATTTTGTACTTATGTATGATAACAACTTAATTTGGGGGGTGGGGGTGGTGGTGTTGGTTTTCCTCTCAGAATGTTGATACTGTGAACAAGGTGCAATGGATTCTTTTAAGGACATACGCAACATAGTTTGAACTTTATTGGGTTCTTCCCTGGAGTTGAAGAGTTCCACTAAATAAAGGACATGTGTGCAATATTTTTTGAGTCTATACATGTTTATGAATTCGTACACTTCTTCTAAAACAATTTTTGATGAAAACAAATCTGGAATTTATGTTTTGTAATTTTGGTACATTTTTCTTTGATTAATGCAAAAAATTTTAAAATTTATTATCTTTTCAAAACCCCTGGTAATGCATGCTGATTTTTTGTCTAAGAACATGTTATGGTATTATAAGTTTAAATTTAGAATATCTTGAAAAATTATCAGTAGGTAAGGTCGTTGCATATGTCCTTAAGCTGGTTGCCATGAATGGTTTTGATGAATATATGAAACCTAGGAGCATGAAATTTTGCCAGCTGGCATTTCTAGGTGTTAATCATAAAGTCTCAATAATTTTATTGTTAAAGTGTTGACCAGGCTACTTTAAATGACCATGTTGTGTAGGAGTTTCAAAGATAAGCAACATACTTTATCTATCATAGCTCCCACTCATTTACAAGCCATATAAAATGTGTGGAGAACAACAGTAAAATTTTGAAGCATGTTCAAACAATGTATTTTGAATGGAAAGAAAAATGGAGTGGGGAATAGAATTGAATCATTTTATAAGTGCAAAATAACCACAAAATGAATGAATTTACAATGATTATTTGACAGTTCTAATAGGAAAAATTTCAATCAGGAGTCAACATTCTTAAGAAAATTACTAGAAATTTTCTAGAATTCACTCTCGAATTGAGATGCCACCACTTGACTGTAGAGGTCTACAGAATTTAGACCAGTGTCCAGCTCTTACAGCCTTAGAGCAGTGAGGGATCTTTTTCCTGCCAGTACCTATGAGGGGTGATCAAAAAGTTCGCAAACTATCTCTATATCTACAAAACCACAATTCAGATTAGAATGAAATTCGGTACATTCTCTGAATAAAGTTTCTCTCCTTGTTTGTGATGTCACAATGTGAAAATGACAAGAAATATTCACGAAGAAGACGATCTCGCGAACCTTGCGAAAATTTCTCGCACACGAATAAAAGTTGGTTTACAGTAACTTCTTTCTCTGGGACTCTAAATCAATTTTTTACATACCAGTACTATAACCACTGTGCCATGTGGGTAACACAATGGCTATAGTGAAAAAAACAAAAGCAAACTTTGTGAGCTTTTAAGTTTGTTGTAGTAACTCTTGTCAGTAAGCTGTCCTTGAAATAAATAAAGTGACAGGTCTATCTGGGGTTCATTGATTGTGCTGCCAATTACAAACTATAATACATTCACACTATCAGAAAATATAATCACAGATTACTTCTGATAATGTTTGCCAATTGAGTTTATACATGTACTACATAAAAAAGGTCATTGTCTTTCAGTATCAAGTAATTTTAAACTCTACTTACATGGTTGCAATGTACAAAAATGGATGTGTGAATCATTAAACAGTTTGCTGTTAAATACAGTATTAACATGTATTGGTGAAGATAAAACCAGGAAAATAATTGACAACATCCCGTAGGTTACATACTTATATTGTCCTAAAGCTTGTAGGATATGTGTTCAAAGCTGTTGCTTTGCATTGATTGAAAATAAATTATCCCATGTTTTTTGTGAGTTAGATATAGCAAATGCTACAAAGCTATTGTTCGGACAAATATATCGGAGGTTTTAATGTCAATATGCAATATCTATTAATTAATTTCTTTGCTGTGCAGTGCATTGATCAAGTGTTAGTTCCAAACCTCTTATGCTATTATAATACAGAAAGATGAAGTAAATTGCATTTAATGAAATTTGTTTTTACAGATACTATTTAATGTTAGATGCATTTTTTTTATATTGCAGCAGCTTTATGTATGAATTTTTTCATAATAAGTTATCAACTCACCAAAACTATAATTATGAATTAATAAAGTACACCTGTATAATTTTTGGTATGCCCAATTTACATTTAAAAAATCAAATCATTAAGATCGGCCAATATTTTGTAAAAATTCTTACACAATATAAAAAAGGTACAGAGTATGTTTATATATTATAATTATATACTAAAAATTGAAAAAAATGTTAATTAAAATGTGTTTTTGTTTTTTGTTTTTTACATTTCAAACAATTACTCATTTTTACTCATCAATAGACAATGTCTTACCTTAAAAATTATTTAAAACTATTTTTAATTCCAACTTTATGATAGTAAGTCTCTAATCCCGTTACACACACTGAGTTACGAGTGTTTACGCATCACTATGACGATATCAATATCTCACCACCGACTCCACCCAAACTCGCACTTAACGCACAAACCCCGCAAATACACACACTGTGGCCACTGACCAGAGCAAACAGAAATAGTCAGAGTGACCCCTTTTATGTTTCACCTTAAAATGAAATTTGTGTCAACATTGATGTGCAAACATCTCTCTGGTAGAAATCAAATCAATGAGAATTTTTTAACTGACGTGATTCTGTTGCTTCAGTGATCAAGGAATTTTATGATAATTTGTTTGCACTGTTCTGAATCATTTACCTTTATGTTAAAATTTCTTTTCTTGAATGGAAATGTCTAGAAATTTTTTTAATATGTATGATGCACTTTACTTTTGAAAAGAGTGAAAAGAACTCGAGGGGAGTGGGTGGATGAATGAAGAATTACACTCAATCATAATTCTTTAAACCGGTTATTTTTTTAATATTTTCTCTCATTTTTTTTTTTACACCCAAATACCTATTCAGATATTTATTAAATGTGATAATTTATATGGAATAATTTAAAATATACATGTATTAACACAGAATCTGTGTACTCTAGGTGAGAATCTTTAAGATTTTGGCATGTTAAGCTATTTAATTCGCGACAACCCTTTTCCCACCCCTTTGAATAGCTCCGTAGCCTACTCTATCAATTAACAGACATTTCATATGTAATACATGCACATAAGAATCAAATTGTTCCTATCATATGTAATATATTAAAATCAACTTGTACCTTTATATAAATATTGTTTGTACGTTATAAAATTTAAAGAGGTTTATCCTTGTATATACGCAGAAAATTTTACAATCCAGCAACTTTTTACATATATACATGTATTATAAATGTTGAAAAGTTCAATCTCTTACCTTAAAATGTCAGTTTAACACTGAAATAAAGTTAAGATTGTTAAAGGAGATTGTAAATATGTGTAGCCGATGTTCCATGAAATATATAGCTAGAAGTTTTATGCTGATTTTATTCCCACTTTTGTACACTTATTTACACAGATCCGAGTCAGCGGGGCTAAATTAGGTCAATAAACCTCGGATCCACAGATTTGTGTTTGCTAACCTCCTACTTATAGGGCAATGATATTCATTTCTCAATGAAGTTTATAAGCTTTGTTTATATACTTTACGTAAACAAATTATGATTGAAACTTTAACCTTACCTGTAGTTTTAAAAATGCTCTCGGTTTCAGGTCAAAAATATACCTGGACCTAAAAACATAAATTTGAAAGTTAACAACTAAATATTTTGCAAACAAGTAGGTGTTGCTTTGACAGTTTGTACAAGTTTAGGAAAGAGTGTTTTGTACTATTAAAGAAATTTGTCAGTGGCTTTTGAGAATGTGTACTCTTGTAACCAGGGGAAATGAATAAGTAGAAATATATATTGGATAAAGGTACATGTGAAAGTTCAAATATTGATTTTTTTCACATTCATAATAAAGTTCACAGCAAGACAATACAAGATCAATTATATCAATCTCTCTTTGAGTTGATTGTCAAACAAAAAATTGAATTTAACTTTCAATTAACATATTAGAAAGCCTTTAACACAATTGAATCCCCATTGCATATCTTTCTCACCATATCAGATTTTAAGGTCAATCACTACAAAGTTACAAACTGTTCATTGAAATTCATTACCTTGTATTTAATTACCATACACTTTTTTAATTGTTTTTGCAGGCTAGTTACCCTTGTATTAATCCAAAGAAACAGTCTAAAAAGAAGTACCAAAACTCCGGAGTTATACACCTTACAGAATTAAAGGTAATTGGGTCATCACATGCAGAAAAAAAACTTAAACTAGCAAGTTCAGTTAAGAAACATGCATGATAAAATTATCACATAATATTTCCATTTCCAATTGTTTTCTCTATGATAAACACTACAAAAGTGAACCTTGTTAATTTCATGGTAATACCCTGTGGTATGTATATTTCTCTATTACTGAAAGGTCAGGTGTCAACCTGCATGTATATCACTGGCGTATAAATATACTAAAGAAAAAATAGATGTTTTGTTTAATTGTTTGTAATTTGATATGATATATCTTTTTAACAAACAAAATAAATAATGAATTATCTTTGGCTCAAAAGCAAGTCACTAGCGCAACGCTGTCCACTATCACCGAGGCCTCGCGAGACCTCCACTTCCTGGTAAACTGTGGAGAAATTGACATTGCCACATGGATCTGCACGTACTCCATCATCTGATACAGACATCGTCCCTTAGTCATTACCACCCAACTTCTTACGCAACTCAACTTCTTCTGTTATTTTAACATCCTACAAATCGGTTTCCTGACCATGCTGACCAACTCCCATTTCATCAACTGCAACATTGCATTCAATATGCTGGTGGCGAAGTGACATAGTGCCTATATATGTTCGTGCTTCCGACAACCTAAATCTAGGTCACATATATAATTAAAGTTAACAAGATTACTTTGATCATAATTTAAAATTCTTTTGTTGTTTATTTTATAATATACAATTATGGACTTCAGTGTAGGTCGATATGTGGTTATAAGGACTCATGGCAATTGATATTGACCGAAGACACAGAAAGTGATAGCGACCGAGCCTGCGAGGTCGCTATCATTTTCTGTGTCTGAGGTCAATATCAATTGCCATGAGTCCTTATAACCACATATTGACCGTTCACTGAAGTCCATAATAGTTATATTATATAATCACTTAAAGTGAATGCACCGACACAGTCCTAACACAACGGACTTGGATGTCATTACGTCACAATGGTTAAATTCACGTTTCTTTTATTATGACGTCACGTTCTACATAACTTCATTGCAACCGAACGGCGTGTGGTGCGATATCATTTTCCGCGGACGCGCTTTCACGTCGCTATTGCAAAAGGAGGAATGTCATGTGACGTCCTTTCAGCCAATGAAAACTATGAAAATAATTTTCTTATATAATATATGTTGATATTTGACTACGGTAACTAAATAATCAATAAATTTGTTTCGTGTTTTTTGGGACTATTTTTTATAGTAAAATTTGACGTCATGGGGCCTTGTGCATTTCAAATCTACTCAATTAGACGGTATTTCAATTTATTTTAAGATGGTTATTTCAAGTAAAAATGGAAATATAAGGAATCACTGTCTAGTTTTGAGAGTATGCCAGGGACATCAACAATAGTGGGAAACATGGGATAATTTTAGCATAACGAGCTTCGCCCGTTATGCAAATTATCCCATGTTTCCCACTATTGTTGATGCCCTGGCATACCCTCAAAACTAGACAGTGATTCCTTAAGTGATCCCTAGGATCCAAGGCATTATTATCCCACCTATAATGACATGATCTCTCTGTTATTCTGGGATTCTCCCTCAACCTCCTTTTAGGGAATGAATCCAAGGGCCAAGGCACGTACCCTTCTACTTTTTAATGTCCACTGTCATTTTGATTCTGAAGAACAACCATGCACTTCATATTTTCTAATTTGTGGTGAACTTAAATGCCTAACATTCATGCCTATGTTGTGTTAAGTTGTACACTGCCCCATAGCCAGGTTAATTAAAAATACTTGTACATGTAATTGAATCAGGTGAGCATTGTGGCCCATCTGGCATGGGCCTCTAATTAATTGGCTCTTACATGTAGTGGGAGCATCTTCATCCTACAAACATATCTTTATTTTATTATCAATATTTTTTTTTAGATTTTCAAGAGAACATCCTTCCTGGAATTTGTTTATGGAGGGATGCAGATTAACTTTACAGTAAGTATTGGTCAGGATTAATAGAATCATTCATTACTTCAAGTGTGGGATAGTGAAATTCCTACGAGGGGACAAGATTCACGGTCTAGGGTGAGGCTTTGCCGAGTGCTAGACCGTGAATCTTGGCCCCGAGATGGAATTTAAATATTCCCACACAAGTATGTAATGAAAGATTATTTTTCTCGCATTATTTTATCCAACAACATAGGGCTAAAAATATATTCTTTTAATTTTCTAGCTAATTAAAAATCTAAACACACCATCGGAGAGAGCGTACCTGAAAATGCTTTACACTTTTTAGTAAGTGTAAACTGATAAAGTGAATCTCGGTCCATGTAAATTAATTAGATAGATAAAAACTGGTAATAAAAAATTTTGTCTATCCGATAGCGTACACATTCATTCTAGATGAATCCTTCTGCAATCTAAAAATAGTGATATTTTTAAACATTGTTACAATTTCTTTATATAAAGACGGAATATTTACGTTATCGTTCGTGGGGTAGTAATACACAGTGTAAGACAGAAAAATCTCACTCTGCTGTCTCACACCGGACAAGTCAATCTTATAAACACTCGACTGGTGATTATGCGAGAAATAACTGTCATTTTCACAATATCCATTTCATCAAGTTAACATGTATAACATATTTCAACCTTTGTTTAAATTGAAAAAATGTATAGGTGTTTTCTGTCAAATTAGCTTGAGATGACATTTTATATCTAATGAAGTAAGATTCAGATTTAATTGTGCACTTGGAATGATAGATCCCGAGCGTATAATGTTTTTGTCCTGTCTTTCTGTCTGTCTGTTGTCAACTTTAACCTTCACCATAACTTTTGAACCATGAGAGATAGAGACTTCATATGTGGTATGCATACTCCACTATTTAATCTCTTTGAAATGACACCAATGACCTTGTGACCTTGACTGTGGCCTATATGCTTAAAATAGCTTTTTCAAACTTTGTTGCTGCTGGGTGCATAGTGTTTAAGAAACACATCTTGTTTTTTTTATTTACTATTCCATTTTAACATACCATTTTATGTATTATTGAATTGCTTTTTTACCAATATTTCAGGTGGGAATTGATTTTACAGGATCCAATGGAAACCCTAGTAGCCCTAATTCTCTACACTACATTAATCCCTACCAACCTAATGAATACATGCTTGCTATACAGGCCGTAGGCAATGTCTGTCAGGATTACGATACGTAAGACCTATCTACATCTCTGTGAATTATTTTGTCATTGGTTCTAGCTACTAATTAAATACATTTATCAAACAAGAAACTGAAGGAAAAAACATCAACTTTTTAGTCCCTCAGTTAAATTTTGAAGGTGTTTTCCATAAGAAATCTTGTGAGGTAAATTTGATAGAAGTGGGTTTTTATCAGACAATTTTATCAAAGAATAATATTAATTTATCTTAGGAAGAGTTATCTCTCTTATCAGAAGGTCAGTGGACCTTAAGATTATTTTCATGATATGAGGTCTATCTTTTTTAGGGATAAATTATTTCCTGCTTTGGGATTTGGTGCTAAACTTCCTGATGGCACCATATCTATGGAGTTTGCCATCAATTTTAACCCCAGTAACCCATATTGTGCAGGTAAGTCAACTAGAGGGAGAGTAGAGAATTATTGTTGTGATTATGATAATTTAATTTATGTCTCACAAGTCCAAGGTTTTGTTAACAAAATGACAAATGTCCAAGGTTTTGTGTAAGGAAAGAAATTGCAAAGCCTGGGCATTGTAGAGTTGCATGGAACCATGTAACTGTAAAATTAACTTTGCCTGTCTCCCAGTTATCAATAATGTGCATTTACATACAAGAAGATGATATCAATTTTACAGTAAACATTTTTTGTTAGAAATTGTTGCATATTAAAATTGACTAACTTCAAATTTTACAGTAAATGATTGGACATTTGGAACAAGATTTGATGCAAACGGTCAAAAGCATCTCTTGCCTATCTAAAAAATGAAGGGATTTGTTATAGGAAATCTGGTTAATAACTTGAACATTAACAAACACATATAAAATGGACAGTTTAATTTTGTAGGGATTGATGGTGTCCTTGAAGCCTACAAAGCTTGCATACAGAGGGTGATTCTTTATGGTCCCACTAATGTGGCCCCCATCATTTACCATGTGGCCAGGTTTGCTGAGCAGGCACAGAAGGAGGAAGGCACAAAAGGGGCACATGTTGGTTTTAATACTTAATACAGTAAAACATGCTTATAGTGAGGTGCCAGAGACAGATAATTTTGCTTTGATATAAACATAATTTCATTACTTGTGTATCTGTTTGATAAGTACACAATATGTTTTTAAGCCATATGCAGGGAATGAAAATCACAAAATAATGTTAAAAAATTCTGTTCCGATGAAAAATTGTCTGGATACTGAAGCATCCGGATATCTGGCGTCCGAATATCTGAAGGTCCATTGTAATACTGTAATAATGTTCATGGAAAAGGGTGTGATTCCCTCATTATAAATGATTTTCGGAATGACTTCTGACCTGGTAATATTTCCTCCTTTCAGGCCTATTTTATCCTGCTCCTGTTAACAGATGGTATAATCACTGACATGGACAAGACTAGGGATGCCATTGTTTATGCCTCAGGCCTGCCTATGTCCCTCATCATTGTAGGGGTAGGAGATGCCGACTTCTCTGATATGAACTTTTTAGATGGGGATGATGGGACACTAAAGGGGGCCAATGGCAAACCAGCGTTAAGGGATATTGTACAGTTTGTGCCTTTTAGAGATTACAGTATGGTACGTAAAACACAGCTATTTTTTGGATCCCTCAAAATCGAGAAATATATGTATCATGTTAATTTCATTTTGCTGGACAATATTTAATTTTTTTTAAAAGAAGAATTGTTTTAGAATTCTCCTTACAGTAATAGTAAGGTTGCTTCTTGTTAATGACAAGTACATGCACAATAATCTTGTATATTAGATGAGCAAAAAAAGTTCTTGTGAATTTATTGAAATTTACTGTAGGACCAAGTTAATGCATCCTTTGTGAACAGAAAAAAATACATGTACATCTATAATTATATATATAGCTTTGAAATTTGAAGTTGTTTGAATAAGAATAATTTAAACAAAATAGATTTTTGCTTTCCCATAAAAAGTATTTTTCAATGATTTCAGAAGAACACTGAGGTTAGTAGAATTTGAATTTTCCCTGCAGAGATGCTAATCTGTCCTGCACAGTGATTGTAGCTTTGAGCTTGATCATATTAATTAAAATGCAAAGTGAATAAATTCTACATTTTCATTAAATGCATTAGTAATACAGTTTTCACTTTGTGATTAAAAAATTACCTGCTCTTTCAAAGATTGTACCTTGGCAATATTAGAGCTAGAATTGTGATTATTCATTTATACACTGTAGATAGTTAATAGGAATTTTGTTACTTTAAAATTCAATCAAGTCAGAACTCTCCATCAGAGTGTGTCAGGGGAAATAACTCTTAACGAATTCCCCATGTTCAGCTGAATATATAATATAAAAGAGATAAACATATATGTAAAAACAAGAATTTACCCTTTGTAAAAGAAATAATAGACTATATTTAACCAAGAAGTCATATTTTAATAGCTGCTCTGATGTACAAATAAATATTTTTAATCTGGATTTATTTGGATTTGGGAATTTAATTGACATTTACTAGTATACTGTTTCAATAACATACAAACACTAATAAGATTTCATATACTGTATGTGTACTTTAAAAAGTGGGCTTCATATTTTAGCGGCTTTGGCTACATATACAATGCACTGAACGGACATGTGTAGCACTAATTAATGATCATGCCAACAACTCCATACCCAATGACTACGCTAAATTTTAAATGCATTAAATTATATACACATACAGTATGTTTTTCAAGTTTTATGGTTTTGAAATTAATTAGACATTTTCCAAATTTACCACACTGCAATAAGGATCCTGTCCCCATCACATAAGTGTGTTTCATTTTTAAAGAGTTTCGGCAAGGGATTAAAATAGCTAAAGTTATTCTACATTAAGATACAAGTTACCAATTAAACAGCATTTTTCCTTTATACCTTAAAATTTCAATTTTGCAAAATAAAAAGGAGAATTTTTTTTTACAACATTCTAATTATATTAAATTTTCTAGCTCCTATTTTAGAAAGCAGGAATTGATCTAAACATTTGTATTTCAGTCTACTAGTGCCGAGTTGGCACGCCATGTTTTGGCAGAGGTTCCACAACAAGTGGTGCAGTACTACGAAATGAGAAAGATCCCTCCCAAACCAAGACCAGCTCAAACACAGACTTAAAAATAGAAACCAAATTAAACACAGACTAAAAAATAGAAACTACTACAGGATCTAAATGGGGAGAAATCAGTGCTTCTAAATAACAAGCCATTCACTTTTGTAATATTTTTATGGAGCTAAAGGGTGTGGCTCGAACTTCATAAATTTAACTTGCATTATATTTTCTCTTAAAATTTTAATAATGATATTTCAGGTGGGAATTGATTTTACAGGATCCAATGGAAACCCTAGTAGCCCTAATTCTCTACACTACATTAATCCCTACCAACCTAATGAATACATGCTTGCTATACAGGCCGTAGGCAATGTCTGTCAGGATTACGATACGTAAGACCTATCTACATCTTTGTGAATTATTTTGTCATATGTTCTAGTTACTTTAAGTACATTTATCAGACAACAAACAAAGGGGAAAAAATATCAACTTTTTAGTCCCTCAGTTAAATTTTGCTTTAATATAGGTGTTATCCACTAGAAACCTTGCGAGATAAAACTTGATAGAAAAGGGATTTTACCAGACAATTTTATCAAGGAATAATAATAATTTATCGCAGTAAGAGTTATCTCTCTTATCAGAAGGTCAGTGGACCTTAAGATGATTTTCATGATATGAGGCTTATCTTTTTTAGGGATAAATTGTTTCCTGCTTTGGGATTTGGTGCAAAACTTCCTGATGGAACCATTTCTATGGAGTTTGCCATCAATTTTAACCCCAGTAACCCATATTGCGCAGGTAAGTCAACTAGAGGGAGAGTAGAGAATTATTGATGCAAACAGTCAAATTATTTTTTAAAGCATCTCTTGACTATCTAAAAAATGAAGGGATTTGTTATAGGAAATCTGGTTAATAACTTAAACATAATCAAACACATGTATAAAATGGACAGTTTAATTTTGTAGGAATTGATGGTGTCCTTGAAGCCTACAAAGCTTGCATACAGAGGGTGATTCTTTATGGCCCCACTAATGTGGCCCCCATCATTTACCATGTGGCCAGGTTTGCTGAGCAGGCACAGAAGGAGGAAGGCACAAAAGGGGCACATGTTGGTTTTAATACTTAATACAGTAAAACATGCTTATAGTGAAGTGCTAGAGACAGATAATTTTGCTTCGTTATAAACATAATTTCATTACTTGTGTATCTGTTTAATAAGTATATAATATGTTTTTAAGCCACATGCAGGGAATGAAAATCACAAAATAATGTTAAAAAATTCTGTTCCGATGAAAAATTGTCCGGATACTGAAGCATCCGGATATCTGGCGTCCGGATATCTGAAGGTCCATTGTATTACTGTAATAATGTTCATGGAAAAGGGTGCGATTCCCTCATTATAAATGATTTTCTGAATGACTTCTGACCTGGTAATATTTCCTCCTTTCAGGCCTATTTTATCCTGCTCCTGTTAACAGATGGTATAATCACTGACATGGACAAGACTAGAGACGCCATTGTTTATGCCTCAGGCCTCCCCATGTCCCTCATCATTGTGGGGGTAGGAGATGCGGACTTCTCTGATATGAACTTTTTAGATGGGGATGATGGGACACTAAAGGGGGCCAATGGCAAACCAGCGTTAAGGGATATTGTACAGTTTGTGCCTTTTAGAGATTACAGTATGGTACGTAAAACACAGCTATTTTTTGGATCCCTCAAAATCGAGAAATATATGTATCATGTTAATTTCATTTTGCTGGACAATATTTAATTTTTTTTAAAAGAAGAATTGTTTTAGAATTCTCCTTACAGTAATAGTAAGGTTGCTTCTTGTTAATGACAAGTATATGCACAATAATCTTGTATATTAGATGAGCAAAAAAAGTTCTTGTGAATTTATTGAAATTTACTGTAGGACCAAGTTAATGCATCCTTTGTGAACAGAAAAAAATACATGTACATCTATAATTATATATATAGCTTTGAAATTTGAAGTTGTTTGAATAAGAATAATTTAAACAAAATAGATTTTTGCTTTCCCATAAAAAGTATTTTTCAATGATTTCAGAAGAACACTGAGGTTAGTAGAATTTGAATTTTCCCTGCAGAGATGCTAATCTGTCCTGCACAGTGATTGTAGCTTTGAGCTTGATCATATTAATTAAAATGCAAAGTGAATAAATTCTACATTTTCATTAAATGCATTAGTAATACAGTTTTCACTTTGTGATTAAAAAATTACCTGCTCTTTCAAAGATTGTACCTTGGAAATATTAGAGCTAGAATTGTGATTATTCATTTATACACTGTAGATAGTTAATAGGAATTTTGTTACTTTAAAATTCAATCAAGTCAGAACTCTCCATCAGAGTGTGTCAGGGGAAATAACTCTTAACGAATTCCCCATGTTCAGCTGAATATATAATATAAAAGAGATAAACATATATGTAAAAACAAGAATTTACCCTTTGTAAAAGAAATAATAGACTATATTTAACCAAGAAGTCATATTTTAATAGCTGCTCTGATGTACAAATAAATATTTTTAATCTGGATTTATTTGGATTTGGGAATTTAATTGACATTTATATTGTTTCAATAACATACAAACACTAATAAGATTTCATATACTGTATGTGTACTTTAAAAAGTGGGCTTCATATTTTAGCGGCTTTGGCTACATATACAATGCACTGAACGGACATGTGTAGCACTAATTAATGATCATGCCAACAACTCCATACCCAATGACTACGCTAAATTTTAAATGCATTAAATCATATACACATACAGTATGTTTTTCAAGTTTTATGGTTTTGAAATTAATTAGACATTTTCCAAATTTACCACACTGCAATAAGGATCCTGTCCCCATCACATAAGTGTGTTTCATTTTTAAAGAGTTTCGGCAAGGGATTAAAATAGCTAAAGTTATTCTACATTAAGATACAAGTTACCAATTAAACAGCATTTTTCCTTTATACCTTAAAATTTCAATTTTGCAAAATAAAAAGGAGAATTTTTTTTACAACATTCTAATTATATTAAATTTTCTAGCTCCTATTTTAGAAAGCAGGAATTGATCTAAACATTTGTATTTCAGTCTACTAGTGCCGAGTTGGCACGCCATGTTTTGGCAGAGGTTCCACAACAAGTGGTGCAGTACTACGAAATGAGAAAGATCCCTCCCAAACCAAGACCAGCTCAAACACAGACTTAAAAATAGAAACCAAATTAAACACAGACTAAAAAATAGAAACTACTACAGGATCTAAATGGGGAGAAATTAGTGCTTCTAAATAACAAGCCTTTCACTTTTGTAATATTTTTATGGTGCTAAAGGGTGTGGCTCGAACTTCATAAATTTAACTTGCATTATATTTTCTCTTAAAATTTTAATAATATATTGTTTTTATACCCCACGCAACTAGTTGCATGAGGTATAATGTTTTTGACCAGTCCGTCAGTCAGTCAGTCCTTTTTTTTGTCAGCGCAACTCCTCATAAACCACTGCACAGATTTTGTCAAACTTTGCAGGTATTTAGGACACAATGTGTAGATGTGCATATTACCAGGAAATTCCGATTCCTTTATTTTTTCCGGGAATTTCCGCACTTTTTAACTTGGGCATTGGCCATACCTTGAATATAGAGATGAACAGTTTGTCAGCGCAACTCCTCATAAACCGCTGCACAGAATTTCGTCAAACTTTGCAGGTATTTAGGACACAATGTGTAGATGTGCATATTATCAGGAAATTCCGATTCCTTTATTTTTTCTTAGAATTCCCGAACTTTTCAACTTAGATTTTTGGCCATACCTTAAATATAGAGATGAACATTTTGTCAGCGCAACTCCTCATAAACAGCTGCATTGATTTTCGTCAAACTTTGGAGATATTTAGGACGCAATGTGTAGAAGTGCATATTACCAGGAAATTTCGATTCCTTTATTTCTCTGGGAATTTCGGCACTTTACAACTTAGATTTTTGGAGATATCTTGAATATAGTCGTGAACAGTTTGTCAGCGCAACTCCTCATAAACCGATGCACAGAATTTCATCAAACTTTGCAGATATTTAGGACACAATTTGTAGATGTGCATGTTACCGGGAAATTCCGATTCTTTCATTTTTTCCGGGATTTTCAGCACTTTTTGGGGGAGCGTGGGGTATGTGAGCTTGCTCACTTTTTCTTTCATTACATAACATTTAAGCATACTTTTGTCAAGGTGTCCTATTAATGGATTTGTAAACAGGGATGATTTTATTTTATCTGCATTTTTATGTAAGCATAATAAATATGGTTTGTTGGATGCTTTAAAAATGGAATTTTTTGGGGGTCAAAACTTTTCAATTAACATTTCAATGTTCCACAGATAAAGTATGCAATTGTGTAGAGTATATACATGTATGTTAATTATTGTTGTCTAGATATTTTCTAGTGGGTAAATTTATACTTGAATTTATCAGGCTGAGACCAGAGAGAGAGAGAGGTATAGGTATAAATTGTTAGATTTGAGTTTCTTGTACTTTGACGCTTTTTTCCGTCTTTTATAATACTTTTTTCTGTCAATCTGTATTTACATATACATATAACTGCTGTTGCAATTTATATTTAAAGAATTAAATAAAATGGAAGATGATGTTTTTTTGTTTTTTTTTAATCATAAACAAAATTTTAATAAATACAATGTAATATTCCTATTTATGTACATGAAACAAAGTGATACAATCAAACAAATAACATAGATACAGAAGTCAACAAAGCAATCCCTGCAATGGCATGCAAAATCAACAAGGAATGACAGTATAATTAAAATCAAATAGGTATATCTGTAAATGGACTAATGAAAGGAAATTAGAATCAAAACTTAAGCCATTGTTTAATTGGCAAGTCGATCCTCCCATTTCACTGACTAGAATAAATGAAAATTTAAAAAAAATTATTACATAGTGGAAATGTGCATCCTCATGTTTTGATTAGACAAAACTACACGTACCTTAATTTATATCAAATTGTCGGTGTTAAGAAAAATGCAAAACGCAGCACAGTTAAGGTTACAAAAAGGGGGCGGAGCCTAATGTGTAAGGGAAAAACTTACTTATGCCATCATACAAAATATACGTCATACAACAATTCTTCAAACTACCACAAAATGAGATTATTTGCTAATTTAACCTGTAAGAAATCCTCAAACTACATCAAAACTTACTACAGCATGCTGTTAGTTAAATCCCACATAACAAGTTATAAACAAGCAATTCACTTGTCAATGTGACGTCATTTTGTAAAACATGGCATAGTTTGTATGCAGTGAGAGGAAGATCAAGTAGTATTTTCTCAACAAAAAATGTTTTCTAAAATTAAATAAAATATTATTTACAGATATCCTATAGGCCATTAACTTGGATTCAATGTCTTTTTCAAGATTTAATTAGTATATTTTCTGTATATTACTTATTTAATTGACACTGTACATAAGTATGCAAGCACATCCGAGGTTAATGTGGGGGTCTTAATAAATCGATCTAGTGCAAGGGCATACACACTATGGATCATAGTAAGCTTTTACAATTCAATTCTAGAACTATTAAGGTATCTGAAAAGTGCTGCGATCCTGATGAAATCTTAAATATAATTTTAACAATGAAATTGCAGGATTTAGATAGGATCGCAGCACTTTTCAGAAACTACAATGCGTGTTGAAAATATTTATAAACTAAACTTGGAATTTTAACTTGGTTATGCCCTTGCACCAGTGAAATTTATCGGTAACATCAATACTCGATATGTAGTTATTAACCATAATTATAACTATTTGATATAAATAATGTACTTAAAATAAATGCCATCCCGATTATGAATACATTTTTAATTACAAAATATTGTCGATATTTCCATTGCGCACCTTAACTGTACTGCGAACACTATATAAATTGCTTTTAGGAAATATATCTACAGGTGTGAACTATATTTAGTACATGTGCCTAAGCATTGTATGCAGATGCCATTGAAATACATGTAAATTATAATGTGCCAGTCATAAAGACTTTTTAGCTCAGTTGAGCTAAAAACATAACCTAGGTGAATGTAAAAAAAAAATTTTACGTAGAGGATTTTTTTTTTTTACTTATAGAACATGCTGTTGCTTATAAACTGTCTGTCTAGTGTACAAAGATGTTCATACCAGTATTCAACAACAGATTAACACAAATTCCCCAGTTCTAGTAATTAAAAGATGTAAATCTATTACCGCAATGTAAAGCAACACTTTTAAAAAAGCTTTAAACACCCTGCATTTGACTGATGGTCAAATATACATATTTATAATTCTTATGTATACATGTAATATTGTATGTAATATACATGTAATATTCAATCGTTTAAAAAAGGAGATCACCGTACTAATATTTTGTATACTATAGATCACTAAATTTTCGCGACACCTTATTTTCACGAGAAAGTCATTGACTCTTGATTAGCTAGACAAAATTTTCGCGAATTGTGGTTATTGCTCTATATAATCTTAAGGAATACTATTATACATGAGAGTTAAATTTTCGCGAGCACACTGTCTCGAGTAATTACGTGAAAATGAGGTTCTCGCGAATAAAAAATGATTTACAGTATATACTTGATAGATAAATCATTCTCGTAAGGTATGATGATGCAGCATAATGTTTAATCACATTGGTATAATAAGGAAATAAATCATTGTTAAAAAATAAATGTAAAGATCTGCAAACTTTGGCAATATCTCAACTGATAAAACAATGCATTTATCCAGTATGGCACAAAGTCTGGAGACAGCCATGAATCCTGCAATATTCTGGAACTCATCCAAAGCACATTCAATATCAAAAATCTGAGATCAAGAAAAAAACATGACAGAATGTTTGTTCAGACAGCATATAAAGTGATAAATGTAATTTCCTGAGATGTCATGATGCGGACTGGAAAGCCCCAGTATACTGTTCCCATGGAAACATAAACATGGCTGTTGTCTCCATAGCGATACAATCCAGCATAGAATGGATTGAAGAGGTAGGCTCCAAAAACTACAGGAGGAAACTGTCCACCATGAGTGTGACCTATAATATGTTAAAATAAGTACACATATTTTATTACAAGATTTTTTAAATCCATTGAAAATTGGAAAAAATGGATAACATGTAGGGGGCCTAAATGAATAGATCATTTATATCACAATGTACATCATCGTCCGAAACCCACAATCGATCTCGCTTCTCTTACCTCTTAGGTAGAAGAAGCGTGACCAACCATGGGTTCCCGACGATGAATGTACACGTATTATCAGAAATTGCTTCAGCTATGACAACATGAGCATTAACAGTGGTGCATATGAAACCAGTAGCTTTGCAAAATAAAGGGTTGATTCAGGTTGGGGGTTAAGTGAAGCTACATGTATCTATAATCCAAAATTATGCTTTAAATTAGATCCTCGATTCACTGCTTTGTTTTACTTTAGGTGTAGGGACAATAAAAAAATATGAGAGCAGATCAAGGATCTGATTTTAAGTAGATTGGCTGTAATTTTAATTTGAATTTCAAAGTGAAAAAAGTCAATGCTTCAGAGATATGAAGAAATTTAAATTTCAAGAAAAATTATTCCATCTGCTAATTTAAAGCACTGATGAAATTATTTCTTGTTTTCTCCAAGCATTAGCTTTATTATATGTTATACATACCTGAGAGGACCAAGTCTATATGATGATCAGACTGGAGTGCCATTTTAGCAGCTTTAGGTTGATGTGCCAAGAGGATGGTGGGTTGCGCTGGGTTACATCCCTTTAGTGCATCATCCAGTTTGAATCCATGGTGATCATACCTTAATAATGTCAATCAATTAATTAAATAAACCATCTATATTCCTGTTTAAACATAAATTATGAGAAAAAACACTTTAAGGTTATCTCTGATTAATTTTAGTACCTAAACAATTCACTCAATTAAAATACTGTAAAAGCACAAATATTCGTGGGGGATTAAATTTCGTTCATTTCGTTGTTAACAGTTATCAACAAAATTAAATCCCACACGAAAATTTATATGACTACCGGTATATATCAAATAGGGTTACTTTCAAAACAACGAAATTAAATGCCAACAAAACTACTTCTGATGACAAATCAACGAAATCTTATCCCCAAAAAATTTGTGCTTTTACAATAAATTGCTGTAAATTCACATATTTTTTGGGATCAGATTCTCATGGTTTAATGAAAGCAAAAATTGGTTCAAATGGATATGATTTCATTGAGGAAGAAACATTGCAGTGTTATAAATTCAACAAGATGTGTATGTGAAACACTCTGCGCCCGGCGGTAACAAAAAACATATATTTTCAGCATAAAGGTCACAGTCAAAGTGACAAGGTCATTAATTTGAAAGAACTTGATTAGTGAAGTATGCATTCCAAATATGAAGTCTCTATCTCTCATAATTCAAAATTTATGGTGAAGGATCAAAAAAGCTATTTTGAGCATATAGGACACAGTCAAGGTCACAAAGTAATTGACCTTGGTGTCAGGTGAAAGGGCTTAATTAGTGGGGTATGCATGGAAAATATTAAGTCTCTATCTTTCTTCGTTCAAAAGTTATGGCGAAGGTTTAAGTTTGCAAACAAAAAAAGCTATATCTAGCTTATAGGTCACAGCCAAGGTCACAAGGTCATTGATATGGTGTCATTTAAAAGATAGTAATTAGTGGTGCATGCATACCTAATATGAAGTCTCTATCTTTTATGGTTCAAAAGTTATGGCGAAGTTTAAGTTTGTAGAAAAAACTATTTTCAACATATAGGTCACAGTCAAGGTCACAAAGTCATTAACCTTGGTGTCATTTCAAAGAACTTAATTAGTGGAGTATGCATACCAAATATGAAGTCTTTTTCGTTCATGGTTCAAAAGTTATGGTGAAGGTTAATGTTTTCAGACAAACAGACAAACAGACAGACAGGACAAAAACAATATATGCCTCGGATCTTTTGATCCGGGCACATAAAAAATCCACATATTGTGGACAACATGAAATTTTTGAGTTTCTTTATACCATGTAAACAAAGAAAATCACCCCATCCACCCTGCAAAAACAAGGTTTCACAGTACAAGTTTCATTATTGCATGTTATATTTTTCATTATTAAAATAAGTGTGAGTTTTATACATGATCCTGTCTGCCTCAATGTCATCAGTTCCCGCCATACATATCTGCTCCTTTGGATCCACTCCTGAGGGAATCTGTCTGTTACTGTTGTGGAGGACCTTGATCCCTAGAGAATCCAGGCGGGCTAATCAGTTATCAGTATCCATGGTATAGTACTCATGATTCCCTGAAATCATCAAATAAAAAAATACAATGCTGGTCTTGTATCAAGGGTGGATTCAGCAAAGAGTCAAGATTTCTAGTGAAGCTCCTGAGCAAGTTTTCTTCCCATACTGAGTTAGATATTTTTCCACCAGACACGCCCCTTTTCTTTAATTACTAATAAATATATAAATATACCTCTATACTCAGGTTGATATCAAAAATCACAAATCAGCAAGAAATGTTATCATTCTATGTGCTAAATGTTTAAAAGCCCCACATGGAATTAAAATGAAGTTGTCCAAAGGAAACGCTGCAATGAGTTAAATGACCCTCTCTCTGTCTGCATGTTCTGGTTAACAGGACTTTGTCATATTTGCATGAAATACAAATAACTTTCATCAGGAGTCATCTGCTACCTGTCACGTAATGTATTCCATATCTTGAGTTGAATTTGGTAAGGCTCTCGGAAGACTCTTGCAATGCTTCCACTGGTCCATCAACCAGATCTCCAACAATGACCACAGTATCTACAAAAAGAAAATCATTTCAATACAATGAAAAGGGGTCAGAACCAGGGGAGTGGGGCCAAGCCCCACCTTTTTTTGGCAAAGATAAAATGTACACATTAAAAATTAGGGCTTAATCTGCAAACTTTTATAGATAGTTTAGCCCCTTCCCCCTTTCAATAAGCCCATCCCCCTTTCAATTTGCTTTCAACACCTATGCAATGTACATATTATATTGGAGAATCATTCAAACTGTCTTTTTTAGGTTCTTCAATGTATGTAATCAGCTTTCATCATTCCATTTTTAAAAGAGCAAATTTCAATGACATGGAATAAATCAAACTCTTAGCTAATTTCAACTTTAAAAAAATATTTACCTGCATTTAGACTGTTTACCATGGAAACAATTCTGTCCAATTTGCTTTTTCCAACAGTAGGGCCAAGGTGTATGTCTGACAACATTGTTATGGTAAATCCTTCGAGATTTTGAGGTAGATTTTTGATCGGAATTTTTACATTTTTTATCACAGGTGGCTTTTGTGAGTTTGTGAAACCATACCCAGTCAGAAAGAAAATCAGGATGAATGCCACAAAGTATATCCTCTTATTTTGGAATGCTTTGCCTTTCAAAACTTTGCATGATAACTCAAGCAATTTAAAAAGAACGATGATGAACACAAATTGAAATTGTACAGCTAGACATAAATAGGCAACAATGGAAAACAAAACTGGTTCTGTTCTCACAAACAAAATATTACACAAGTAACTTGAATGGACTAGAAGTGAATATAGAACTATAAATGCTTTCCATATCTTAGACATAAAGCTGTTTCGTATTGATGGAGTTGGTCTAGCATCGAAAAGGTTGGCCAATGATCGCCACACCATCCAATCTGCGATTAGCAATGCCATTTGCATGAAAAACACAAACTGGGCTCTAAGTATGCGACCCCTTGTTTGAAAATCCAAAGACAGAACCCATGTTTCTGTCATGATAATGGCAATAACCACAATTATCCCTCCTAAAATGTAGGAGAACTTTGACCGGATAGACTCCATGATAGATAGAATGTTCTATCGTGTTCCTGAGGAGAGGTCAACTGGTCAATGTTCAATATTTGTGTACAGTAACAGTTTCACGAAGCACAATCCTTGGACATATTCAGTTCCTTTAAGAGGATCAAAGTTTAAATATACTCTATATCACCAACAGACTACTGTTGAAAATATTTGGATAAAAGTATAATTTTATAACTGGTCAATGAGGTTAAAAATAAAACGAAAGTTTAAAAGTAATGGTATAAGCGACCTTTGAGTATTTTAGATATGGTGTTCTCAAAACATTTCGTAGCTAGGTTCTTCGTAATTTTTTATAGGTGAAATATTCAATCTATGACATTGATTAAAAAGAAATCCCCGAAATCATGTGCATGATGAAGTACAGTGAGTATACATGGGACAAAATCAAAGTTTAATGTCTGACAAAAACTAAAATCATCGTTTTCATCATCAAGAGCCCCCTCCCCCTTCTCAAAAAACGAAATACTATACAAGTTAATTCAAATTTGGTTATAATTACACTCCAGTTAACTCTATTGTTTAATTGCAAGAAAGAAAAAATAACAATTCAATGGCATCAAGATTCTTGATCAATGTGTACTTTTTGTTCAAATTATCGTTTGTCGGACATCAAAAACATTAAGGGCTCAGCCTCTTAATGTCACTGAAAGTTCAGTCCTGGTCTGGATGTCTTAGAGAGCACTGCCTGCTTTCCCGTTTTATACCTCTTATACCTGTTTGTTTACCATTGATGTACCTGCACTCATATTCAGCCTCATTTTTTTTTATGTATTTGAGATTGTATTAACTAACTCGGTTACAAGACAATCCTCTTTCCCTAAATAAAGAGGGTGTTGCAGTTCTTTTGTTATTTTCCCTAAATCTATAGCAGATTAAAAGAAGAATTTTTATGTTGTAGAAACTAATATTTATTTTTTTCAAATGCAACAATATATAAAGCACAACGAGAAACAATATTTGGAAGGTGTGTATTGACTTTTAATTTGCCATTAAATGATGTGAAAATTAGTCTTATGGCCAAGTATATCAGATTTTCCGTTTTTTAAATAGGGAATCCCCATTGTTCTGAAAAAGTGCCTCCTTGAAACAAAACAATTTTGATCTATACTCAAAGAGACAGGAATTTTCTTCAAAACTGCCATTTCCGATTTTTGTTTCAAAGAGGCACATTTTTGAAAAACACAAAAATTGAATAAAAATTATTCCTCAAAGGAAATTCAAAATGTGTATTTTAAATAACACTGCGAAATCACTGTGTCCGAAGTGGTCTAGTGGACATGCTGGTGGAATTTCAACCAGTACTTTTACCAGAGAATGGGTTCGACTCCTGGTATGGGTTATTTTTGCATATTTTTTTCAACATGTAATGGGCAATGAAATTATATTTTTTGAAAGAGAGAGGGGAGAGTTAGAATGTCAAGAAATTAATTAAGTATTAACTATATTATTAGAAATGCAGGATTAAATTGTTTTTCTTGATAAGCTGTGACTTAAAACTAATGCTTTGGTTTGTTTTGTTTTGTCTTGGAAAGTAAAATTACGTTTTTTTTTTTAAATCTTTCTTTACATACTGTAGTTATTGCAATTTTGATCTCTTAGCTAGTAGCCAAGATCTGATTGGAAACAAATAAAATGTCTTGGGTGTAGCACTAACAGAGTGATTATGGGGTGCAGTTTTATTTCATAAAAATATTTTAGCATGATATACATGTATACAGTATATCTTTCAAAATGCTGCTTTAGCCATTATGATATTTATTGTTCCATGCAGTCTCTTTCGTGCAAAATGACGAAAGTGTGCGTTTTGCTGTATCAAGCAGGAAATACCCGCCGTAAACATAGTCCTCTACGTAGCTCTATCTATATTTAGACATAACGAGGGTATTTAAATGTAGGGAATAATCGCGAGTTTCTGCAACACCCTCTTTAGATTTAAATTTTTTTTTAATTTATTTATTTTTCTTTGTTTCTTTCTTTCATTTTTTTTATTTCCCTAACAATCCTAAACATAGTATGATAACGTCATAGATCTATAGAATTGCAAGAAACGTCACAATGCACAATCACGTTACGTCACAATAACATGCGTTGCATGGTTTCGTGTATACAATCTAAAAATGGATCGTTTAAGTGTTTCAAGACATCCTTTCACACTCTGGATTCAGTTTGAATGTGAATACATTATCCCAAATGATGACTTTGTATTGGCAGTTTGTGGCTCAATCCCGGAACTTGGTAACTGGAATGCCAGCGCCGCACTCATAGCAGGTAAAATAAATACTAAATCTGTAAAACATTAAACTATCGTTTTTAATTTATATGCACATAGGAAACTGCTATCATGGATATTTATTTACTTTTACTTTTAAAAAAAAACGGGCGGGGTAGGGTGGATTAATAATTGGGGGTATGTCCTAAGAAGAAGCAAATTTGGGACGACCGTGAAAGTAAACATAAGAGAAATTATATTTCTATAGGAATCAGACAAAGAAACCAAAAAAATGTAGAAAGAATTGTGTCGTTGCTATCTGTTCAACCATTTCTTTCCTCCATACACCTTCATCCATACACCTTCATCCCATCTGGCCATGTTTGCCATTAGCAAATAGTTGTCACTGTGTAAAACTATGAATAAGAAAAGAAACAAAAGCATCGTAGACAAGCTTGTGGCAAGGAGATTTTGATATATCCTTTGCTGATTTGAAAAAGAAATTAATATTTTTTATTAATTGTAAACTTTTCTCTACAGATCAGCACAATAAGGACTCTGGGAAATGGGTCGCTGGGATCCACCTACCGGCAAATTCTTTATTTGCTTGGAAGTGGGTGGTTCTCCAGCGACCAAACCTCACTCCCTGCCGCTGGGAAGAAACCTCTGATAGGATAGCTGAACTTGGGGGACATAACGGGACATTCCTGGCCCCTTGGAATACAGAAATGGCATTTGACGTCATTCCATTTAAGAGACCAAGAGGTATTAAATAATTCTGTAATTAGAAAAATATATAAAAGAATAGCAATTTTATCAAAGATCCTTTTGGTCGCATACTAGTTCTTAGATTATGATATATATTGTGATAGATGTACACACGTTTGTATATTTCTTCAGATAATGATAGTCTGTGGACAAATGATGATGCCAAACAACTTCAGACACTGCTGAACTTGTTATCCCGACAGACAAACTGTGAATCTTCCAACCCAGAAGAACCAGAAGTTCAACCCAAATATCAACCAGTCTCGATATCTGGAAGACGGATTCTGGATTTTGTCTTATGGCTGCCTCGTTGTGTGGGGACGATGGCAATGTCTGCGTTTGAGTTTATTAAACACAAACTTATTGGCCTGTGGCAGGGTCCACACAATTAAGATGGTGTTGGAAGGGTCTTGCGTACCCAAGGACATATCCCCGTCAAAAACTGAGTTCGAGAGTTGATTTTCCAGTCATTGGAAACTTAATATATATTATGATAACATCTCCAAAGAAGGCATTTAAACAGGGGAAATAAGAAAAACTTTCGAGAAGTGTACTTTTGTTGTCTCTCTACTCCAGATACATTTTTCCATTCTCATCCACTTCAGTCGTCCCAAAGATATTACAGCCGGGCATTGCAATAACATGTTCTAAGACCTACTACTAAAACTATTAAACATTTATACAATACTTGCCAATGTTATTACTATAACGGAAAGGAATTCGAGAGTTACCGAGAACCGAGTTAAACTGTACAATTTCACCGATCTATTTCTCTTTATGGGCACAAGAAACCGAAGATGTCTCTGGTGACACTTCCTGTGTTAGTTGCTTAGATTTTGTTGTTGATGATAAAAAGATCATTTTTAAAATACGTTTAATTGAAAATAAATTATGCATAATAAATACTACTGCGTTGATATTGTAGTATTTTCTCATTATTCATTGAATGCATTTTTACGAAAGCCCGATGAGCTCATTTTCGTAGGTAAAAACTAGAGGTACTGTGAGCAATGAGCTCACTAAATGATACCCCCCGCCTCCGAAATGAATATATTGGCAGTATCCATGTTTTGCTCTGGAAAATCCAAAATATATGTCAGATCAAAAAGTAAAATAGGAGGTGCACAATGGCAATATGTAATAAAGATTCTGTAAAAGTTTCATTAAATTTCCTTCAGTGGTATGACAGGAGTTGCGGATAAGAGATGGGTACCCCAAAGCGTAACAGACGGACGGACGGACAGACGGAAGGACGGACGGACAGACGGACGGACAGACGGACGGAAATACCGATTACTATATACCCTCCCGCTTTTCAAGCGGGGGGTATAAAAAAACAAAACTTCGCGTTATAACGCGAAACTTACGCGAATAAATGCGTAACTTTCGCGTTATAACGCGAAACTTTCGCGTTAAAGCGCGAAATAATATGCATATAGTAATGTTACTCAGAAACATCGATCTTGACTTACAGATTAGAACATGAACACAGACGGGAACTCTCAGGAACTTATTCATAAAATATCATTTCCTCAGAAGATGTACTGGAGAAATGATGCGAGAATAGGATAGATTGGTCATCAGAATATTTTTTTAAAACAATACCATTGAATTGATAAAATGAGTTTTACTTTCTTGTACATGTTATTCAATTGTTAAAATTTAATTTAATTCTTTAGACTGATTATTTTTTAAGGAAAATCTCCACTTGACATTTTTTTCAAGCTTTTTTTAATCGGTAACATTTATTACAACTGCACCACTAGTAAATTAAGCAATCAATCATTTTGGACAAAAAATTATACACTGTAGAAACATAACGTAATAGTGAATGAACAATGTATTTTTTCATGAGCTAAACGGGTCATATGATGTTGTTTAAGTAACAATTATAATTGGATATTGTTAATTACAAATTTATTGAGGAGGAGGAGGGGTCTCTAAATTTTCTCTGATATTTATATATTGGGTTATAGAGAAGCCATCAATAAAAACTATGAAGGTATACAGCAGATTTTGTACACTTGGAATCGTCAATGTTTTCGTAAGCAATGGAATGACAATGTGGTGCAACCTCAAAATAGGATATTGTATTTCCACAGTGAATCCAGCGGAGACGAATGAAAATCTGCTATCCAATTTTCACAAATGCGGTGGGACACAATTGACAAATCTACCTCATTTTGAGATCTTGATCTTGATCTCTATAAAATAAGATTATTTCAAATTCTCTAGAGAGTGCATAAACAAGACGCCGGAAAGGGTCGATTTTCCCCGAAATTAATGATTTAATTAATAAGTTTACTTTTGGAAAACATGCATAAACTTTGAATTGTTTGAACAGCTTTGAGAAAGACAAATTGTGACGGTAAAGATGGATTCAATAGCAAGAAGCTTACAATTCATCTTGTTATAGTCCAAGATGAAAATAGCTTTTGCTTATCATTGTAATGAATAAACTTTATGTAAAAATCTAAAGAAAGTTGAAACTAAAGCAAATGTCTGGTTAAACAGCAAAAGTTTCGCGTTATAACGCGAAATTTACGCGTTATTCGCGAAAGTTTCGCGTTTATTCACGAAAGTTTCGCGTTATAATGCGAAAGTTTCGCGTTTATTCACGAAAGTTTCGCATTATAACGCGAAATGTACGCGTTAATTCGCGAAAGTTTCGCGTTATATCGCGAAGGTTTCGCGTTATAACGCGAACGTTACGCGTTTATTCGCGAAAGTTACGCGTTAATTCGCGAAAGTTTGCGTTATAACGCGATAAATTTATTTTTTTATATTTATATATATTATATTTTTTTACCTACGAAAATGAGCTCATTGGGCTTTCGTACATTTTCAATTTATTTGCAATTATAAAAATACTGGAAGGATGTTAAAAATGGAACGGCATTTAATACAAATGTTGTAAGTTAGTTATAACATTCACTGCATTTTGTGATGATTGGGACATTGTGGGTATTTCTAAAGCTTCCATCCTTTTATGGCATCTCTGTGCTTTTTAGATAAACCAAAACACGGAGAAAGATATTTCTTAACACAGACTTCACATACGTTTTCTTTTACAATGACTTTGTATCTAGCGCATTTGCGTCGCATTGGCACTACACCATGGATTGATTGTTGGTGTATTGGTACCATCACTGTGACAGTGTCTGTATACAGCTGATAATACTAGTACAGTATTTGAGGATTTCAAATGTATAACCTCAAAATATGCGTATATGATTATCTGGTTTTAATTTTTGTATAGACAGAAAAATGTAGCTTTAAACTAGAGGTACTGTGAGCAATGAGCTCACTAAATGATACCCCCCGCCTCCCATAATGTCGATGTGTTGCTATATATTGTTTTAAGGTAATGTGTAAAGAGGAATAACTCGTCCAATCAAATGTTATCCAGAAGCTTCTATTATGTGACGTCATAGGTAAACAAAAAATGGCAATGTCCATGTTTTGCTCTGGGAAACGTAAAATACGTTTCGAATAAAAAAGTAAAATAGGAGGTGCACAATGGCAATATGTAATAAAGATTCTGTGAAGGTTTCATTAAATTTCACTCAGTAGTTTAAGAGGAGTTGCGGATAAGAGAAAAAGCGTAACAGACGGACGGACAGACAGACGGACGGACGGACGGACGGACAGACGTACAGACGGACGGAAATCCCGATCACTATATACCCTCCCGCTTTTCAAGCGGGGGGTATAAAAATCAACGAATTTTACAAATCCTTTGATTATTGCACGCAAAAGACGTAAAGCTTTACACTCTTTTGATAAAACGGTAAATGGAAAATAATTTATTTTAAAATCTAAATGATGAGAGATTTTCCACGATTTCAATTTAACTTTTTCACTGGATTTAATAAATGGATGTGGTGTTAAGGGTACTCAGATATACACCCCTTTTATATTTGATGTCTTTTACTGATTATATTTGAAAACTATAACAAGTACACAACTATTGGTGATTTAATTAAGTAGGGACAAACATTTTTTCATTAAAAATAGTTATTATATCAGGTGTCTGTGACTACAAGCAAGCTTCCTCTGGACCATAATTTTCCCACTGAGGAGACCAGGTCAGCTAACCACCCCCACCCCACAGACAACCGTGGAATCAGACCTTCGGGTCATTGGCTTATATTATAGCTGCCATGCAATCAGCGTGTCCTGCAAACGGTCAATTTACAGCTGAACCTTTAAGGAGAAGTTCTAGCTGATTTGAATTACTCTCTTCCCTCCATCTGTTATACAAATGAGCTTGCCCAGAAGTTTGATACAGATAATAATGTAATTGGTAGAATTCTAATATGAAGAGGAAGTGGTCGATTTGGTAAATTTGAATTCATTTTATATAGAACAACTTTCAAGCTGTGTTTATAGTGAAAATGTAGTTAATGTTTTTTTTTTTTATTCGGGATCATTTTATAACACATTTTAATGGACAGATCATTTCTTGAGTGTCTGATTTATTTTCTGTTACGATATAGTAAATCAAAGGGTATGCATACTGGGTATTGGGGTGAGGTACAATAGGTATCACTTCTTTGCTATCCATCGCCAGTTATGCATAAATTATCCCGTGTTTCCCACTATGGTTGATGTCCCTGGCATACTATACTAACAAGACAGTGATTCCTTATAATTCCATTTCATTGTAAAATAAAATTGTAGATTTAGATTTTAAAATCTCCCATGCAAATTTTAATAGTCCTCGCCCACTGACGTCAAACACAAAGGCAGCTGCACGAGATTTACATGCATATTTGGCCTCCTTAGCGTTAGAGACAGATGCGCACGAGATCTGCATGCACATCAGGCCTCCTTAGCTCCTGACCTATTGACCTGCCTAATTTACAATCCGGTACAGTTAACGAGATATCAACTCCGCTAACTTTCAACGGGTTATCACAGAGAAAAAAATTAGAAATGGAAATATATAGATATCAACACAGGTTTACTACTACATCAAATGTGTATAGTTTGCATACTATAAAATGATATAGAGATCAGCTATAGATAAGTATATGTTTATTGATGGGTAAAGATAAACAAGTACATGTATATTCTGCTTTTCTTAAATGATTCTAGTTTTTTTGTGTGTGTTATATAGACCTGCACTTGCTTTGTCAGAGTAAATTCAAGCTCGGTGATAAATCTTAGACTAACATAGAAAATTACTATGTATTCGAAATCTGCATATTCACTACATTAAAACACACATAAAATTTATAAAACATGATAGGAGTTATGTTCAGCTTATACCTAGGAGTCCCTTGTCACCTTCCGTGTCTTTCCGTTTAATTATCGATTCGCTACGTTACAGGTGATGTAAAATTATCCCGATAAAGATGAGGTTGGCGATACGAACTTCATCACAGAGCCGCTGTAACTCGTTACTAACACATGAATCCAGCAACACTTCTCAAGCACCGTTAACAAATACCATTTTATTATCACGACATGAGCCAAATCAAAGAAAATGGAGTCGAGTCCACCTCCAAGAACAATGCTGAAAATCCAAAGGTACGCTTTAAACAGTTGTACAAGAAAGCATTGGACTTGGGACTCTCCGAAGAAGATTTGAATAGAATTGATGCCATTAAGGAATTAAGGAAAGCAGTGAGAACAGACGATGCTCTTTTGAAAATATGGAATATTGTTTGGAAATATTCTCTGTTGATTCTTTCCATTACGTCATTGATTGTTGCGGTTTTCGTCCTGGTTTTTGTCTTCCAATGGCCGATTGAAACTAAAACTTTATTCAAAGTTTGGTTTGCGATAACTGGGGAAGAGGCTGGCTCTGAACGATCAGAAATATGTGCTGTGAATGCCATTGATTATATGGCGGAAATATTTAGACCTCCAACGTCATGTGAATTTTGCCGAAATGTGTCGTCTGTCGAAAAGTTGGATCACTTGTCTCCAGAAGTATTTGAAAAAGTTTACGCGTATAGTTCTGTACCAGTTGTAATAACAGATGGTACCAAGAATTGGACGGCTTCAAAAGTGTTTTCGTTCAACTTTTTCAAGTCTATATATTCGAGTGGCAGTCCCGCTTTGCAGAATGTTGAAGACAACTGTCAATTCTTTCCGTACAAAACGAATTTTTCAAGTTTGGAAGAAGTGTTCGAAATGAATGAAGACAGGGCCTTGATGAAGGACGATTCAGCCCCTTGGTATATAGGATGGTAAAATTGTATTTAATTATTTCCTCTGCTATGATTTCCAGCCTTTCAGATATGATTTCCAGCCTTTCAGATTAAAAAAAAAATAGATTTAAAAAATGGGAATCTCTGCATCCGTTATGGTAACTTGTGGTTCTGCATTTGAAATAAGTTTTAGATGGCTCTTTAACTCTTCGTTTAATGATTACTTTTTCAGGTCGACATTTGAGGGTCATGTAACAAAAAAGAGAAATTTTCTTTCAAAGATAACCCCCCCCCCCCTTTACGAGGGATTTAAAAAAAAATTGGAATAGCTTCGTTCAAAAATATTAATTTGCAAAGCCATATGATGTAAAAAAAAAAAATAATTTAAACGATATTCCAGATTATTCAAATCATCTTTTGACTTAACTCCATTTTAAAGAAATGTTTTAGTGTATGCTTTGTTTTTTATTTAAATACTTCTTGGTGATGATTTCAGGAGTAACTGTGACCTTTCGGCCGCCAACACCCTAAGAGGACATTACAGTAGGCCATATTTCCTCCCCCAGGTCGCGGAGTCCAGCAAAACGGACTGGATATTTATGGGCAGCCCTGGATACGGAGCAAACATGCACGTAAGTGTAAAACTGCACGTGCACGTAGAACTATAGACTAGTTACAATGTGCACGTGCATCTAGCACTAGTAAATATGTTAAGTATAAGGACAATTATAGGCTAATAACAGTTTGAGTTTTATACTTTTTATGTAATACTGAAAATAAGATAACTTTATTTATTTTTAAAACTTTAAATAAGAAATCCACCCCCTTCCCCGGCCCCTTTCCTACGGGGAAGAAATAAAAAATTTCCATGCAAATATAATAATTCGCTCAATCATGCAAACGCAACAGGTTGCAGTAGTGTATAAACACTTGCCAAATGATATTGCTTCAGTTAGTACACATCTGGATCCTATGTTAGATTCAAAACTTCGATTTTTATCTTTCAAATGAAAATATACTACCAAATTTAATGAATGCACGTATCATATTGTTGATTTTGTTGAAACAGAAAACCAGCATGGATCTGGACATATTTGTTTTTATCATGTAACCGAACGTTTGCGGAACTTTCACTCTATATTATGTCCATGCACCTGTTACCCTGTAAATGTAAACTGTAACATTCCTAGTAGATAAAATATTGATAATCAAAAAAATCTATGATTAATTGTTACCAAGTACCAACATGACCAACTCAGATATCCATACAATAAAAAACACATGTACCTAAAGAATCAACAATGATTCTTTTTGTATACATGTACTAGTATATAATTGTTTGTGGGACTAAGCAAATTGAATACTTAAACTAGGGATGTCCAATTATGTTTGGACAGCTTAGTCGAAAAGTCGTATGCTTCAGTCGAAAGATAGTCGATTCTTTATTTCTTTTTTATATGCCTATGTCAGGTTTCCTCATTTCAGACTGCGTGGTAAATTATCCCATGCTACCATTATATTCTTTACTTCGGTCTGATTTTAACAAATCGTTCATACTTTGCAGATAGATGCAGTAGAGCATCCTTCTTGGCAGGCGCAGATAACTGGTACAAAACGCTGGACTCTGGAACCTCCCCCTGAATGTTATTTTCAGTGTCCTAAAAGTGTTCAAGTCGTCATTAACCCTGGAGAAATAAGTAAGCATAGACATGAGCATGTCTGCTGCAGAACTGTAGCGTTATGGTTTTATATTTGTATTTGCTGATTTCTTTCCTTATATAATAATGATAATGAAATTGAAATTCAATTTTCAATGACATGCAGTTGGTCACATGATCCGATTTTCTTGCAAAGGTAAAGCAAAGCAGTTCATATTGTGACGTCACATGATGTCGTAGATACGTTATTTTGCATTTCCAGAACGAAGCTTTAAGTCTAAATAGTGGCTATTTTTCCTTGTCTCACGAATAAAATATGAAAATATAAATATAAGAAATAAAATATCATTTAATAGAGTTTCATTGAGATATGACATCAAAGCGGTCACGTGATCAAATTCTATAACGCCTTAACGTTATAGAATTTGATCACGCGACCGACTTCATGTCATATCCTAACGAAACTCTAAAAATTACATTTTATTTCTTAAATATACTGTATATAAGACTTTGATTATGACTATTTTATAGTTAAAAGACTCAAATATAAAGTCATAATTTTTAACACTACAGTTTATGCATCTACCGATATGAATGAATTAAGAAAATACATGGAAAGTAGCCTCAATGTCCATACAGTTGTATATATGTGTCCATGTATATAAATGTGTCATTTTAATTCCAATGACGTCGGAAGCAATTTGAAAGGTGGGGGGGGGGGGCTAAGTGAAAGAGTAAAAAAAATCTACCAAAAAAATTGACAAGCAAAAAAATGAAAATATGTCCATTGTCCCGTGTGTTTGTGTTTGGGGGGGGGGGGGGGGGGGGGCTAGCCCCCGGTTCCGACGCCTATGAATACATTGTACAAAAGTATGCATTCTATCATTATCTTTTAAGCAATATTTCCATATGTATATTGTTTATGTAGCTGCAGATCTGTAGCTCTCCGAAAAAATATATTGATAGACCGGAGAGCTACAGTGCCACCCATTGAAAAAACTGTTACATCTATTGCGCACAAAAAAGTGCGCTCGGTTCTCGATTTATTTCTCCATGTTTTTGAAACTGTAATCTCAAAATATAACTAACAGTATGTTCCTAACATATTCTTTCACTGTTTCCACAACCAAACATTCCTCATAAGTGTACGTTGTTAATAGTCCTCCTGGCCCTGATATTGTAATCATCAAAACTTTCGCTTATTTATACTGCCATTTTGGTTTCAAAGATAATTCGGTCCAATATGCTTCGTTCAGATGTCAACTACGAGAGTACTTGATAGAGGAGAAAAGAATTTTTTAAAATCTTCCCTTTTTTGCAATTGAGGTAAGAATTTAGAAGAATTAACCAAGAACCGAGCGCACATTTTTGTGCGCAATAAATATGCAGTTTTTACTATGGGTAGCACTGTAGCTCTCCGGTCTATCAATATATTTTTTCGGAGAGCTACAGATCTGCAGCTATTGTTTATGTAGCACAGTATTCTATAGATGATAAAGTAATGCTTTTTTCAGTGTAGTTGTTACATTTTTAAAATGATGACTGCAAAAAATCCAAATAAATGCATTGAAAAAAAAAGTTTCGCCATATTTAGCTCACCGTGGAGGGAAGCACGTATTGAAAACTATACTGGGCAATTAACTTCTGTGAGTTGCAGGGATGTGCTCAAATTACAAGGGTATTCGGAAGAGGCTATAAAATGAAATTATTAATAAAACCTTTATCGTGAGCATTAAATAATGCCAGAATAGAAAAGAGTTTCCGATTTCATGCTTTAGACGGATTTCTGCCTGTGATTGATCTGCAATTTCTTTTGGTCCAGCGATGCGGCTAATTAAAGATCCAGAAACTTATTGCATTTTTCTTAGAGAGAGAGAGAGAGAGAGAGAGAGAGAGAATCAATGTATTTTTGTATTTCACAGGTGCTTCAAGCATTATTGTGAAAAATCAAATGAAAACCTGGTATATCATTTTTAATTTTTTAAAACTTTTTTTTTCAGTTGTCCTAGATACGAACCGTTGGTACCATTCAACTCTTAACGTGGGAGATGATATCAGCATAACTATTGGATCAGAATACGATTAGAGGTGTTTGATTTAAAATAAAAATGAATAAAATACATTAACAAATTTTAAATGTGTAAAATTTTCTGAGTGTATCGGCATTTTGAACAATCGATTTTAAAGCAAGCATATGAATTCAGTGTATTCTGTGCACTATTGCATCAACAAATGTAGCATGTCAAATGTACGTTTTCTCGCCCTTACAATCAGATTTCCGATTCACACAAGAGCCCATGGCTTGCAAAGATATGCTCTTCCTATTCAAAAAATGATACATCACGTACGTTTGCAATATTTAAGTCCCCATGTTTAATCATCTAATTCTAGATAGAATTTAGCTTGAAGCATGTAAAACGATTGAAAACAGCTGTTCTGATTTTTATATTTCCCTTTTTTAAAAAGTCAAAGCATGGACATTTTTAATTCTCTCTTACAGCTTGGTCGTAAGTAGCCTAAACGCAGATAAAATACTATGCATTTCTTACACATCACAAAAAATTCAGTTCTGTGTGGGATTGATGAAATAAAAAAAAACAGTAAATATTGGAACAACATTTGTTAGTTTTCGGTGATTGGGGTTGCAGTTGTCTTTCAAACCTCTCTTTGAAGACTTCTCCAAAAGATACACAATTCCCTTGGACGATGTTGTCATGGTGACTAAAGTAGAAAATATAAAAAAATTCTTCCAGATACCTCCTCAAATTACTGCATGGTCATGTTTGGTGATTGATATAATCGAATTGAAATTCTTTCAGAATAGTTACGATTTACATCCACCAATACTTCGTTTTATATGACCTCCAACTCGACGTTAAGATAAATTATATCGACGACGTATTAATTGTCAATTAACAATTATTTCCGTTCTTATACCGACACGATATATCCCGATGAGCTTGGAATAAGAATACCACAGAGTATGACACATCTGTTTCATATTTAGACATATTTATATAAGTCAAATACTGACTGAATTTTTTCTTGCTGATTGTTAGGCCATAAGTTACACACTGAATTGTCTACGGATTTTTCCGGGTTTTTTTTTCGAACATGACAAGGAGCACACTGTGGGTGTGACCGGGATGCTCAGTCCTCCATGGCACCTGATCCCATCTCTGATGTTGTAGAGGTCCATGTTTGCTCTGCTCCTTTATTGTAATGTTAAATGGACTTTTGAGCTCGAATACTGTTCGTTATCATCAGATATTTCATTAAAGAAAACATGAAATAAGTTAAGAATTGAACATTGTTTTCAGAATTGAACTGAAAAATTATTCTTAATTCATTCAGAAGTTATGGTCACTCAGGGTAAGTGTTTTCTGAAAGTAAGTCAAATTTCAAGGTCAACGGAGGTACACAGGGGAAGACCTTGTCATAAGAAATACACATGCAAAATATTAAAGCCCTGGCAGTTGCCACGAAGGTTACAGTTTTGAAAAGTAGGTCAAACTCCAAGGTCAAGGTCAAAATTATTAATATTAAAAGAAAGGCCTTGTCATAAGGAATACTCGTACATGTGTATATATGTGAAAGAAAGCCCTAGTGCTTACTGTTAAAAAATTATGGCCAAGGTTTGTTTAAAGAAGGTCACCTCTTAGGTCAAGGTCAAAAATATTTCACCAATGAAGTGGTCTTGTCACGATTATTAGCCTATAAACATATGAAATTTGAAAGCTTTTTCAATAACTGTTCAAAAGTTATGGCTAAGATTAAAATTGGGTGTATTTTTTCAAAAGTGGGATAAAGTCTTAGGTCAAAAAGTCAAATATGTTGATATCAAAAGGAAGGTACGTCTTAATTGTCACAAGAAAGGCACATGTGAAATATGAAAGACCTGGCTCCAACAAATCAAAAGCTTAATTTTTGCGGACAAACAGACAAACGGACGGGCAGAGCAAAAACTATGTACCCCGAATTTTAGATAAGGCCTTAGGGGGCATTATATTTTTTTCTTTAATATGTAAAGTTTGCCAAAATGCATTCCATCTTTTACAATATGCCTCTCAACACTGTACGAGTTACTAAATAATTTGAAGACGACCTACATTATCTCTGTCATGATCATCTGTCATTGTCAGTGTAAACAACGTTCAGAGGAAAAAATAATAAATTAGACAGAAGAAAGAAGACAATGGGTTAGATTAAACCAAAAACATGTCTTCACAGAACAGGCAAGATTCGAAGGAGGATGATTCCCTTCGGAGAAGGGTTAATTTACACTTTCAGTATCTGTATGACAGTGCCATACAGCAGGGGTTCAGTGCTGATGACTTGGCCAAGATCGATGCTGTAGTGGACCTGAGAGAAGACACCGACAGTTTAGAAATCCCTAGCTGTGTTTGGAAATCTACTGTGGCTTTATTTATTTCATTCTTGGCTATCGTGATTGTCTACTTGTCAGAATGGCCTGTTAAGAATGATACTATTTTCAGACTGTGGTTTGAAGCCTATGGGGTGGAGGATCCAAGAAGTGAAAAGTGTGCGGCAGAACTGCCTGAGTTATTCCAGGATATGGTTCGTCCTCCACCACGGCTTTGTAGATTTTGCCAAAATGTGAAATCCGTCGAAAAAGTGGAAAATATTACTCCAGAAAACTTTGAAAAGCTGTATGCCTACACGGGTAGACCAGTGGTGGTAAAAGATGGAACTAAAAATTGGACAGCCTCAGAAAAATTTTCATTCCAGTTCATGAAGTCTATTTACACCAAAAATAGTACTGCTTTAAAAAACGTAGAGAAGAAATGCCAATTTTTCGCCTACAAATCCAAATTTAAATCATTCGAGGAAGTGTTTGAAATGAGTGAAGAAAGAGCATTCTTGAAGGATAAATCAGCACCTTGGTATATAGGATGGTAATTTTGGTTGTATATTATTGAGTTATTATCAATCATATAGTTTCATTCTAAAGTATTGAAAAGTATTTAAAGGAAGAATTATAGCTGGACCAAAAGGGCTTGGCTTCAGGATGGTGTATTACTTTAGTGTACTGTAATTACATGGAGTGCTTTTTGTTTTGAATTTTTAAAAAATGATATCAATCTATTGATTGAAAAATGAATTGTACATTGACATTGTAGTGTACATTAAGTTTATTTTTTAAAAGTTCATAGAAATATAATTTATGTTAGTCTTTAAAAAGTGGTAAGAAAAGTGGCATTTGATGTTTCTTTTAAACTGATATATTTATTAAGGAATCATTTCATTGTGAAATAAAATTGTAGATTTAGATTTTAAAAATAAAGACGTAGATTTAAATTACACGAGGACTCCCATGCTAATGTCAATAGTCCTCGACCACTGACGACAAACACAAAGGCAGTCCCGCGAGATTTACATACATATTTCGCTTCCTTAGCGTCAGACACAGAGACTAATGCACACAAGATTTGCATATTAGGCCTCTTTAGCTCCTGACCTATTGACCTGCCAAATTTATGCTCCGGTAGAATTATCAAGAAATCAACTCCGCTAACTTTTAAAGAGTTATCACAGAGAAAAGAATTAGAAATGGAATTATATCCAGACAAACATCTGTCATAAAGCTCATTGAACAATGCCATACAGTTGTACAAAATGAATATACTAGCTATCTTTAAATATACTTTCATGTAAGTTAGTTGAATCTGCTTGGTCGAGAAACATTTGTTAAAAAACACTATTACCAGCTGAATAATGAAGCCATGTTCTCCAGTGTAGCAACAGTCAACAGTGCTTGACAACGGGTGATATTCCAAAAAAATAGCGACTGCGCAGAATTTATGCGCGCACGGTTCACTGTTTTATGACTGTATTTATATAAAACATTGCGCCTCGGTTGACAATGGTTTCCTTAGGGTGAAAATTTTCAATGTTCCACTCAACAAAATGCAATGTTTATATAGTAGCAAGTTGAATTATCCTTTAATCAAGTCCATGTCAATTGTTCAACATAAGCATTAATAATGTCGTACTATCTCTCTCAATACCTGTAAAACGTAATTATAATTTTGAATTTTTACAGGAGTAACTGTGACCTATCAGCTTCCAACGTTCTCAGACAACACTATAGCCGTCCATACTTTTTGCCAAAACAATCAGAGTCCAGCAAAACAGACTGGATATTCATGGGAAGCCCTGGATATGGTGCTGCAATGCATGTATGTCAGTCACAAGTTCTGTCAATTCAAATCAGTTTGTAATGTGTTAGCTACTGCAGGACAATTTTGTAAGATATCCATACAAAGAAGCATTCTGTTATCCTAATCACCTTTGAGAAACCAAGTGGCAAAATTTTATTGACCTTAATTTTTTATTTTGTATATGTCCTGGTACAAATACCATTCCATTCTTTTTTTACTATACATTAATTACACCATTAACACTAGCTAGATTTGATTTTTACAAAATCTTCAAATTTATAAGTTATTATTTATTTATTATTATTTTTAACTTATTTTGACCTTCAAAAATCAATTAAAAATTGTATAATAGCCTACTAACTGACTGCTGCTTTCTCATCACAAAGGAAACTTGCCTAGCATCCATATTGTTCATATACCATGTCTTGGCATGAACATTGTAAAAAGATGAAATTGAGTTTTTGATCTGGATGTGATCATGGTGATACACAAAAAAAAAAATCACATTTCAATCCAGGACGAAATTTTGCAGCATTTAAAGACTTGCTATTCATAAGAATAAGATAATAATATTTCTTAATAAATATATTTAAAGAAATTTTGTAAATTGGTTGAAAGATGTATATTTGATGTATAATTATGTTTTTATTTCACCCTTTCTAGATCGATTATGTAAATAACCCTTCTTGGCAGGCCCAGATCGCTGGAACCAAACGCTGGACATTGGAACCTCCCCCAGAATGTTACTTTGCCTGTAAACAATCTTTTTTCGATGTTACTGTCCAGCCAGGGGAAATAAGTAAGATATACTAGTACTCAGTAATAGGGGAAATAAGTAAGATATACTCTGTAGTATATCTGGGAGTTGATATATCTTTTAAGAAAATTACCTTTTTTGCCTTTTCTTATGCATTCTTTTACCCTTCCTGACTAAATTGATTAAAATGAATTGAAAGGTTGCAATCTAATTAAAATCAGACTTCTTAGATTTGCATATGGTGCTGATCTGAGAAGTCTTGATTTTAAATTGATTGACTAAGGTTGAATGAATTTTCATACAGGAAAATAGAACTCTTTCACGCTTAGTTTGGACTTTCAGTAAGGCCTAGCATTCTCGGCACTACATGTTTACCACCTGTCAAATGGCGAATCGATTCTCATTGGTTAAGAAATTAATAACATTAGGAACTTTAAAACGTTGATGACAACGATGAGAAGACTAAGGCTCCACCTCTTTGCAGGATGAAACAATGTAATGGTTGTTCCATACACTAATTGGCATTTGCCCGAATTTCTATCCCATGTATATTTCAACTGTAAAGGAAAGCTGTGTAAATTTCAGATTCTGAAGCTAATTATGTAACGTGGAGAATGTCACGCCCTACTTAAAGTCTAAACTGAGCGTGAAATGGTTCTATAAAATGCTGTACATGTAGATGTAAAATCTGGATCCATATGATTGTCAATAGCGGAACTGGGATTATTAAATAATTGAGGTACATGGAAGAAATCACTGGGTTATAATTTTCCATTAATGAAAACATAGCAGCTTTTAGTTGTCTCCCCCTTCAATATCTGCATCTTCAATCCCCATCATGGATAATTATTTTTACATCATTTTTATGTACTATTTTTAATATTTCAGTTGTTTTAGACACAAATCTGTGGTTCCATGCAACACTGAATGTTGGAGACAACATAAGCATTGCCATTGGATCAGAGTTTGATTGACATTCCACATAGATGCCGAAGAGATGAAAGAGTAGAATAATATTTTGTATGTGAAATAATTGTTTTTTTTAATACCATTATCCATATAATACCGGTAGTAATACAAACTTTTTAAAAAATATTTTCGGCCATGGTTGTAGATAAAGGACTAAATATTGGTATAATACAATGTATCTCCATGCAAACATTGGTGAGAAAGGACTCTCAGGTCCCTTTAAGTTGTATATTGATTCATCCATTTTATAGAAGAGTTATTGCCCTTAGACTTTGAAATTTCTCAGTATTGAGTCAGTGGTCCTTTTGGACAATCATGTTTGCATGACTTTTTTGCTGTGATTAGATAATGAGGTGGTTTTTGGTGTAAGCAACTAACAGTTTCTTTATATAATTAACTTAAAGACTTGAACAGGAAAGTGATTTTGGGGTGTTTTTTTTTCCACATAATGTAAACCAACTTTTATTTGTGTGTGAGAAATTTTAACAAAGTTTGCGAGAGCGTTGTCATCATGAATATTTCTCACTTTAAACAGGTTCTTAAATTTACAGTTTCTATTAACAACAGTTCAAACAAATGGCTTGCAATGATCATGAAAATTAATCGTCATGAACTAGTTTAGCTCTGGTAATTGTGAAATAGAGTTGTCACTAGTAAAAGTTGGTTTACAGTCTGTACTTCAATTTTTTTTATCAATTTTTTTTCTTTCAAAATATTTTTCGTCTTGCTTGTAGATGATGAGCTGTTTTTTGGTATATGTTGTTTATTTGATATTTTACAGAACAATTAAGTTTTTCATTTTGAGTTTTTTTACTTTTCGACAAAAGTGCTTACTCCCATACTTAATTATACCGTGTTTTCTTGACTTCATTTGCTGTGCTTTAATGTGATTTCTATTGAAATATTGATGACATACAGTTTGAGTTTCATGTTGATGGATCCATGTTCTCATCAGAGTTCAGTCCCTTGTACCGCCCACATTGGTTGATATCTCTCATTGTCTTTGATTGTATGAGCCTTTGGCTGTAAAATCTGTCTATGACATCACGTGGATGTACATTTTCTATAATTTTACACACAGTACATGTTAGACGTCCATTTTTCTTCTCTTTGTACATGATACTTAATGATCTTTTTAAAGATTTGTGAAGATGGTTGTGGTCACTTTCTAAAGCATCAACAAAACTGAGAAATGGACCGTGACCGCGCTGTTCTAACAGTAACAGAAGGCTTCTGGTTTGATCTTTCCTCCCCCCTACCCTCCTCTTTGTTTGTTTTGATGTTCTTGCTTATGTAGATTTTAAGTCACTAAATGATTAATGATAATTTTTGTTTCATTTCATCAAACTTTTTTTTTCATCAAATATTTAAAAATTAAATAACTATAGTAGTATAGGGCAGCCAGGCTGCACATGGGTACTGCCCAGAGATTTTTTATTGTGATTTATTGTGAGATATTTAACTGTACCAGTATGGTATTATTTTCAATGAAAATTGAAATGGTTTTTCCTATTTTATAACCTTCTATTTACATGCAGAATGTTCATAACTATGAGAAACGGTCAAGAAAAAATATTTTGTTGATTCAAATACAGTCGAAATACATCCAATGCAACAGCCTTTGCCTTTCTGTTTGACACATTTACAAAAAACTACCAAGCATATTTTGCCGATATCTTGGTACTACAAAAATATATTGCAATAAGATTTTTTTTTGTAATATTGGTACATGTATCACAGTTTACCAGAATATTGGTATAATGCAGGTATGATTGAGCAGTCCTAAGTAGTAACATTAGACATATCATACTGAAGAATCTATAGGTTGAATAGTAATTTTGAATTGCTACAAACAGTGAAATTAGATAAAGAAACTATTCAAGTTTGTTATTTACACTTTTATCCATAATACATTTTTTGTACATGTGCAATGTGATCAGAGACCTGTATTTGAAGTCCCATGCATGTTATTGATATTAATGTTTACATATATTTTTTGATACACTATTTAAGTTTTGAAGTGTATTTTTTATTTTTTGAAATAAATGAGAAAATATTCAGAATTATTTTTTTTTGTTTATAAAGTGAAACCTGTCTAACTTGACATTGTGTCGGAATAGACAGGGCGTCGTATTGTGCAGTGCAATACACATGTGAAATTAGTGAGATGGAATACATTATCCATGAAATATTGTATTTTTGGACTTTGCAAATATTTAATAATTTTTTTTTCTATACATGGTGAAACATAAGTTTAAGTAATGGTTACCTAATACATTTACTTATTTCAAGTCAATGTTTCTTCTAAAGACCAAGAATTTGAATGTTCATTGTTACGGGTCACTCTCAACCAGTCCTCTGGCATTCCATGCCAGCTGTGCTCTAACCGTCTATTGGGACTAAATATTCACACACCTGTGAATCCGGTGATATACTCCCTCTCTTCTTAGCATTCCTGAACTTTAATTTCAGCAAGATCTGTGGAGTATAAAAATTTTGGTCTGATGTCTATACCAATGGAGAGACTGGACGAAAATTTTTAGTCTCTGTGGATCTGGCTGAGATTACCCCTAACTCTAGATAGGTGCTCTATAAAGTGGCTGTCTCAAGTTAATGGACTGAAATCTCATTGTAACTTCTCAGAAGTGAGTGATGAATGTAAATACAATGGATAAGGAAATATAACATTTGTGAGAACTATAGCCCATTTATTACTTGTAGTATGGTAAATTGACAATTTTATTACATTTACAAATATAATTAAAAAGGTCGAAATGACATTTCCGCACTAGTTTGAACCTGCAAAGAGAGAATAAGAAAGTTCTTTCAAAACAATTAGTTCAATAAACAATAAGGTTCTTTTTTTCTCCAAATAAATGTAATATGCTAATCAGCTAAGTAAAACAGCACTAGTTTATTGTACATGTACATATTTGCATGCAAAAAAACCTCTTCAACACTATTATCTAGGTTATTACATGCATATACATTTGAAAACTTGTTTTCATTCAAATGTCGATCAATGCAAACTGCTTTAATAACTTATAAATAAATAGTTTGTGCTACCATTTCTTTTATCTTCCATTTCTGAAGGATGTTCTCTATATAATATAGGTATTAAAAAACTACTACCAAAAGTAGCAGAATGAGATTAATATCAGACCTACAAATCAGATACAAGTTTCACAAATTATGTATGATATACTGCAGAATCACCAATGTTCGTGAATTTCTTGGGTCGCCCTTGTCTAGGAATTTACATCCCCATGATTAATTATATTGTCAATATATTTATTCATTAAATTGTCTGAATATATGAGTTACCCATAGTATAAAATCACACAAACAAGCAAAATTTTGACCCCCACAAATTGGAATTATTCCACGTACGGTACATTAATTTACCAGTGTCAGTTGTTCAAGAATCCTCCATGTCATTGTCATCCTCATCTTGACTATTTGTTTCTGAAAGGTATGGAGTTCCAAAATAATGTGATGCATGCCATAATTAAATAAATATTTATTAAATAAGTGATGTTAAATTCTGCTAGTACTGAAAACATATATTTATTGACAACAATATACTCAGTAATCACTTAGTAAATTAAATTGATTTCAATCGATAAGAATGATGATGTTCACAGGAATTTTTTTTATAAAGATAGCATTAAACAGCAATAATCTGAATCTAGTACAAGTGTTACATACCCATATCCAATCCCATTCTTTGATAATATTCTTTTTGCTGAAATGAAATTACAAAAAAAATTGTAACAAAATATTTTGTGCATAATGGTGGAACTTAGACATTTCATATTAATCATGAATATAAACTGAAAATTAAATTCAGTCTGCAGAATTTAAGTTTTTATCCTTCAAAGCAATGAATTTTGAGATAATTTCCTTCAATAGATTTTAGATGCAGTTCTATAGGACACTGCTCTGACAAAACTGGAAAGTACAATCAGAGAGGTACAGTGCCATACACTGGCGAAAACTGAATATTTATTGCCCACAAGAAAATTGTGCTGCTTTTAAATTAATTTCATCATATGCTGCATCTCAAAAAATTCTGTGTGTTCAAAACACATTCTTTGAATTTTTCTGCAACAAAACATCCCCCACACCGTTGTACATAGCCCTGCTGGGCCTGAAATTGAGACCATCAAAAATTTCACCTATTTTTACTGCAGTGTTAGGTGGCTTGACAATTTGGTATGTAGCAGGACTTCTCCATACATATACAGTTTTGTTGTGAAAGTTGCAAAAGAAAATGTTAAGGAAACATGGTTTGAGATGGCAGCTTAATATACAGTGTAATAAATCAAGAAACAATGCACTATTTTATGCCATAAATGTTCACATTTTAAATGGGCAGCAGCCGCAGCACTGTAGCTCTTGGTTGTCCATCCCCAAATTTTCAGACCAGTAAGCTACAGATTGAAAGCTACTTTTATTTATAAATTTACAATACCACAACCCCTTCCTTTAACCCTCAGCTAAATAAAGATTTGGAACTACATTGAATTTACATTTTCATCATGTATTCTTCTCCTTTCAGCCAACAGCTCTGCCTCTTTTGTCAATCTCTCTACTATCTTCTCCCGGTCCTGAGATTTACAGATTATGGTCGCATAAACTTGGTCTTCCTCTCTTGTTTCCAGCTGTACTTTTACTTTCTTTTTGCCCTTTAGATACCTTTTCATGTTTCTACCATTGCGCCCACAAAATAGTGGTACATAGTCCTTCTTCAAGGATGCTAAGTGTATTGTCTGCTTGATGCGTTTATCATCTTCATCTGAGCCTCCTGCTCTTCTTGTACGCCTGTTAAGAAGTTCTCTGTCATTTGACTCGTGTATCTTTTGGAATAAAAGTAAAAATCTCTGACTACTAGATTTATCTTTGAGTTCCTCGTGTCGCTGGAGGGCAGTGAAGTGATATTTTAACAAGGAGTAGTATTCTGAGGATTTATCCAGACTCTCGACAAATTTTTCAAAGTATTCTTCTGCAGCCTTGTATTCACTAATTGGAATTTCTTCCCATCTTTTATCTGGTTCTAGAAATATAACACACATTTAAGTTTATCATTATAATGTGATACTTTGAAAAGACAGGCAAAGGGATGCTATAAAATTTGGCTTTGTGTAATTTATGGAGTGGAATGGAGAGGAAGCCCATTGTGCAAAATTACACCTGTCCAATGGTTTGAATCTAGTTGAATTCGGGCTGAACTGAAACAGACTAAATTGTCTATCTCAATTTTGGTCATTGGTTAAATGATACTGAACAAAAAAAATATTCAAATTTATATATTTTGTTCCTGAGATTATATAATTACTCTACCCTATTTTTGCCTTTTCTTGATTATCCCCCTTTGAAAAGGTTTTGGTCCCTTATTTTAAAAATTTAAAGTCCCTTTACCCGGGTTGTTTTGCATCAAGTTAAAATATGCCAGTGGTTTTAAAGAAGACATTGAAAATGTGCAAAGTTTACTGATGGATAAATGAATGGACAGAAAGATGGATGCATTACAGACAATGAGTGATCAGAAAAACTTACTCCAGCTTTCAGCTCAGGTGAGCTAAGAGCATAACAATAATAATAGGTCTATAGTTACTTGCTCAACTCCAAGTCATCACAAGCCACTTCTAATTTTACATTACGCCAATAGAATTCCCCATTGCTAAAAATAGGATTTCTTTGAACAAAAGAATTTTTCAGCCATTTTCGTTTATTGGGGCATGGAGGGGGATGTAACTCGAACCTTATTTATGTAGGGTACAAATGTGCCAGAAATTATGAGAAAAAGGAAGACAGAAAATATAAAGAAGTAATTCTGCAGAAGCTGCATGTTGTCAAGACTCAAGTACCATAACTATTGAATAAAATTGATTTACCAAGTTGCACTGTATCGTCTCTTGGTTTCTGGGTGCATGTACAAACTGCAAACGGTATCTTATCAATGTCAGTCTTCTCAAGTTTGCTGGAATCCGGATGAGTGCGAAGCTGGTTCAGTATGCACTGAAATCTAGATCGCCATCTATGACCATGTGGCATACATTCTGGGTCACTTGCATCCTCACAATCCGGATATGTAGGCATTTCCTTTATCTAATTGACACTTTATAGTTTGTTTTTACTATAGATCCATAGTATATAAATAATTCCTGTCTCCTGAGGCGCTAGGAAGGCTAGCTATTTTTAAAACGAAAGTAAAGCAGTGTCAGTGAAGCAGGCGGTAAATCTAGTTTTGCCAACTCCCGATTCTCTTGGAAATGTTCTCAACATCGCTGAACAACTGTTGAGGCACGTGCACACTGATTACGATGAAGTAAATTAAAAAAGAAAGAACATAAAATATCACAAATTGTGACAATTATTAAATAAATCGAGCAGTTCGATTAAAGACATTTAAACACGTGTAAGATATGTCAATTACCGGTTCTATGAATTGGTATCCATTTATGGTGTTTATACTGTTGATTGATTTTTAAATGTTTAATGTATTCCAAAGAAAAAAAATCCTGGCAGTGTGAAGTGATTATGTCCAAAGAAACGAAGAATACCAACAGGAAGCAGACAAGGTTGGATTTCGGACAGTACTAGATTTACCGCATGTCGTTTATAACAATAAAACCCAAAACGGTCAGTGCCAGAGCGGGAAAATACGTTTTACATGCACAACTCGCACAACTTCTGCAGCCAGGATCAACAAGTATATATGCGTCCTTCGTGTAGCCGCCCGTCCACGTTTCTGAAAAAGCCAAGCCTGAACATGGCAGGGAATTCGAGATGCATCATCCCGTTTTTACTCAAATTAAGATGAGAATTATGACACATGAAAGAATGCAGGTACTGTTCTGTTCCATGAATATATTGGTGCATTTTTTTGTCCCCATAATAATGGGGGGTATTTAGTTTTTGCCCTGTCCTTCCGTCTCACTCTGTCTGTCTGCATAAACGTTAACCTTGTCCATAGTTTTTGAGCACCTATAAGGCTATTGAGTGGGTTGGTCTATGGCTTTCATCTTTCATAGGAGTATACTCTGTGACAAGACCTTTCGTTTGGTACCATTAAATTTGACATTGTGACCTTGACCTTGGAGTTTGACCCACTTTTACCTAAATTTCCTGAAAGTTAATCATAGCCATAACTTTTGAATAGTTGGTGCTAGGGCTTTCATACATGTACATATTGTAACAAGACTTTTCATTGGGTATAAAGATATTTGACCTTTTGATATTGACCTAAGTGTTTGGCCCACTTTTTAAAAAAAATTAACCTTGACAATAACTTATGAACTGTTAGGGCTTTCATAATTCATATGTGTATTCCTTGTGAAAAGACCTTCCTTTGGATATCAACAGTTTTGACCATGACCTTAGAGTCTGACCTGTATGGAAAAAAAACCCTTTAACCTTGACCATATTTTTTGAACTGTTAGTACTAGGGCTTTCATATTTTCATTATTCCTTATGAGAAGTCCTTCCTTTGGGTACCAACATTTTTTTACCTTGACCTTATAGTTTAACTTTTTTTGAGAAATTTCAACCCTCACCATTCAAGCTGTGATCAGGGGCATCAGTGTTTCACAAGCACATCTTTTTTTATTTGAATACAATCTTCTTTGCAATCTAATTAAACATTTTGAAGCTTGCATAGTGTTTGTTTTGTTTGTCTAACTGTTTGTCCACAAAAACAGTAAACTTGCTCTTAATTTTTGATTGGGCCTTTTATATTTCACATGTGTGCTGGTATTCTTTGTAGCAGGAACTTTAAGTACCAAAATATTGACCTCTTGACCTTGGCCTACTTTTGAGAAAAACCTCAGCCATAACTTTTGAGTGTTCAGTGCTAGAGCACATTTTTTTTACATTCCTTGTATTTTAGAGTCTCATTCTAATAGATACCAATACTTATCAGTTCTTCTTATATGACCATTGCCTTTGACCTTGGAGTATAACCTTCTTTATAAAAATCTACCTTGACCATATCTTTTTAATGGCTGGTGCTAAGATTTTTTAAAAATTCTTGTGACAATACCTTTCCTGGGGTACCAACATTTTTTTTTACCCCATGACGTTCACGCTGTAGTTTATCCTACTTTTGAAAAAAACTTTAACCTTGCCAGTTGGCAATAATTTAGAACAGTTGGTGCTAGAGCTTTAATTTCAAATGACTATTACTTGGGACAAGACCTTCCACTGTAGTGACTGTACTTGTATTTTTTTTTAAAGATACTTAATCTTGCCCATAACATTTGAGCTTTTGATGCTATGGCTTTGATAACTGAAGTGACAAAATCTTTCCTTGGGTAACTACAAACAGTTTTGACTTTTGACCTTGGAATTTTACCTTCTCTTGAAAAACTTGAACAACAATGGCCTTATGGTTGGTCTTATGGTGTACAGGCTTTCATATTTCAGTTTTTTTCATTGTGACATTAGACCCTCCATAACTCCATGATATTGATAATTTTTACCTCTTGACGTTGAAGTTTGATTTGAGAAACTTCAACCTTGGCAATGAACTGTCATACCAGGGCATCAGTAATTAGTGTTTCACGATGTAATTGCAGTAATTGATTGTGGCATAGAATTACTTTAAGATACATGTGAACATTTGTATTCTTTTCAGTCAGCTTTATAAATAAAGGGGGAGAGAATTGAAATCAATGAATGTATAATTGTGTTACATTAGTTTGGGAAACTGTTTTCCTACACTATTTCATTACACAATATCTGTAGAGTTCCAATTCCACAACAGACAATTCTTTTTCTGGTAGAAGAAGATTTCATGTACACTTGCATGTGTAACTCCCATTATCTGTCAATCATCTGTAGATGCAGTAATCTTCTTTACATTTCTTATACATTCAGATACACTTTGTTGTGCTAAACTTAGAGCATTAAATTGAAACAAATTCTAGAATCTTTGTTATAAATAAAAAAACATAGAAGAAAATGGCAAGCATAATTTTTTTTCCTCCCTCTGGATTAGTTCTGTGGCTCTCTGCGGCAATATTTACGAGTCTAAGAAATATCTATGAAGTGAAAAAAGAATAGTTTATAGCCATTGCTTGCAAGTAATGTCTTATGTTACCAATTGCTTGCTTCTTTATGAAAGAATTCTGTACAGATTAACTTTATTTCCAACTTGAGATATCACTATGCTATGATATGTCAATATCCTTTAACCATCATAGATTTGATGCCATTCTTGTGCCCAGGAGTAATTTCCCTTGATAACCATTGCTTTTCTTTCTTGAAACATTGCCACCTTAAAGAAAGTTTTGCCCAAACACATTGTTTTAACATTGTTTAAATTTAGCTCACCTTAGAAAAGTCAAAAGAGAGCACATATGTAAGTGAAACACTCAACATTGTCATTTGCATCCACATTTACTTGAATACATTTGAAAGCAAAAGCATTTTCCATGTAACTGTAATTACTACCTTGACCAAACTTGTATGGATGATTTGTCTAGGTATGACCATGCATTCTGGTTACTAGACATGCTTTAGTTATTGTATTTGACTTAATCTTTTCTAGATAAGTGGCCATACAGGTTGAAGTTGGGTTGGGGGGGGGGGGGGTCCACTCCTAAGTAATGTGAAAAGAACTGTAGGACCAAACTTGCTTGGATGTACAGGACCTTGTAAAGAGTGGTCCATATCCACGTAACTACATGTTGATGTATAATGCATGATACAGCTAGGGATGCAACACTTACAGACTTGCTTTAGATGTTGTATAAATCTGACCTAAGACAATATTTGCTTGTAAGTAAATTCAGTCGAGTAGCACAGATGTCAGGAAAAAAATGACATTTTGCCAGAACATTACAGTAAATCTCAGTTATAACGAAGTCACTGGGATCTATGAAATGACTTTGCTATATCTGTAATTTGCTATATCCATATAAGAAATACAATAAATTTAAAAGCTGGGGATCCAAGATAACTTCAATCCGTGAATTCGCAATGTTCGTGTTCGTACTAAACGAGTTTTACTGTAAAAATTATTTTTTTTATTTTGGTGTTTAATAAGAAAACTCAGAAAGGAATAACTAGGAAAATTCAGAAAATTGCGAAGTTCTTTAAATTGATGTATGTCTTTTGTTTTTCCATTCATCCAATTCTTTTTCGGGGACTTGGGATTGAACACCGAATTCTACTTGACTTAATTAAAACCTCAAAAGGAAGCATGGTGGTGACACTTGATTTACCGTGACTTATGTTCAGTAAAATCAATACATTGTAGGACATATTACCATTAATGGTTCCTCTATTGTTGTATTGATTCCTGCTAGATCAACATCAGAGGCTTGGAGAAGCATCACACTTTAGCAATATCCCAGGTAACTGCGTAAGGTGAAATGCTGTAAATCGTGGCCTATCTGATGGCGTTTATTGCTGGATAAATATAAACAATTACGTGCTCATCAAAATCTCATCTTGTGGTAATTGTAAGTGTTTTTTGGGCGGTTTAAGTAATTTTTATTATGTGGTGATTTATACAGTGTGAAAAACGATTATTGGTAATTTTTTGATTCTCGGGCCATTTAGGCAAATTATTATGTCTCAATCTGTCATCCTGTTATATTGAAGATACATTTCGATACAGTTGCATTGATTTTGTTTGTTTTATTTCAGCATCATTTGGATTAATTCATTATGGATGGCGTTGGTTGATTTCAGAAGTCAAGGTAAGCTTCGATTGTGATTTTTTTTTTCAATCAAATTTTTCCATTTTTTAATTTTGGAGGCACTTTTTTTTTTCATGATTTTAATGTTTGTGTCTGTTTGTGTTTCATACTGGTAACAAAGAGGATAGATTAAATATCTTGAAAATTAAATTTCAAAAAATGAATTGACAAACGAATTTTAATATAACAAAATACCCAATTTAAGGTCATTATATTTTTGTTCATAAATGATTTTCATTTTACTTTTTTATCCCAATGATAGGAGAGAGTTGAATTAAAAATCAAAAAGACTACAAAATGAATTAATAATTAAAGCTGGTTTTCAGTGACCAGGTCATCGGAGTGACAGTATTTTATTGAATGATGTGAATCTATGTACCTGTCTGCCGTAATGGTAAATCTCTGTAGAATTAGTTATTGACACAGTGTTACAGGTGTGCTTCATAAAGAAAAACACAGTGATAAATCAGAAAGATGATGTAGTAGAAAGGTGTCAATACAGAATAGAATAAATGTAAGCTTATAACAATTACAAACTGACTCTGTATTTAGAATCTAGCATCTGCATGTTGAGAGTGACAACATTTTAATGTTTTTCATTGTTTGTACAGTACATCCATTATACTTGAATTATTGATATAGTGAAGGGGAGCAGCAATATAGCTGCAGAACTGTAGCTCTCTGCTTGAGAAAATTCGGACAGATAAAGCAGAGAGCTACAGATCCGAGCGTTGCAAAAACCTTCAATTTACGCTGACGATTTTTTGTCGCTACTTTAGGTATTTATTTTGTGTAGTTTAAGCTTTCTCTGGCTTTTAGAATGGTATCCTATACTAATTCATACATTTAACTCTTATATTTGATACTTTTGACCTTTTATGGGTCCGAAACTTTCCTGTAGATAATTTTGTTTAAAAGAGTTCCATTTCGACGTCCATTACCACAAACAGCCATTTATTAGCGTTGTGAGGATAGTAAATGACCAGGAATTGAAGTTGAATGTATGATTAATTATTAAATACCATTTAACATTATTTTCAAAGCTGGGGAAAGTATAAAGTACACGAAAAAGTACCCATAGTGAGCGACAAAAAATCGTCAGCATAAAATCCAAGGTTTTTACAACGCTTGGATCTGTAGCTCTCTGCTTTATCTGTCTGAATTTTCTCAAGCAGAGAGCTACAGTTCTGCAGCTAGCAGCAATACTGCTTGTTTTTTAAGCCTAACGTTAAAATGGACAAGGGGCCGGATAAAAGGTTTCCAAGCACAGGTATACAAACAGTAATTTATATCCTTCCCATTTAAGTTTCCACTTATTAGAATCATCATTCTGTATAAAAATGGTTTGTGGTTGATACATCTCACACACTTTATTCATATCTTGGAATGTTACCTTTGAATTTGAAAAAAAAACTTTTTATAAAAAAAAGGGGGTGGGTGGGTGTGTATTAGTCAGAAGAACTCGGAGGAATGCAAAAGCAGCAAAACTCCCTTCTACTTTTTATAAATGTCTATTTCAATTTGTAGGGAGAACCCTACACATTTTTGGTAAGCTCATTTTAATTTTCTTGAGGCAAATTTTACATTCTTATCACTAAAATTTACCAGGAATATTTTTCTCTGCAACAGAAATTGATGGAAATTGAAGATAATTCCTATCATCTAGTTCAAAGCTTCGGAATCACTATTATTGCCAGGTCATGCAGCCTCAACATCTAAAAAAATTAAACTTATCAGGAAATGAAACTTAGGTAAATTAAACTTTCCAGGAAACTTAGAATTAGACTTTCCAGGAAATGAAACTTACAATAGGGTTATTTCAAGAAATCTAGAATAAACTGTGTTTCCAATGTTGTGAGACAAAATCATTGTAATTTTTCTAGACATGTATTATTTGCATGCCTGCTTTGGTATCAAAAGAAAGGGTTAACTATGGTAATGACCATTGACAAGTTTTTCATTTTCACACCAAGAGTAATATTACACATACTATATTTTGTATAAAAGAAGGGGTCTTACAAATTAAATTTGAGCTACATAACAGAAAAGCATGAAAAGATGGGCTGCAGTTCTAAGAATTTGCTTGTTTGCAAGGGATGGGGACTATAATGAAAGTGATGGGGACTAACATTATATTGGTCTATTTTAATTCTTTTACCAATTCAAGACTGCATACACTGCTTCCCAGTTTCTTCTTTAATACAACTTAAAAATGCCTGCAGCTAATAGAGATTCTCAGACTTCCCAGCACTTTCATTGCCCAGGATTTCTTGATATGATTTAAATAAATCATAAGAAGACGTTGAATTCTATCAATTGTTAAAATTACAAAAGTTTCGCCTTTCTTCTTTCAAATTTTAATAATCCTTGTCGGGGTCTAAATCAGTCATGTCAGCTGCATTTTCCTCCTCTCCCGTTACATTTGGTGCTGTGCCATGCCCTGGAACTGACAGTTGAGAGGCCTGCTAGGGATTAGCCTTGGTTGGGGTCTTGGAGGGACCAAGGAGGAGCAAGGAATTTGGTGGTCAGCCGGGTTCATTGATCATTTGCCAGGTAGCCCAGTTGGTAAAGCATTAGCTGCAGATCTGTGGCGTTATGGTTTTATATATTTGTCTTTGACCATGATGCTACAGATCCCGCAATGCAAAAAAGTGCAATTTATGGCACAATATTTTTTGCGCACTTTTGGGGAGATTTCTCCACTTTTTAGCATTGGTCAATCAACAATCTTTCACTACCCAATTCTAGACATATTCTGAAGCCATTATGTATATCTTATCCATGCACCTCCCAACCATTTATTTTTGTCTCTACAGGCAATAGTTAAATAATGTGCCCAGAAATAGGGAGTGAAAGGTAGTTGATTGACCAATGCTAGAAAGAGGAGAAGTTCTCCCCAAAAGTGCGCAAAAAATATTGCGTCATAAATTGCACCTTTTATGCATTACGGGATCTGTAGCGTTATGGTCAAAGACAAATATATAAAACCATACCGCTACAGATCTGCAGCTAGTAAAGCATTTGACCAGAGATTCAGGGGCCCAGGTTTGAATCTCGTTCTTTATTTAGCTTTTTAGGTTGAAATAGTTATAGCTTTTTTTTTATATTATAAGCTATTTATAGTATATAAGTAGCTGGATTTAGCTTTTTGGCTATACTTTTTCTACAATGAGCATTCTACAATGGGGTTATATGATATAATAAATATTGCATGTAGTTGAGTGTAACATTGAAAATTTTCACCCCTCGAAAACCATTGTCAACCTCGGCTGCGCCTCGGTTGACAATGGTTTTCTTGAGATGAAAATTTTCAATGTTACACTCAACTACACGTAATATTTATATAATCACATATTTGCATGCAGGTACACAAACTAGGCATCATAAATGAGGAAAAATTTGTTCGAAAGTGAAAAAGGAAAGAAAAAGGGCGAGAAAATTGCACCTAATACAGCAAAAAAAGTTCTTGTTCCAATAACCTTTAAATACTGTAGGATCTCCCAAGGGCATCCTGTAAAACCTAAATTTAGGTTTTAAAAAATCCCAAATGACTTGCAGATTGATTTTTAAAGTGCTTTTTTATATATGAATTAAATCTTGAATCTGATGATGATGAAGATTTGAATAGGGAATAAACCTTCAAAGAATTTTTTTATCTAACATTTAAACTTAGGAGGCCAGACAATTCATACAGGACACTGTGCCAAAGAGGGTCAATTAAGCCCTGCAAGCAGTGCTCATTCTGTAGCACAAAAAAGCATAACATTATTTCTTGAATGATGCTGATTTATTTATCGATTTAGAGGTTTAAATTTCAAATGAATTCATTTTTTTTCTGGATCACCCTACTTCTGATGAATATTCCTTAGAATCTCAAAAGGATGCAAATGCTTTTGAACTGGAAGACGGGCAGGAGTCTAATGGAATATGTATTCGTAACCTTAATCCTAACCTACTTGCAACAGCCATACCAATTAGGAATAAAAATTGGCCATTAAGATAGATATACATAAATATTGGTTAAGTAGGCAAGGACGAGGACTGTGGCATAATATATAGCAAGATAGCTTTTTGTCTGCCATACATGAAATGCATCAATATATCCAATAGCAACTGATTTTAATCCTGAGAAATGGAGACATTTTATCGACCATAGGATTTTGAAGATGAAAGTTGCAATCCTTTAATTACTGAAAAACCTGCTTAAGCATCATGTTTTCTACTCTAATGAACTTGTCTTGTAGAGGTTATGATGTGTTCAACACTAATTGGAGATTTTTTTTTTCGTCATTAGTGTCAGTTGCAATAGTTACTCTTTTAGAAATGGTTTCATAATTGGTTTCATAATATATCATTCTGTATTGCTAAATACTGTGTATTCATTACATTGAAGAAAAATAGTCACTGAAAGATAGCATTTTGAAAAGTTTAGATGTAAAAGAAACTAAGGTAAAGGAATTTCAAATTTAAGTACTTGTCACTTCAGATTACACCTATCTGCTTTAGTACTAGTTACTAGAAACATGGCACTTGGTGAGTACTACTCACTAGATAGAACTCCCTTGTGAGTACAACTCTTTACATAGATCTCTCCTGGTGAGTACTACTCACTAGACAGACCTCCCTGGTTAGTACTACTCACTGGATAGATCTTCTCGTAGTGAGTACTACTCGCTACATAGACTTCTCTGAATGAGTTCTACTCACTGGATAGATCTTCATTTAGTGAGTACTACTCACTAGATAGCCATCTCTGGGGGAATACTACTCACTGGATAGACCTCTCTGGGTGAGTACTACTCACTGGATAGACCTCTGTGAGTGAGTACTACTCACTGGATAGACCTCTCTGGGTGAATACTAATCACTGGATAGACCTCTCTGGGTGAATACAACTCACTGGATAGACCTTCTCTGGGTGAGTACTACTCACTGGATAGACCTCACTGGGTGAGTACAACTCACTGAATTGACCCTCTCTGGGTGAGTACTAGTCACTGGATAGACCTCTCTGGGTGAGTACTACTCACTGGAAAGACTCTCTTTTGGCAAGTACTGCTCACTTGGTAGACCTAGATAGACCTTCTTTGGGTGAGTTCTATTTACTCAGTACTTATTCAGGTTAGTACTTCTCGCTGTGAAGACCTGGTAACTGTTTTTTCAGTAAATAATTGCCTTAATTGTGGGGAGTTAATTAAGATCAATAGATCTGAATTAAGCTTCAATGTCCAAATTCACTCTACCTTAAGGAACTATAGTCAATTAAGAAATGGGTTTCAGGGAGCAATATTTTTGAATAAAAGAAGGCATCAACATTTGCACATGCTGTAGTCTATGAAAAATCTTTAAAGATCTTCTTCTCAAGAACCACTGGGCCTGGAAAGATGAAACTCATGTGAAATCATCATCAGGTAGTGTAGATTCAAGTTTGTTCAAATCATGACCCTGGGGTAGGGTGGGGCCAGTATGGCCGACCAAAGTTTTACATAGGAATATATAGGGAAACCTTTTAAAATCTTCTCTTCAAGTACTTCAAAGCCATGATTAGTAATATTTATCTGGAATCATCCTCAGGTAGTGTAGATTCTAGTTAATTCATTCAAATCATGATCCACTGGGGTGTTAAAATTCAAGCCCCCCCCCCCCCCCCCCCCCCCCCCCCCCCCCCCCCCCCCCCCCCCCC
>PRKT01000366.1:85940-103360 GCA_003671525.1 Saccostrea glomerata | reverse complement strand
ACATGTTTGTCAATCATATTTTTAAAAGAAATTGAAACGAAATTGAGAAATTTTAGAAAAATTAATTTTTTTAATATTTGGACCTAACCCGATCAAAATTAAACTGATCCCGATCAAAATTAACACAAAATGAATAAAATGCTAATTTTTTGCCTCTTCAAGTATTTACAATGAAGAAATCTATTTTATTGTCAGGTTCTATAATGTTTTAACCCTTATAACACCTAATCAGACTAGTGTTTTTAGGAAAATGCTATTTATTTCAAATAATTGTACAATTATGGTCGGGATCGGTTTAATTTTGCTCGGGATTGGCCAAAATTAAAAAAAAAATTAATTTCTCTAAAATTTCTCAATTTCATTTCAATTTCTTTTATAAATATGATTAATGAACATGTTCTCCCCAGTTGTGGCTTGTTTTAAGAAGATTTTAACCACAAGTTTAAAAAATATTCACAAATTATGTGTTTTATTTTCATAAATAATTTTTTATAAAAAAAATTTAAAAGTATAACAGACTTTCTTAACATATTTTATTAGGTATTCATGTGATGCATTCATTTACAGCAAAAAATTCACAAGAAAGCATTTAATTTGGATGTAATGAATTTTTTCGTTTTCTTTGAAAAAATACAAAAAAATTCATATAAAATAAATAAGAGCTTATGTCGGCCTTTCAATGCTGAAACCATTGTTTTAAAAGGTTGACTCAGAGATCTATAAAATAAAAAGTTGGTGTGGCATTCCTCCTTAATGATTGGATTAATCGTTTTAGTGAAGGAAGGCTGATGGATAAAAGTGATACTTCTCATCTTGCCCAGTGAAAGCAAGTTTGAAAAGATATGTATTTTTAATTAAGCAATTTGCTATTAAAGACCTCCAATTAGCACTTTGAAAAATAGTTGAATATCTGAACAATGATATAAGTATTAAATACCTAAGATATCGTCTACTTTAGATTTTAAACATATTAGATATGATAAAAAGGATGCACCCATTCTCTATCCACGTTGAATAAAGGTCTCTCCTGAGACAGAAGATTTGTTTTTTAATGGTCGCCATGCTTATTTTTGGAAAGGATATTATTATCCACCCATTCTGTTGCCGAGGTATGACCATTTCTAACAAATGAACTGTTCTTGTCATAAAAATTAACTCACATGGAAAGAAATATAAAACTCAGAAAAATCTTTCAACTTTTGTGACAGAACGCTACAGAGGGGGTCTCGTGACCGACAATATCACGTCATTCAAGCATGCACAGAACGGTGGTTGATGTGCATTAAAATCGGAGAGGATTAATTTGAAATAAAAAAATAATCAACATTAAAACCAAATATTGTTTCTTGTATGGAAGTTACTCAATTAGTTTGCGAAATTTTTGATCACCCCTCGTAATTCATCATATTTATATGGAAGCATGCTCAAGTAGTGTAGATTCAAATTTGTTCAAATCATGACCCCCAGGGGTAGGGCGGGGCCAAAATGGCCGACCAAAGTTTTTAAAGATATATATAGAAAAATTCTTTAAAAATCATTTTCTTAAAAATAGCAAATCCATGATAGGTCATGGGACTACTTTTGGATTTAAGCTTTACAATAAAAAGCCATTTTTAACTTTTTCCAACCCTTAGTGCTCAGGTGAGTGATGTGGCCCATGGGCCTCTTGTTTTGGGAGGGGCATAGAATGTACGTCAATCTGCTCTGCATGCTACAGATATATTAGGACAACACTGCTGCACTGAAGATCATATCAGCTACAGTAGCATAGCTGCTAGGTTAGATATCTAGGTGATATTGAAAACACTGAATGAATTAATACTTGTTATGGCTGGGGTAACATTATTTATCATTCAAGATCGTAGCAGCTAGAATGTTAAGCTACTTAGATGCTACATTCTAGAAAACGGCTCAGTTGACTACAATTATATGTTTGCATGACGCCATTGGGAAATATTTTATTGGGAAAAAAAACATGAATCTCTTGGTATATCAATCAATCTAATTACAAATCAAATATTGCATGCAAGTAGTAACAGGAGTCATGATGGTATAGCGTTATCTTTCAAATAGTATGTACTAACTGAAATGAATAAAAAATGACATCGTGAAAGATATAGTTCTTTTGAATAAATAGAGAAAAAACCTATCTTCTATTTTAAAAAGTCGATTTTATTGTATAATTAGGTTCGTTGGAAGTTCCCTACAAATGTAATGTCGCATTGTGGTTTATTATAGTTACGTTGAGGCAATTTGGAGCACTAGCCATTAATTAACAGTGCTAGGAGGTCATTGTTTCTTTGATGAGGGAGAACTTCCTAGAAAAGGAAGCTTTAAATCAATTATGGCCTAAAAAGCACTTAAGACAAACAGATCCCTTCATATAGGCCTGACATTTTCTGGAATTCCTTATTCCATGTTTTTCTAGACTTTCTGAATTTACATGGACAAGCAGATCTAAATCAAAATGAGTCAGTCAACATTACTGTCATTTATGAAATTATAAGAGTCCAACCTGTATGAATTTTAAGGGCGGATTCCGCCTGGAATTTGGGTGGAATTGAGCAGGAATTGGCAAATTCCGGGCGTACTTGAGGCGGAGACGTAATATTAGAAAAGTTACGCCTCAGTAGAAGAGACGTCTTACAGGCGTCATTTCTAATTTCCGGGCGTCAATTGGCAAGTTCAGATTTTCCGGGCGTAAAATGGCAGGAAAATAGAAACAAAAATTACGCCTGGAACTTTCAGGAGAAGTAAAAGCCTCTGATTGGTCAATTTAATTATCAATTAAGGGTCATTTCAGATATGAAAGTTTGAATTTGATCATGAAGGAGGGAGTTTAGTGTGAGTGAAACAGGAAATGCGGATATCTCAATGTTAAAGCTTTTACACTTCTTTTGGATGACACAGTATCTTCTGGTAGGTGTGCATGATTATCAATATCTGGTACCTATTTGATTAAATTTGATTATGATAATGTACAATGATATTGAGTTAAAACTTGTTGACCCTAAAATTACTTTAGATATTTGAGTTTCCTTGCACACATTCTGAGAAATAACAGTCTGACGTGATGAGTCTGGAACTGTAAACTACTGAATGAATGAAGAACTGTATTGGGTTATGTTTCAGTATAATTATTGAAGTGATAAAATGAACCTGTATAGTAAAAAGTTTGTTTAATTCTAAAATACACACTCAATCATGGTGGTGTTTTAGCTATAGTGTCCCTTACACAAAATTTATAAGTTATATTTCTATACTATGTTAATGACCTGTCATTATGTTTTCTTACAGTTGAAGAAGCTAAATTTTTATCTTTAACATTGTAAATCATAATCTAAATGTTTTTCTTTGTTAACATGGTAGATATATAGGTTTTTAGGTCACATAGTATTATATAATAATAAGGACATTCCAGGCGTAATTCTATTCCGGGCGTCATTTTAGTTTCCAGGCGTAATTTTTTTCCGGGCGTCATTTATTTTTCTGGGCGTAGCTCATTTGCATTTTTCGCCTCAAATTCCTGCCACTTTCCTCTTGGGTTACGCCCGGAACCTGTGTATCACCATATATGTAAAGGGACAAACTGACGCCCGGAATTCCCTCTCCAAGTACGCCTCAATTCCCCCTATATTCCAGGCGGAACATTTTGTACAGGAATGAAAATGTAGTTGTTTATGGCCAAGAATAGAATCAAGTCAAGCTTTAGGTTTTGGAAAAAGAATTATATTTGATGATCATCTCCAAAACATCAAATTTCTTATTGGAAGCAAAAATGCAGTTCTACTCAGATTCAGATCCAGTATTGAATGATAGTAATATTATATACTGCTCAGTCTGTTCCTGAAAAATAATTTCTTTTTTTCACTTATGAAGAATGCTGTTTCTTATTTTCCTTTCATTTCAAACTTTCTGCACCCAAACTACCTGCAACAGGAGGGTCAGAAAAACATAAACAACTGAAAATTTAATGTGGGAGTCTGAAGCTAAGATTGGGTTTCATGTAATTGATATCTGTAATATAGGCAGATGCATTATTTCCAAGTGATATATGATTCAAGTTTGTGTTGTATGTTTTTGTAAATAGGAATCCTGCTTTTTCATTATACACCTCGGAGAGGGGCTGGGTATACTGTTTTACCCTTATGTGTCTGTTCGTTTGTCTAGCTGTCTGTCCTTCCATCTGTCTGTCTGTTCATGAAAAATTTTGATCACAGTTTTCTCAGAACTACTCATTGCAGATGCATGAAATTTAAGTACATTCTTAGCTGAGGCATGCCATATGGTGGGATAAATTTTTGTTCAAATTTAATTTCAACTTCCTGTTTATCAGTGCATCTGTCCCTACGATACATAACAAATTTTCGTCCCAGTTTTTATCACAATTACTTGCCTATAAGTCAGATTTTGGGGAGTTAAACTTTGGTCCAAAAATCTGTCTAACTAAAAAATAGGCAAAATATAATAAGACTGGTATTTTAGAAGGCCAGTCCCTCTATTATAAGCTTCAAAAGTTCAACCAACTCATAGGGGGGCACATATAGGCGAGTATACCCTAGATTAATTGTTGTTTTACGTTCCATTCAAGAATTTTTCACTCGTGTAGAGACGTCACCATTTTCCGTCGAACTTGGGCTTCAAATTTTTACATTAACTTAGCACTCAGGGCCATTGAACAGTGAGGGATCTTTATCCAACGTCTGCCGTGACACAGGACTTCGGTTTTTAAGGTCTCATCAGAAGCTAGGACCTGCAACTTTCACTTCAAGTGCCAAGTGCATGGTGAAGGAACAGTTGCTTCCCATTTTTTATTGGCTTTGGCCAAGATTTAAACTCACAACCTCCTGATCATGGGGCCAGTGCTCTACCAACTGAGCTACCATGAAAGGTCATAAATACATTGTACAGTATACTTAAAGTACATTGGGACAAAATCCCATGGGAAAATGTAATTTTACAAGAAAAAAAACTTAATTTTGACTTGCAACTGACATTGGGATTTTGGGAACATCCAGAAACTGGGAGTGCAAACTGAATCGAAAATTAGAGTTTTAATGACTCTTAAATAAGAGGCCTGAGTCTTGTGAATTTGAAATCCTTTCTGGTTTCTTCATTGCAATAAAGCCTAAATTTGAATGCAGTTCAGATTCGGACAAGGGGAATTCAAAAGATTGAAACATCATTTCCCAAAGTTTGAATGCATACGGTATACATTCAAATGAAAATTATTATTTCAAAACATATTTCTTTCTGATGAAGTGAAATACGCAGATTCTAGAAAGCATGCTGAGCTTGTTAATTTGTTTATAGGAAGGAACTTTTCTCTCAGAATTGTGTTGGATACTGTGAATATACTACATCTAAGGCACTGACACAAGCAAGTGATTTATACTGAAATCCTTTCTTCAAGATGATGATGGACTGCCCAGCAACGTATAAAAGATGAAAAGAAATTGCGTTTGAATCACAACCACAGATTTAGGCAAAAATGGAGCTCTTTTTCTTTGAAGACCATGAACGATCTTCCAGTATGTTTGTTGCAGATGAAGATTACCATGCAAGAGAGGATTTTCAAGGGGGGCTTGGAACGTGTAGCAGAAGTACTGCTAAGGTCCCCAGCAGCCAGGGGCGATCCTCCCTGATGACGACTCTAGGGGAGATTGACTGGGAAGACACTTGTGTCCAAGTATCCAAGAAACACTTAGACAGAAGTAACAGCAGTGCTGAGGTTAGATTCCCTGCCAAAGACTCAGTCAGAGAGGTTGAATGGATTGGGACGTCGGTCCGAGTCTGTTGTACAAGGGGCTCTTTACGAAGAGGCAGTGACAGTGTGGATGTTAAGGTCACAGGCAACAGAGGACAATCTCGGTCTCCGGTTGATCTGAAGATAATATCAGACGGGAAGTATGATTGGATGGGTACATCCATCAGAGTGGGTCAGGCAAAAGACTGCTTAATCAGAGAGTACAGCAGCACAGATATCAAAACTCCAAGTAGCCTGCAAGATTTTGATGGAAAATCACTTCTCAGAGAAGTAGGTGAGTTATTTACACAAACAAATTTCTATTGGTGATCTACCAATATCTCTGAAATTTGTGTATCTCAAAACAGAATTCCATTTTGGAGTACATGTAGTTTTAAAGAGAGTGGTAATTTACTTGTTAATCAGGTGACATAGGTTGATTCTATATCAAACCTAAGGCATGAACATAGTTACATGTACTCGTGTAGTGTCTGTTCATTTGCCAAGAAGTGAAAGTCATAAATCTTTTAGGTGAGACCTGAAAAAACAAAGTCTTTGAGGCACAGTAGTCATTGGCACAATAAAGAAACCGTTGCTGCTCACTGGTCCTCAGAGTGCCAAATTTTGAAGTCCTAAACTTGCATATTGAAAAAATCTCTGTTTGAAAAAAAAAATTCTAACTGGAATGTTTATTACCACCATACATGTAAAATCAACCAATCAATCAGTTTACTTGTTTTTCTACTAATAGAAGTGCCTTTACCTGGTGTAGTAATTTTTTGGTTTATAATGAATCTTTTTTTCGGATTGGACAAAAGGATGAAATTCGATCTGTATAGATTCTACAACCGCTTGAGGAATGGAATAGCTAGATTCAATTAGGATGTTAAAATTTTATAGGTTTAAGACTCAAACAATAGATTTTAATCCTATTAATTACAATAAGCATGCATGATGACCATTCACTACCATGAATAATCCAAGTTCATTTGTTTAGTATCTATCAAAGGGACCACATTCTTTATTTCCCCTTAATTTAGAATTCCCAGTCAGTTTAGAACCAGTGCTTTTTGTTTTACTTGAATAAATTATATCTAGAGCTTAAGGCCAAAAGTTCAATCGAGTTTTTATGATTGAAAAGTGTCTGGGTGTCTAGATTTTTCATGAGTACATTTTTCAATCTTGCTTTCATTAATTACCTAAAAGCATTACCTAAAAAATGTCAGAGATGGAAACTTTAAAATGTTGGAAATGAAATCTTAAGAAAATGTTGGAAATGAAAAGTTGAAAATTTCAGAAAATTCTGGAAATGAAATGCAGCCGGAGCCATAATGGTTGAAGAAAAATTATGATGATTGATCAATTGATAATAAAATTTGCATGGGCATGTTGATTGACATTTTCCGCTGTGACATGAATTCAAGAACAGCTCGAGTTTTTTTCTCTTCTCGAAAATGTTTAATGTAAATAAAATTGAGAAGATTGATGCTCAGATAACTTGGAGCTCTATAGTCATAATTAAAAGCATGGGAAAATGCAGTACCCGTTAAGCATGTTTCTATCATTAACATGCACATTGAGAAGAACAATCAAAGCCAGGTCTATTTCCGATGAGAACAAATAATTTGACTGCATGTTCAGTTGATCTATTTGCTGATAAAACAAATTGCAGTCTAAAGTAAATGTGAGGATGATATGAAATGCAAGTATTTGTTGCCACAATCACATTTAAAAAAAGAATTCAATACTTAATGCAGTTCTCTCATCAGACTATTGAAAATCAGAGTTTTGTTTTCCCTAATTTTTAGCTCTACTGGTCAGAGACCAGAAGAGCTTATGCGATGGTAATGCGTCCGTCGTCCGTCCGTCTGTCTGTCTGTAAACAATTTTTCAAAATGCTACTCCAAATAACAGTTTTAGTCTGGTTATAATATAATGTGGCATGCAAGTAGACTACACTAAGAACATAAAGAGACTTAATCAAGGATCATTATTCTATTTATTGCTGTTGAAAAGTTTCAATTTCTAACTGCTTAAGTACTTTTCTCTTCCTTTGCTATAAGTACAAACAAGTAGAGCTTCAGTCTCGACAGAGACTTCTGGTTGCAAATTGCAACAGGCCTGAAAAAAACTGGTTGGAAGATTTTCTTGCTTATTTTTAGCTTGTTTCAGCTGAAGGCTCAAATAGCCAATGCTTATGACCATTTGTTTGATGTGCATAAACATTTTGGACCATTGTCCATACATATATTTCAAAAACCATTTGGCTGATTTTTGTGAGATTCATCACATTGTTTCCATAATTGTAATGCTAAATATATTTGAATGCAACCCTTACACAAGGGGAGCAATATCAAAAAAGGAGTGGTTGCTAAAAAAAACCCATATTTTCTTAAGAACTACAATAAAGATTATCACCAAACCTATGTTTAAGTATAAGCATATATTGTAGGTTTAAATTTGTTAAAGGCCATGGTCTCAAGTCACTGTCATTTTAAAATTGACCTAAAATTATATAATATGTAATAAAAACTTTCGATATTTTGCTAAATATAAGGACTAGGATCATCAAATATGCATCTTAAGTCATGTTCACTCAAAGGTTTCTTCACTAGTTCACTTCTTCAGCGTTCACTTATCGTTCAGTTGATCCATCTTGGGTTCTCAGAGTTTTTTTTTTTTAAAAGTAGGTCATGGTGACCTACTTTAGGAATTTCAAGGCTTTATTTATATATTTACAATACTAAGAGTGTAGAGTGGAAGTGATAAACTTGTACAATTTTGTGTCTTTACTCTTTAGTTGTTTTTTTTTTATGGCTGTATTTTTCAAATACATTTTTTTCAAACCTTGTTTTTTCTTATACCCCCTTCAAGGAGCTGAGTCCCTGATGTTTATTTTAATATCTACATTGCACTTAAAATTGATTAAGAAATTCTAAACTTATACAACTGGTTATGTTTGTTTTAACCCAGTGAGCTTCTTTTCCTTTGGGCAAGATTTATAGAAATTGTTTAAAAAAAATAAAGACGTGTATGTGAAACCGTGATGCCTTCATTTGACAGCTTCTGGCAAAGGTTAAAGTTTCATAAATGCAAGTTAAACTCCAAGGTCAATGACAAAAGGTCAAAATGGTAGGTAATACTAGGTATCAGAAGGAAGGTCTTTTCACGAGAAATACACTGTCTTAAGAAATATGAAATCCCTAGTACTAACTGTTCAAAAGTTATGGTAAAGGTTAAATATTTTTCAATGTGGATCAATCTTGAAGCTCAAGGTCAAAAGGTCAAAAATGTTTATATCAATTGAAATATCTTGTCACAATAAAAACAAACGTGAAGTTTGAAAGCCTAGGCAAGCACCAACTGTTCATAAGTTGTGGCCAAGGTTAAAGTTTGTTTTTTTAAAGTGGGTCAAACTCGGAGGTCAATAGGTCAAATTTAGTGGTACCCAAAGAAAGGTCTTGTCACAAGAAATACTCCAATGAAATATGAAAACCTATCCTTACCCAGTCAAAAGTTATGAGAAAGGTTATAGTTTTTGTGGACAAACAGATAGACAGACAGACAGGCAAAGACTATATACCCCAGGATTTTTAGCTCACCTGAGCCGAAGGCTCAAGTGAGCTTTTCTGATCACATTTTGTCCGTCTTCCGTCCTGTCTGTCCTTCCGTCTGTCCGTCTGTCTGTCCGTCTGTAAACTTTTCACATTTTCGACTTCTTCTCAAGAACCACTGGGCCAATTTTGACCAAACTTGGTACAAAGCATTCTTATATGAACGGAAATTTAAATTGTGAAAATGAAGGGCCAAGTCCCCTCACAAGGGGATCAAAGTTTTACATAGAAATATATAGGAAAAATCTTTGAAAATCTTCTTCTCAAGAACCAATGAGCCAGAAAAACTGAAACTTATGTGGAAGCATCCAGGGGTAGTGTAGATTCTAAATTGTTAAAGTCATGACCCCTGGGGGTTGGGCGGGGCCATAATGGGGGATCAAAGTTTTACATAGAAATATATAGGAAAAATCTTTGAAAATCTTCTTCTCAAGAACCAATGAGCCAGATAAGCTGAAACTTATGTGGAAGCATTCCGGGGTAGTGTAGATTCTAAATTGTTCAAATCATGATCCCAGGGGGTTGGGCGGGGCCACAATGGGGAATCAATGTTTTACATAGAAATATATAGGAAAAATCTTCTTCGCAAGAACCACTGAGCCAGAAAAGCAGAAACTTATGTGGAAGCATCCAGGGATAGTGTAGATTCTAAATTTTTCTAATCATGTCACCCACAGGGGTATGGTGGGGCCACAATGGGGAACCAAAGTTTTACAATGTTGAATCAAAGCATCCTATGGTAGTGTAGATTTCAAATTGTTTAAATTATGATCAGTTGGGTAGGGTGGGGTCACAATATGTATAACAAGGGGGAAATCTGGTAAAGAACGGAATGTTCAAAGCTTCTCAGGTGAGCGATGTGGCCCATGGGCCTCTTGTTTTATTAATGGGGGCATAAAAAATGCATGAATTTGTTTCATGTTATCATTGAATCATATGATAAAACAATTATTGCCTTTTTTAGTCATGATGATTTAGCCACCTTCAAATTGCAATTATATTTGTCTTGCCCTTCAAGGCTTGCTGATTATTTTACTCCTCAGGTAGTTAAATCATCGTATTAACCTCAAACACAGCAATAATTGTATATTATCCCCTGTTTCTTGAATGCATTACACATTTGAAGACATGCAATCACAAAATCAAAAAGTCTCGGAAGACAGCTTTGTACAACTATTAAGGAATATTGATCCCCGAGTATAACAAAATGTGCTGGAATGGATCCATACATGCTTGCTATCATCAGATTGACTTATTCTTGACACATGGCTCATTTAAAGCAATGTTATAGATGATACTCTGGGATACACTAAACCTGGTTACATTGTAGTTTGCCTTATGTCTGGGAACCTCCGAGGCTTATCAATATCGGGACTCCGGACTATAAGTTTGTTACTGGGTATTGATTAGTGGTCATTTTTCGCTGCGGTGGGATCCCATTCAAAGGATATGACATTTTATTGCTCAGTTGATGAGCAGCTGATATTATTTGGGATGTAAAAAACACACTGATTGGACTAGTTACGTGGTATTCTTTGGAATTTCAGCCAGTATTATGTTGGCATTCGCTTCTGTGGGAGGATAATTGTTTAATTGGCTGAGTTTAAAAAGAGGTTGAGATCGAAAGGAGGCGTTTTATGTGGGAATAATAAACTTTTCTTTTTTTCTTGTTATTGATGATCATGGGATGTGTTGTTTTGTGAGAAACTGTTTTGTTAGATATATTGACCAAAAAGAAGGACCCATTCAGAAAACTATGATGAGGATTGCAGTCTACACCAGATATAGAGCCCTTACGAATCTTTTATCCTGAAGATAACTAAATCTCAGCATTATTGTGAATGCATAGAAAGGGATATAATGGAACGTAATGTCTGATGGATTGCTTGGGCAATTTATGTTGACACTGATGTTATTTCATTTACGTTATTTCTTTCTCGTCAATTTTTTCCTAACCATGCACAGCAACTAGGTCAGGTCTTGTTGCTCTGTTCAATGGTTTGGGACATTTCCTTTGGCTATTGGGCCGGACCCAGGAAAGAACCTAGAGCCATGACTGTCAGATATGCCACCTGGGGGCTGTGTGAGGAAGATTTCGAGGGGATTTCCTTACAGGAGTTCGAGTCGGCCGAGAGCAGTATACCCCTGTTGTCTGAGTACAAAAAAGGTACAGGTAATTGCTTTCCATTGGCCTGTCCTCGGTGTGTAGAAGATGTGTCTTGATAAATGGTAGCTATATCGTGTTTTATTGACTTAAGATTAACTTTTTCTCCCTAGGTTTTTGTCAGTTTTGGGATAAACTGTAAAGACACTTTTTGTCACATGGGATTAATTTACACAGACAAATTCAATTTTCTGCTGAAATTTGTCACTGAATTCCCAAAGTGCAATAAGGACAGACAACACCACTCTAAGTGATCCAAAAAAAATTCTACTTGCTGATTCAACAGAAAATCTTGATTCTACTAAATTTTACCTCCCCCCCTTTTTTTTTTTAAGAAATGGATACATTATTTTGTTTTATGAATCAATTGGCTATTTATTTGATATTAGTAAATATTGCAGCATATGTTTATAACTGGTAACATACTACATAGAAACACAAATTTTCATGGGCAGAAAATTTTGTTGTTTTGTCGTTTAAATTTCTTTGTTTCGGAAGTAAACCAATGCAAATTATATAGTCATGTTAAAATTTCATGTGGGATTTATTTTCGTTGATAATTGTTAACAACGAAATAATTGAAATTTAATCCCCTCACGATTATTTCTGCTTCTAAAGTATTACATTTGGCTGCATATTCTTCTCAGTACTTTTCATTGATAAAGCTTCCACTAAATTATATAAGTATATTGCTAAATGTCTTGTATACATACATTTATATGATTATCTTCCCTTATAAGTCCCCTGCCAGTGAAATTAGAGGGCACTAAAGGTTTCCTCTGCATCTGTTTGTCCGTCTGTCAGTCCCTCTGTCTGTCTGTCCCATTTTAATTTCTGCACTTTTTTTCTAAATGCTTGGAGATATTGAGCTCAGGGGCTGACAAATAGATTTTAAAGGCACTTGCCCTACCTGAATTTTTGCCGGCCCTACCATTAACAATATACTGTATTTATAAATATATATGAAAAAATACTGAGTAGAATATTGGCATACATATTGATTTTAATTTTGATAATTGATTAAGTCACTTGCCCACGGGCAAGTGGTTGATAAAATTTCACTTGACAACCCTAAAATTCACTAGCCCCGGGCGTCGGGCAATGGGATTTGTCATCCCCTGGAGCTGATCTTAAGTTTATAATGTCTTCACAGATGAGTTGTAGATCAAATCTGCATTTCATTCAGCTTCATTTTTTTAAGGGAAATACAGCTTTTTAAATTTTAAATGTTTTCTGCACTTTTTTCCTAAACGATTCCTGTTTTGGTTTGTAAATGTATCGTGATTTGTTAGAGATCAAATCTGAATTTAGTTCTACTTCAATGATTTTTAAGAGAAAATTTACCTTTTTGATTTCTGATGGGAACAAAATAACACTTATTGATAGTGGAGTAGCTAGTATTGCTAATGCAGTACTCCCAGAATGCTTGTTTATACATATAGCAATTTGTCATTATCACCTGCAGATGGATTTTTTGTCTCCGAGTTGATATGATAAACAAGAGCATGCTATTATAAAACAAGGCAAGCTCTTGACAAATTAGTTGATGAAACAAGGATTTTAAACAGTATATTTACCTGATTATGACAAGGAGCATATGGTGGGTGTGACTACTCAATAGGGGATGCTCACTCCTCCATGATACCTGATCCCACCTCTAATGCTTTTACATGTAGAGGTCAATGTTGTTTGCTTTTCTCCTGATTTGCATTGTTTCAGTGGTCTTTTGAGCTTGATTAACTATTCAGTTTCTTCATATATCTTATCTTTGTCAAGTATCATGCAAGTAAAACAATGAATAATTTGCTCATTCGATACTCTTCAAATAAAATTCTGCTCTGAAAATTCAGTTTTATACATAAAATTAAATGTTTCTGACAAATTAGTGGACGACCACTGTTAACAGTCTTTCACTATTGTGAGGCTGCATTTATATATGTTATTTGCAAAGACAGTTATGTCCTTTGGTTGAGTCGCCCACGTGGTGCAGTGGTTAGAGCGTCTGCTCTAGAGTCACAAGGTAAGGAGTTGATCTTTACATTGCGGGTTCTAATCAAACTTTGGGATAATGGAGACCAGCTGTCCTTCGGATGAGACCGTATAAACTGAGGTCCCATGTTGCAGTAGGTGGTGGCATGAAAAAGATCCCTCCCTGCTCAATGGCCCTGTGTGCCTATCATAGGACAACATTTGTAGCTCTCCACCAGCAAATGGTGGCGTTTCCATATGGGTGAAAAATTCTCTAGAGGGACGGTAAACAACATATAATCAATTAATCAATCCTTTGGTTGATCATTTCGAATCATTATCCTCTTCATATGGTAACAATACGCCAAAAAATATAGATGGTTATTTCTCATATTGATTTCACTATTTCTTAAGTATTACATGTATCAATCTCTGAAAAAGACAAGAAACATATCTGTCATTTGGTAGTCCATAGAAAAAAAATTAACAAAAAATCTATTACAAAATTTTTCTTTCAAATAAAAAAAAAAATTTGGCAAGTGTGTTTTGAAATCTAATAAGGATAAGAAAATATTAGCTTTATAATCATTAAACTACTTGTACTCGTTGACAACATTAAAGTTTAATGGTCTTCTATGTAATCTATAAATAATAGATATGCTGATTGCTCAACCAAATAATGAGTTAATAGGAGAAATGACATTAATTTTAAAGATTTTGCAATTACTGCATGTGTGTGTACTTAAAATAGGGGGCTTAATAATTTAGTGGCTTTGGCGCGGACAACAATGCCCTAAAAGAATAATTTGATATTTTGGACAAGTTATTCCAAATTCTATCTGTAGAATTTAAGATCATGCACAGTATCGCAATACAATTAAAATACGTATTTAGGCGAAACAATGTGCTTCTTGCGTATACTAGCATTTATTAAGATTATATAGAGCAATAACCACAATTCATGAAAATTTTGTCTCGCTAATCAAGAGTCAATGACTATCTTGTGAAAATAAGTTGTCGCGAAAAATTAGTGATCTTCAATTTGCCACAATAATAATTATATACAGTAAATTTGCTTATAGTGAACATGTTTATAATAAGTTGTTGCTTAAAACAAAGTAAGTTACATTTAATTCCAATAGGTTTTAAACATACTATGAAATTTACGGATTAACAAATTATGTTTATGACAAAGCAAAATCGTCTCTCCCTGGCACTAATCGTTATAAACAGGATTTACTGCATAATGCTTGCCAATTGAAAAACATTTTATTTTTCCACTTTGCTACTGTAGCCATTAAGCTTCATTGTCGAAGTGTTGAGACATAAGAATTATTGCAATATAAATGCAGTGTAGGCATTTTTTCCTCATCTGTAAGATCATGCTCTCGGAAAGGCCATATTGATTTTTATTAACATTGTCCTTTTGAGAGACCATTCCTGAATCTCGAAGTTGTAATAATTCTAAAAATCAATGCCCCCCCTGGTAGATAAGAGAGCTCAGTTTATAGCATTTTGCCCAATTGAGGCTCATTGCTTTGGCATGCTGAAAGGGACCTGCTGAATGAATTTTCCAAAGACTGGCAAAAAGTATTCAGATTATACTAAATTGCTTCCGTGCATCCTAAGTTGTACAACCTTAAATTAACTAGAATTACAGGCAGCAAATGGCTAGATTCATGCAATTTTTCCTTCATATAGGGTTTGCAAGACCATGTACTGTAGGTAATTGATAATACATGACTACTACCCCATGGTAGTAAGAAAAGAACTTAATAAATTTTAACGTGAATAACGGAATAATATGTAACTGTGGTACTGCTCTTCTGCAGGGCAAATTAATAACATTTTGGCGGAGTTTTGTTGTCATAGATAAGTCAGTGACGTTATTTAAACAATTGCTTTTACGTCATATTTCACCTGTATAATTATTTCAAATGTATCATTTTGCCCTGCAAAAGAGCAGTACCGCAGTCATTGTGAAAGGGTCTATTTATATGTTAATTAATGTGATCATTACCAGTTTAAATACTTGTATATTCTCCTGTTTAATGTTTGCTTGAATTATTCATTCTTTATTCTAGTCTTTAGGCTATCCATGCAATTTCAAGCAATGATGAAACACAGAATCTGTTATCCATGTTTCTATTGATAAAATGATTAGAAGATTGGTGAACATTGCCTCAAATTGATTTCATGGAATTGACTACACTATAATTATATAAGTCAGCAAATATGAGCTTATTAAAATTTGAATTATTTAGAAAATACATTTTGCACTCCCTATATTTTTTTTACCTTATATTTTCACATTCAGCACAATATGGAATAAAAAATGAGATAAGATGATTTTTTTAACAAATTAAATGCACATGATTGTGATGGAAATATTTAATCAGTAAGCTAAACTTGTTGATATTGTAAGTAAGGAACCTCTTCCTCCACTCTCCCCTACCCCACCCCCACCCACCCTCCTTTCTTAAAAAAAGTTGATAAATTAAATCAGATCTTCAGAGTATATTTTGTAAAATGAGAAAATAAAAATTCAAGTAGCAGACAATAACGAAACTGCTAAAAAAACACAGTAATTAAAATTATTTTTAGAATCACGTCGCCCAAGTGACCCCACCTTCTTAAACAGTGAGACCAAGCTCTTAAACGAACTGTCCCCAGCAGGTCCTAACGGAAAAACTGATGCCTTCCTTTACAATTCTACTACAGATGTTAGACAGGCACCTACAAGCCCCAGTTTCTATGGAGGCTCAAAGTTTGACCTTCAACCCCCACCCAGTCCTGGACTGCTCAGCATCAATTCTGCATGGAGTGAGCTAGCCAAACTACATTCTAGAAGGTCATCTTATGGGGATATTTCAGAAACAAGGTAAGAAATTATCTAAAAGAACCTGAGCAGTTTTTATGGTTCTAGTTTTTGTAATCATAGTTATGACAGTGGCTCGAATAAGCCTATTTTGATTATAGATGAAGGCTGGTTTATCAAAATGTACAAACTATATTTAATTTAGTTGATGATTTTCAATTTCATTTCTAAGAAGCTTGCGGTCTGATTTATGGGTCATTGTATATTGAGTCAAAAATCTAAGTTTTCCTTTTATTTTGGGTTTCATGACCCTATCTGTTGAATAAATATCAAAGTAGGCTTTGAATTAATCTTTGTGTTTCAGGAGTAACAGTTTATCCAATGTGAGTAGCAGTCTGAGCCAGTATCTCCATGACTTGGTCCGCGCTTTCTCCAGCCGGACTGAGAAGATCAAAGAGAACACCATCCAACCCCCCACCCCCTCCTCCCTGTCAGAGGTGGACGCCCTGTCAGAAGCTAACTCAGGTACCTGTTCAAAATGTGATGGTTTGTGCAGTCAAACCTTATTATTTCAAACATAAAAATATATATTAGCTGAGCATTTGAGATATCAAGGTTACAATGTGTATTAAGAAAGAGTTGTTGGGTCTTCCAACTCATTTCAACTCCAGATATAGTTGTTCAAGATATTCAGGTTGCACTGTAGTTACTGATTCAGTAAACAGGAATGCATAATTTCATGAGATTTTCCATTTTCCCTCTTTTTCCATATCAAATCTCAGAAATTGAACTTTGATGAGTGTTAAGAGGTTGACAAATGTCTACAGCCACTCACAATATGCAAATAGCCCAATATATGGAAGTCCTTTTGTTTGAATTACAGCAGTTTCTGTGACAGAGGATGAGTCTGCCAGACAGAACAGAATTAACAACTTTTACCCCGAGCACATGAAGCTTGGGCAGGACGGCCTACCCACAGAGGCGGAGCTAGACAAGTTCTACATGGACTGGGGCTGCTGCAAGTCCCGCCTCCCAACCTGCTGCAAATGTCTACAGTTTCCCTCCATTTTAGAACCCCAAAGTATGATGTATAACCTATGTCCTGAAATA
>PRKT01000366.1:42851-85518 GCA_003671525.1 Saccostrea glomerata | reverse complement strand
GTCAAAGATTAAGCGTTCTGGCCCCCTTTGGCCCCTAATTATGTAACATACGACATTAAAATTATAATATGCAGTTGTAGATTTTTGAGATAAACATTTTTGCTTCTGTAATGTCTAACAAAATATTGACTGTTTAAGAGTTATCGAAAAAAGATTTTTGGCCCCTCTTGGCCCCTAATGTGATGAGTCAGCACTTTTTGTTTGACGTCATATTAAAGATCTTGTCATTCTGCACAAATTTTGTTCAGTATATTTTAACAAAATAATTATACTTTAAAAGATATGATGCAAAATGTCTCAAAAAATCAGTCATGTTTCGTGTCATAGATTTCGACCCCTACCGAGCTTCCATACTAAGCATTTCGGAAAGATTTGAAAGTATAGGTGCAAAACTACAATATGTTGACTATTAGTCCTGAAAATGACAACATTCTAGCTTTTATCGTTTTTGAGTTTTTGTCCGGACAAAATGGTCACTAAAATTCGATTAAAGGGCGATAACTTCCGACCGGAAGTGAATTTTCAAAAATTAAAAAAAATGAATAAGGTTTATTTCATGTTACATCATTCCTGAAAATTTCAAGTCAATCGACTCAAGCATCTCTGAGAAATCGTCTGCACAAAAATGTGTAAAGAAAAAAATAATAATAAAAGTGAAAAAGAAACAATAGAATAATAGAAGGGTCTTCCGCTGGAGACGGAAGACCCTAATAATCTTTAACAACAGAATCAGTAGAAGGTCTTCCGTTGGAAACGGAAGACCTTAAAAAAAAAAAAAAAAAAAAAAAAAAAACATCGTCTTTAAACTCAAAATTTTTTTTATTATTATTTAAAAAAAAATCACCTTCTAATAAAATTTGTAGTTATGAAGGAAAACTTACAGAAAATTTTCAAGTAAAGAATCCAGTCTTTAAGTATTCCATTTTCCTTTTATATGCCTCTAAATTCAAGCAAAAAAGTAATATGTATTATGAGATGTTTTAAGAAATAGTGATGATTATCCATTTTTAGGTAAGCTTTACATGAGTTGGCTGGCCCTGGTTACTCTCTGCTTTACCTATAATGTGTCTGTGATTCCATTACGAGGGATTTTCCCCTACCAGAATAACAGGAACCTGATATACTGGCTGATTTGTGATTATTTCTGTGACTTTATCTACCTGTTAGATATTCTTGTCTTTAAACCACGACTGACTTTTCTGAACAGTGGACTAATGGAAGTATGAATACCTTTTTTCATCAAACATATTAATTTCCATATTTCTTTTAATCCTTTAACCTGATCCAAACCTATGATAATATCAAATCGTTCAGACTTGTGACCAGAAATATTTCATTGTTGCTCAACATCAAAGCCTTCTTTTGCAGGAGGATCAAAGGCTAACAAAGAAGAATTATATGAAGAAAAGCATGTTTAAGGTAAAACATGTCTTGTAAAACTGCATTTAACTTAATTAAGAAGAAAAGTTGTAGTTTCATAGGTATTATATTAAATGTATGATTTTGTGTGAGAGTTATCCCCCTTTTATGATTTCAGTTTGATGTTTTATCTTTGCTGCCTTTGGATTTTTTCTACTTTAAAGTTGGAGTTGTCCCTTGGCTACGGTTTCCCAGATATTTTAAAGTAAGTTGTACATGAAATACAGTTATAGGAAATGTATACCGGGTACTGTAAAAGCGAAAATATTCAGACAATAAGAATTTTTTCCCAATACTGTAAACCAATTATTATACGCGTCATTTTTTATTCGCGACTGACCGCCAGAGAACTTAATCCGCGACGATTTATTTCCGCGAACGAGTGGTCACATTTTTTTTATTTCCACGAGTATTTTTTAATCAAATAAAAATTTTATATCCGCCCATAAACTAGGTGAAATGGTAGCGTGAGGTCTGCTTATGCATTATTCAAGACATTCTGTGCATTGCGTCCATTTAAACTCTTATATCCGCCCCTAAAGTAGGTAAAATGTTTACCATGAGTATACTTCATACGCATTTTCACAACGCTCAAACGAAAATCGGGGAAAAATCTAGGAGATTAAAATTGATTTAAAACTCTCAATTGTAAAAGTGCCTCATACTAATTTGGTAATCGACGCTTTCCAAGATCTACACAGCCAAGGGGCAATTATTATAAATGGTTGGGACAGAGCAGGACTGGGCCATAATTAGCCGTAATTAACCAGGCTATCTCTGACTCGTCTGTAACAATAAATGAACAATAATAACACAAGCTGAAATGATTATTGACATTTTAATAATTTTTAGACAAATAGTTTTAGATTTGCCATTCGTTTTTATTTTTTCTGAATGTTTGTAATAAAAATTTCAACTGCTTCTTGTACACTAACAGTAAAGTTCTTCCATGATTACTTAATTGTTGAACCATCGGGATCGGTATTGAAAAAAGGGCAAATAACTCTAAATAAATCATGATATGGGAATATAATGAACAACAGGTTCGCGACGATAAATATCCGCGAGCAGAGGTTACTCGCGGAACTCGCGGATATTTATCGCACGCGTATAATACTTGGTTTACAGTATATATCCCTTGCATAGAAATAGTTTAACTTTACTAGATATTTTTATGATTAAGTAATCAGTACATTTCATTGGCATGGAAGAAGTATCCCCTATATAAGATTGATACTCCTTCTTTTTGTAATTAACTTTTTTCTCTCCCTGTATAAAGTAATATCCTGTATTTGACATTACAGATTCAGACTTTCTGGGAGTTTTTTGAGCGCTGTGATCAGGCTGTTAGATCAGCTCACATACTCAGGTTTGTTATCTTCATAAGCCAACAGAATTCTAACTTTATTCATATGATTGAAATTATCATTTTGTTATTCTAAGTTTTCTTAAATTATTTTATTTATGATGTTTTTGATAATTGTTTAGTTAAAAAAATGAACTGAGGTAAATTTTTGATTGCAGATAGCCCCAAATTTCCACAAAACTCATTATGAGTTGACTTTTAAATACCATACAATATGAATTTCAGAATTATCAAAACAATGATCTACATGTTGTTCCTGATTCATGTTGAGACCTGTGGATATTATGCTATGTCTGCCTATGAAGGAATTGGCAGCAATAGATGGGTGTACAATGGAGTAGGCAATGCGTATGTATTACAAATCTAAGTTTTAAAGGAGTAAGCAATGCCTATCTATGTATAACAAATCAAAGTGTACAATGGAGCTAGCAATGGGTATGTAACAAATCAAAGTATACAATGGAGTAGGCAATGTGTAATCTTTCTTTCATCTAGCTTTTTTCTTCAGAAATTTTATATAAAAAAAGATGGATCAAGATCCTTCTGATTTTTCTTTCACCTAGCATTCCACTTTTTAAAAATGTTTACTCTGCATTTTATAATTCAGATAATGTTGTACTGTAATTGTTATTAAGTCATTAATTGTTAAGTCACTGTTATATCAAACTTTGTTAAGTTTGTCATTAATTATTTATTGTTATTAAGTTAATGTTGTACTGCAATTGAAAATCATGCAGCTACAGAGTTATTGGGAGAAACTTAATAACTGGAAAGAAATGATCAAATAGTCATGAAGTAGTTCAATTAAAGAGGTAAAACATCACTATCAGAGTTTAATTCTATCCTGAGAATTTCTACCAAATTTCAGTTATATACGTTGTTTCTACTTGGCGACCAAGACGGCCACTTCCATTGGAAACAACCCCCAGCCTACCAACGTCAAGGAGTATGTCTTTATGACAGTGTACTGGGTCTCAGGAGTGTTTGTGTTTGCTCTTCTGATTGGTCAGGTTTGTTAATCTTCAATGTGATTGCTTCAATGTGATTGGTCAAATGTATGCTATAAACTGTATATAAATCAACTATTTATCTTCAATTTATCAGTTTAAAATCAATCCATAACAAAAAATCAATCATGGCTGAGAAAAAAAATTCTTTACAATTACTATTAAAGCAAAATAATTGGCTCACTGAATTAATATTCACAATTTAATGTTGGACACAAAACTCAGGGATAATCTTGTACATCATGCAATGAATTAGTGTACTGTACCCTCAAATGTGTTTGTAATCATTTGTTTGGTCAAATTGGCTTAAGCTTGATTTTATAAGTTGTTTTTTAGGGTCACCTGAGTAAACTCAGGTGACCTATTGCTATCCGTTTTCATTCGTCGTCGTCCATCGTGTGTTATTATTTGAACATTTTCAGCTTCTTCTCTGCAACCACTGCACCAATTTCAACCAAATTTGGCACAAAGCATCTATGGCTAAAGGGGAACAAAAATTGTGAATTTCATGATCCCTGCCTCCCTGGGGCCTGAGGGGTGGGGCCAAAACCACTAAAATTAATGCAATCTTTAAAAATCTTCTTCTTTACTCCTGGACATCAAGCAGTCAAACTGTTTGCATGATTGTAATCAGCAATGAGTCCTCTACCAAAATTGTGAAATTCATGGCCCTGGGGTCAGGGGTTCTAGTGCTAGGGCGGGGCTAAATAAGTATATAGTGAAAATGCATTATTTCTTTGAAAATCTTCTTCTCTGCTCCTGGGTATTAAATAAACCAACTAAGTACATAGTTATGATGAGCAAGAGTGCCTCTACCAAAATTGTGAATTTTATGGCCCCAGGGTCAGGGGTTCTGGTGTTAGGGCGGGGCTCTATTGATTATATAGTGAAAATGCATTGAATCTCTGAAAATCTTCTTCTCTGCTCTGGGGTATTAAATAAACTAACTAAGTAAATAGTTATGATGAGCAAGAGTGTTTCTTTCAAATTTGTGAATTTCATGGCCCCAGGGTAAGGGGTCCTGGTGTTAGGGCGGGGCTCTATTGATTATATAGTGAAAATGCATTGAATCTCTGAAAATCTTCTTCTCTGCTCTGGAGTATTATATAAACTAACTAAGTACATAGTTATGATGAACAAGAGTGCCTCTTTCAAATTTGTGAATTTCATGGCCCCAGGGTCAGGGGTCCTGGTGTTAGGGCAGGGCTCTATTGATTATATAGTGAAAATGCATTAAATCTCTGAAAATCTTCTTCTCTGCTCCTGGATATTAAATAAACTAACGAAGTACATAGTTATGATGAGCAAGAGTGTCTCTACCAAAATTTTGAATTTTATGGCCCTAGGGTCAGGGGTTCTGGTGTTAGGGTGGGGCTCTATTGATTATATAGTGAAAATGCATTTATTCTTTGAAAATCTTCTTCTCTGTTCCTGAGTATTAAATAAACTAATTAAGTTCATAGTTATGATGAGCAAGAGTGCCTCTAACAAACTTGTGAATTTTATGGCCCCAGGGTCAGGGGTTATGGTGTTAGGGCGGGGCTCCATTGATTATATAGTGAAAATGCATTAAATCTTTGAAAATCTTCTTCTCTGCTACTAGGTATTAAATAAACTAATTAAGGACATAGTTATGATGAGCAAGAATGCTTCTACCAAAATTGTGAATTTTATGGCCCCAGGGTCAGGGGTTATGATGTTAGGATGTGGCTCTATTATGATTATATGGTGAAAATACATTACATCTATGAAAATCTTTTTCTCTACTCCTGGGTAATAAGCAGAATGAACTATTTACATAGTTGTGATGGGAATTGTGAATTTCAAGGCCCCTGGGTCAGGGATACCAAAATGGGGAGGGGGGGGCTCTACTTATATACTGAAAATGAATTAATTGTTTGAAATCTACTCCTTTGTATTTATAAAACATTTATTTATTTTTTGATAGGCAATTTTAAGAGTGCCTTTTTAAGATTTGTGCAATGTGTGGACCTAGGGTCAGGGGTTTATGTCACAGTGTTAGGGGCACTACTGATTATTGCTGAATATTACTGATTAGTTGGAATGCATTTTTCTTCCCCTACCCTGCATATGGGTATTTAGTAACCAAGCTAAACAACTGCTAAGTGTACTGTTATGATGATCAATGGTGCCTCTTTCAAAATTGTGAATGCCATATAACATCTGGCTTAAGTTAAAACATGAATCAAATTCAATAACTGGAAAGTTGTTGCATAATGCTCAGGTGACCTATAAGGCCCGTGGGCCTCTTGTTTTATAAGCAATTTGCTTAAAAAGAATGCTATGTTTCATTTGTGTATTTATTAACTGTAGATTAGAGACATTGTGGATGCTGCAGGAAGAGTTAAGGCCCTTTACAATAAGAGGATGGATGCTGCCATCTGGTACGTCAAGAACCTTAACCTGCCAAAGGAGACCCAGGAGAAAGTCAGGACCTGGTTCATCTACAACTGGCAGCAACAGAAGATACTAGGTCTGTTTAATAGTTCCTTCCTGGCTTATGAATCTTACTACATGGATTCAGAAATTTTAGAGTCTTTTTATCTTTAATACATGTTGTGATTGGTTTTTAAATTGATGAAAAATGCTTATAGTACTGTAGATTCTTAAAAATGTGCAAGGAATTTATATCATAATATCTCCTCATGAAGTTGAATTATATACATTACAGGCCTTGTAACAGAACCAAAATGTTCATGGCCCCAAAAAAGGTACATGTTTTACAACAGTGCATGTTATATTGGCAAACTACGGTACTACTTTTGTAGATGAGAAAGCTTTGATGGATACTCTGCCTTTGAATTTGAGGACTGATCTGGCCATCCACGTTCATTTCAACACACTGAGTAAAGTCAAGCTGTTCCAGGATTGTGACAAGACCTTACTGTTTGATCTTGTGTTAAAACTAAAGCCAATACTATACCTGCCTGGGGACTATGTTTGCAGAAAGGTTATAAAAAAAATAATGCAATACAAAAGAAATAGCCCAAGTTCTAATAACTACTAATTGAATATATCCAAGCCCCTAGCTTTTTTTTTAAAGATTTTAATGTACCATTGTTGCTTATTATAACTGAATTACACCAGATTCTGTTTAATGATAAATACACAAAGGATACAAGTAATGCAAGGACAAAATAATCGCAGTTGCCATTTCTCTTTCTATAATTTATTTTTCATTGATGTTTGAACTCTTTATAGGGGGAAGTTGGCAAGGAGATGTACATCGTAAGTCAAGGTCAAGTAGACGTCGTGGGTGGCCCTGACAACTCGATCGTCCTGGCAACACTGAAGGAGGGCAGTGTCTTTGGTGAAATCAGGTCAGTTTGGGTTTTCACTTCTCAGGCAAGCAGTACAGTCCCAAGTAGTATATTTATTGTATATCATGTACGGTCAAACCTTGTTATCTTGAACTCAATAAGGCCAAGAAAAAAAAAACTTCATTATTGAGAGCTTGAGATATTGAGGTTAATTGAAGGTACATAAAAAAGGGACTAGGCTTCCAACTTCACTTCAGTGTATCCGTCAAAGATTTGCAGAATAAGATATTATTGTAGTTTGCTGGCTCTGAGTGGAGGGGAGGGAAATCGGCGGACAGCAGACGTCGTCTGTAAGGGATTCACCAACCTCTTCATTCTCTCCAAAGGCGACTTCGAGGCGGCCATGGCGGAATATCCAGAGGCTCACAGACACATGAAAAAGAGAGCCAAGTAAGTCTAAACTAAAACAGGACTTAATTCTCTCTATCTGACTAGGTCATCCCCTCTCTCTTTCTGACTTGCTCTGGGATACACTCTTGTGACTCTTTCTGATTCTCTCACTCTAGATCATATTCTATGATTATCTCTCTCTCTCTCTCTCTCTCTCTCTCTCTCTCTCTCTCTCTCTCTCTCTCTCTCTCTCTCTCTCTCTCTCTCTCTCTCTCTCTCTCTCTCTCTCTCTCTCTCCATTCTCTCTTTCTCTCACCCCCTCTCTCTCTCTCTCCTATGAAACTTTGCAAGAAAATGTTTATACTTTGCGATGTAGTCTGATTTCTAGTATTGTGATGAATTCTAAGCTGTAATTTTAATATTTTCATTTTGTTACCTTGTTGTCTGGACTGTTGTTTTCACTCTTTGTCAATTCGTATTTTTTAGAACTACATGGAATTTAAAGGAGAAAAAAAATTGCATTCCCATGTTTACTTTTATTTGATTGTAATGAAATATGGAAAAATTAATATTTTGTTAAAGTTTATTAATTTTTTTTTGCATCATTGTATTGTACAATTTTATGTCTGAGGGAAGTATTTGTGTATTCATTTAATATATTTTTAAACCTTTTCTTTAAGCTGTAGGATCAGTTGACACATGAGTAATATTTTCTGTAATTTTCTCTTGTTCCTTTTTAGAATGTAAGTACAGGAAAGTCACATTTTACCCCCCAAACAGCACACTCCATAACTAAACTGTAGAAACATCTAGCAAGATCATCCATGATATGTATACTAAAACTCTGCACTGAATTTGCATGTAATTCACATCCCAGGTGTTAAAGCCAATTTAGCTCGATAGATCCAGAGACTTGAATGCAAACTTGATTGTCAGATACTTAAATAATTGTCAGATAATTCAGTTAGATAATTTGGTTAACTTGTCAGATAATTAATTTTTATGAGATAATTTTGTCAATTACTCTCAAAAGATTTTTGTATAATTGTCTCATTATACTATCATATATTTCTCCAAATATTCATTGTAAAGATCATTAATAATGTGACTTAAGTATCTGACTTAACAAAGATTGCTCCACCTTAGATTACAGGTAAACCCCATGGTATGAATGAAAATTCCTGCAAGTTATGCATGGAGTTAATTCCCCTTTCAATAACTGAGCCAGTCAGTTATTAAAACCAGAATAACTAAAAGCATGAATTCGCATGGTGTTCACCCTTTAAGAAATCATTTTATATTCCTAATATTAACATAGTAGAGATAAGCTACATGTATCATAATGTTCATAAAGATTAATTTAATTGACAATTTTTGATGTATTCTCCCCATGAGTATTGAAAGTCCCATACACATTGAGAAATAAACATCAAGATTTTGATAATATAATGTTATTGCATGACATTTTGCATATTTATCATAATAACCTCCTATGATTGAAAAAAAATATTTAAAACACATTAATCACCCCCACACTGGATTATGGTTCTTTTTCAGTATTAAAATCACAATACCATATGGTTGAATAAAATCTTTCCCCCTTTTTTTACCTTTCAAAACCATTATCCATGGCTTTGAAAACTGCACATGCATTCAATTTGCATTTCTCAATTCCTTTATTAAAATGAAATTGCCAAAATACTAGATTTATTGATCAAAAATAAAGGGAAAAACAGATAAAGCAATTTTTTTTAATGCTCTAAAATTAATTTTGTTTGATTAGTTTGCTTTTTTTTTTTTTAAAGGAAATTTTAATTGTGTTATAATGTACTCAAAATTTTGCAGAAAATTACTGAGACAAAATGCTAAATTAGCCAAGGAGAGTGCAGAGTCGTTGGGAAGCTCCTGTACCGATGAAATCATTAAATCTACGTCAGCCATTAGTCGAACTCCTAAAATGGTTACAACTGTTCTGCAGGTAACAGAATAATGTACTGTGGTTTCATTAGTATTCACTGAGCACCAATTTTCGAGGATTTCATTGTTGAGCAAATCCACAAATTTAAATGTTCATCAAATTAAGAAATATGTTATTCATTTGTATAGGCAATACTTTTGTCCAGGAAATTACGTATCCTCGAAAATGTCTGTTTTACAAAATCCACGAAAAACTGATGCCAACGAAAATTGATGAAACCACAGCATACAGGGTTCAGTTTGTCCCATGTTTTTTTTGCCTTTTCACATTGCAAACTAATTTCTCAACATTGTTAATCGTACAAGCAGCTGTGTTTAGAAGGGAGATAAATCTCCACCCTGTATTGACTTTGACAACTAATGATGAGCTTGGCCATAGATTTTCTATGCAATACTCATATCAATTTTAAACAATTATTAATTTTTTCACAATCAGATTTATTTGTTCATTTAGTTAGACAATATTATTTTGGTAGTAAATAACAATATATAGGTTTACTAAATTTTTTGATGCCAGAGTTGATGTCTCTTTTCTTTTTTTTAATTGTAGATGATTTTTTTTTATTTCTTGTAGGTGATGGATCCTGGTTCCCGGGTGATGAAAAAACTGAACAAGTCACATGACACACAGGAAGTGGAAGAAATGTTAAAGGAACAGGAGGTTTGGCTTCTACTTTTAATTTTATTTTTGTTGTACCTCAAAATTATACACATATTTAAACACCTACAAAAAACATTAGGATAAGGGAAAAAGATTTTTTTAGTTAACATTTTTCTGTTGTAATAGTGAACTTGTGATTTCAGAACTCAGGGAAAGGGCTGCCTACAGACCAGGAAGTGGAGGAATTCTTCAATGAGATGCTGACGGTGGAGATACCTGTCCCCACCCCACAAAGTCAGGACTCACTGAAAAAGGGGAGCAGTAAACTAAAGAAAGAGGACACCATAACCATTGAACACAGTGAGGAGTCAACAGACTCAGGTACAGGGGTTTATCTCTGTGTAATACATGTACCAAAAAGAAGGCTTAATACTGTAAATCACTTTTTATTCGCGAGAACTTTATTTTCGAGTAATTACGCGAAACAGGATGCTCGCGAAAATTTCATTCTCGCGTATAATAGAATTCCTTAAGATCATATAGAGCAATGACCACAGTTCGTGAAAATTTTGTCTCGCTAATAAAGAGTCAATGACTATCTCGCGAAAATAAGGTGTCGCGAAAATTAAGTGATCTACAGTAGATGAAACAATAGTTCTGTGTTTTATGGTGTAAATACTGATTTGAAATCAAAACATCGAATATTTTCAATTTTGGAACATTTTCAAGTGTCTGTGCACAGCGTGTTTAAGCAAAAGTTGAAAATGTATACAGTATATGACATGAATCAATATTTGGTAGTTTTTGCAGGGGTACAGCTGATAAAAGCTTGCAGTCCTATAGACAGCATACCTAAAACCATCAGTAACAAGGAAAGTAAAGAATCTGTTCTCACACCGGAAATAACCACAGACTTAGCGGACATATTGGAGGAGACCAGGAGCTGGGTAGAGCAGCAGACGCTTCATACACAGATGATCAGTGATGGAGGCTTCCTGGCCGAATTCTTTGAGGACGACCTCACTAACAATCCGGAGGAGGAGACGGCACACAATGAGGAGGAGCCCAGGGGAGATAAGTCTGAGGACCAGGTGACAAAGGAGACTGAGGGTCAAGGTTGTCTTCAGAACGTTGAAATTCATGGCGAGCTCAGGCGTGAGAGTGAGGATATGAACAGTATAGATAACTTGCTGAGTAAAATAGAGGAAGAACATGCCAGTAGTATAGTGGAAAACAGTGAGAACAATGTGGCTGAAAATGTGTCAGTGGATATGGGGGATGGTATTACTAGTGTAAGGGTAGAAAATGAACTAGAGGGGCTGGATGACATACAGTTGAAGACAGAGTTGAACAAAGAAGATTTGAAAGATGAGAAAGTTCCAACAAATGTTGAACAGGGTGAAAAAGTAGTTGAAATCAAATCAGTTGACATTGAATTGAATTCAATGGAGAATAAAACAATATCTGAGCCCAAACAACTCATGAGCATAGAGCCCAAAAGCAGGTCCCTCTCCATTCACAGTGCTGGATCTTTGACAGAGAGTGACATCATAGAAAGGGGACCCAAGAGAAATCCCATACAGGAGTCAAAGCGTGTCATGTCTGAACCAGCCAACCTCTCTATAAACAGAATTCCCTCCAAAAACAGAATTACCTGTGCAGTGGAGGTTCACCGTGAAAAAAGCATCACCCCCACTTCTGTGGTGGAGTGGCAAGACAACGGAGGAATGGAGTTACAAAAACAAGGCAGTACTGCATCCTCTCCACGGGAACTCCAGTATTTTGAGTCAAGTGTTTAATACCGTTCTTTTTGTTTGCAACTGCAGTACAAAGTTTAACTATTACTGTTGATTGTAGGTCACAGGTTGTCTGTGCTTATTCAAATGTAAAGTCTTATTTTATTTATTGTGAGAGAAAGATCAGTAAAGTTTTATTTGTTGTAAATGTTTTTTTATAATTATATATATGAACCTTATTGACCATCATCAAAACCAACTATTGATGTGTATTTTAAATTCTTGCCTGGTAGGAAATGCATAATACACATTATGTTGTATGTGAAATGTTTTTGTGATTGTGGTACGTACCTTGTAAATTTTCTACAGCCTTGTTCCCTGTTATTTATTATTATTTATTCAAAACCATATTTTGTTAAAATTTGTAATACTTTTTAATTAAATTCTAAGCTGGCTTAGAAATCATGTTTATAATTCATCAACAGGTTTTTTAAACATTGTTTGAAATGTATTCTTACTTATTTGTTGCTTTATTATTGATTTTTTCTCTAAGTCAATACCATTAAAAGATCATGAAAACCCATCGAAGATTTTTTATGTTATTTTTACCAACAAAAGAAAATGTAACTTTGATGCAGTAGGTCAGGAAAGACTCAGGATACAAAAGGAAATACATGTTAGATGGTGAACAAGTACTGACTGCAGACACATGTACATGCTGCATCATTTCAAATGAAAACTTTTGGGGGCCTTTTTCTACTGTGACTGTTAACTTAATTATTTTCGTGGTACATGTAATAATGTTTTAGTTCTAAGAGCCTCTTTTGACACTGCTTCCTATTTGCTAATTTAAGTATTAAAAAACTATTTTCACAACTTCATATTGGCTTGGTACCAAGTGAGCTGATTATGATTATGTTTAGCAGTTGACAATTAAATAAAGTGCCCCGCAACAGCATGATACGCCCCTCAAATATTGTTCAATAATCATAAATTGGTTAGGATGCAAGAAAATCAGGTAGCCTTGATAAACAGATTGACAGATTTCAATGATTTAATTTCCATTTCTTATCATACATCTCTAAGAGACTTGCAGTGTAGGGATTGATTATAACAAATACATCATATAACTCTAAACTGGTTGTGTTAGAGCATAACAAATATCCATCTGCAGCTTACTTAAACTTAAATTGTTTATTGCATATTTTATGAAATAATAAAAATGCTACAGTTTAATAAGAAAAATCAAACATGAATTATAATTTCTTCAGACTAAAAAATTCTAAGTGAGACATGACTGCAATTTGTTGCAAATATATAAAAATTGAAATATATATTTTTTTCAATGAACACATGTATAATTAGTTTTGATTATATTATACAATACTAATTTATTTTTAATCATACACTAAAACATAAATTTGTTTTAATTACATTACACCAATTGGAAGATCTTTATCTAGCCACCAAGAACTCTTAATTAACACAAGCAACTATGAGGCCATTTCTTTTTGCCCAACTCCCAAGAGATAAATTAAGATAACAGCTGCATCAGATCTAGAGATGCTCTTAGCTCCTGACAATAAACTCATTAATTTCTCTCTAATTTGACATGCAAGTTTCTGCTATCAAAATTCTTCTTGACCAGTGCTTGATAATTATGCCCATAGGACAAACTGAATTCCTCTCATAGCATAAACATTTGTTACAGATTGCTGTAAAGTATATAATGAAAAAATAAGTTTTTACTTAATTTAACATTTTTTAAGATGGATACAACTATATTTTTACATTTTTTAGGATTATGAAATTTAAAATTTAAAAGACTTAGTTTTTTTTTAAAAATTCACTTAAATTAAAGGTCACAGTGACCTTGAAATAGGCCGCGACACACCTTCTACTTTAGCTGTATACTTTTGCCAAGTTTGAAAGCTCTAGGTCTCATAGTTTTCTAGTTATGAGCCGGACAGGATTTTTCCATATTTGGCTATAGCATCTTTATTAAAGGTCAGAGTGACCTACTTTTTGTGCGAGACACACCTTCTACCCAAGATGTATCAGCTGACAAAGTTTGGTAACTCTAGGCCTTATAGTATTAAAGTTATGAGCCGGACACGAGAAAAGCTAACAGACGGACGGACACGAAGCCTATAACATAATACGTCCCGTCTTAAGACGGGCGTATAAAAATTCACCGATACTAGAAGTGTTCTAAGAAAAAATCATTTGAGCAATATATACATACTCATGATGGAAAGTATCTATACCATGATAAATGTACATGTATATTGAAATTTTAATTTTATTGTTTTACTGGCATATTCTATGAAAAAGTTGAAAGCATCTAAGGTCTCTGGAGTATTCAAAACAGCACATCTGCAGAAATGTACATTTTTATTTCATAAATATGTAAGCAAGAACAATGTTACATTGGATTACATTTCACAAATCTATGCATTAATGTACATAGTACATAAAAGTTGTTGCATGATTCAAACAACAGCTATCAATTGAAATTTAAAAACATACAAGTAACTTCTTTTCATTACCAGTAAATATTGTATTAAAAAATTTGCAATATCTCATGGAAACCTTGATTAAAAAATACAATTTTTTGAAGTGGTATTTGAGATAAGAATAATGTACTTCCAGAATAAGAATATAAAAGTCTAAAATATTTATATGCAGACTATAGACACTGAATTTTAACTGTAAGAAAATTAGATCTCTTAAAGTTTATATCTTTACAAGAAGAATGATATGGGTAGTATCTTATTGATAAAATGCATCATAATTTTCACAATTAAGTTTTTAATTGTCAGTAAAATTTGATTAAGAATTATCAATTTCTAGCTCCTTCATCACCCGCTGTTTGTAATGCCCATACCCTGCTGGATTTTCATCGTCTGTTTCATCGCTTGACGATTCATCACTTTCATCCTCTGAAAAGTAATTGAACATCAAAATAAAATGACACCACTATTAAACTGTTAAATATTATTCATTAGCCTAATTATCTCTCGGAGTCACTTCCCTTTTTTATGGGGGATAACAGTCCACCTTTTTATTATGAGGGGGTATAAAGGTAAAAATACTTATTAGCATCATAAATGAGAAATTGTCTTCATCCCCATCATAAAGTAATATTGAAAACCACTTCAGAGACAAACTTAACTTCCAAAGAATGTTATTTTTTAAATCAATATCTTGCTCTTCAGCAATTATTTATAAATGTAGGAATTAACATATTCCATCCAGATTTCAATAGGATTGTACATGTTGCTTACCTATATTGCACCTAGATGACATCCACTCCACAAGTCCTCTGTCATCATAACCAAAGGCCTGGTAATCGTCAACACCTATGGAAGATAAATGCTTATGTTATATGCTGAATATTATGGTATATATTGCACAATAAACTACAACAGTACCTCTCAAATTCTATCCTCCAGAAGAATACAGTAATCTGATTTGTCAAGAGCAACTTGTAAGTTGTCTCCCTTGAGATAGCAATTGCACAAGCCAGCATACACGGTGTCAACTGTTTCACTTTTATTTCGGTATTGATGAAAATAAATTGTCACCAGTAATTTAAATCTTTTATATAAAATATATTTTTTTATTTATATGCAGGATTATATAGCTCAAGAGACACCAATGTACACTTATTGCACTAATCATGATTTTATCACAAGCTTACCATTTCCATACACATAATCTATATCCTCCCCCTCGTCTTCTATAAACCTTGGATCCTCCTCTGGGTAATCATTCCTCCAGTTACTTTCCTCGTTTTCATCATCCTCATCCTCATATATTTCATTGTCCTCCTCGCCATTCAGATAATTATACTCCTCTGTGTGTAGGGAATGAATGGACAGGGAACTCTCGAATATCTGGAGGTTAAAATCTCGACTGTTGGTGTAGTAAAGATCGTAAACATAGTCCTCTTCCTTTTCTTCTGGAACTTGTTCATGTACCATTTGTTCCGAATTACATGTAACAAGACTAGCATTTTGAGCTTCCTGCAACATCAAATTCAAAACAAAATGTTAGGTACTTTTATAAAGATTTCAGAGATGTTTGAATAAATGTCAGAAAAGCTGCTAAACAATTTAGAAATTTTCATTTTGACAATGACATATCATAGTAAGTGCCTCTGATTCTAAATCTAAATGTTCGTCCTTACTAGAAATAAATACATGTATGATCATTATAAAAAATATATTATTATGGTGAAAAAGAATAATACTTGAATTAAGGACTCAAAAGTTGGTAGATTTGATTGGTTAACTTCTACATCATATAAGTGATAAACTTTATCAGTTGACTGTGCACCATTGGCTGCTGAACTTTCTCCATGTAAATTCCTCTGTCCTTTTTCACCTCCTTCTGCAGAATTCACATTGATATTTTTTCTACAATTACACAAATCATATTCTTTTTCACATTTTTCTGCACTTATCCCTGTTTGCCTTTCTGAACATTTTGCAATTTGCTTTTTACAAATGTCACATGTATCGGTGGATTTCAGTGGTGAGTTTTCCTTTTCTGTGCAATCATCACCTTCCTTATCTAGAGCTGTGAGGTCTAACGCTCTGAAAGATGACGTGATTTTGAATCTATTAGCTTTTGAGGACTCCTTTTTATGTCGCCTACTTCTGGGTAGAACACCTGGTTGATGACTTTTGTATTCTCTTTGTAGTTTTTCTTTCCTTATTGCATCTTTAATGTGCTTTGAAATCACTTCATCCTAAATAAAGAAATAAATGAAATTTTAATCCAAATATAAATAACTAGGAAGCTACGTAGTTTTAAATTTGAATTTTTGTTTCTGTTTTTTTTTATCCATGCTATACAAATTAATATTAAAACTAGAGGTACTGTGAACAATGACTTGACTAAATGATACATGTACTCCTGCCTCCCAGATGAATATAATGGCAGTGTCCATGTTTTGCTATGGGAAACCAAAAATATGAGTCGGATCAAAAGGTACAATAGGAGGTGCAGTACCGTGAACAATGGCAATAAGTTATCAAGATTCTGTGAAAGTTTCATCAAATTTCATTCAGTGGTATGAGAGGAGTTGCGGATAAGAGATGGGTACCCAAAAGCGTAACAGACGGACAGACATACAGCTAGATGGACGGACATACAGATTACTATATACCCTCCCACTTTTCATGCATGGGTTATAATGATGTAACTTAAAATTTGAATTCCCCTTTTTTTTAATGTTTTCATTACAAATTGTAAGCCAAATATTCACGTAATATACATGTACACATATATTATCATTTTACAAACAGCGTGACAGTTTGCTTGATGGGGCGTGCATAAGTTTTGTGTGCTGGTTATCATTTTACTCATCGATTGGATCATTGAAATCAATACTAATTTGCATATGAAACTCGGAATATAACAATACCCCGATAATACTGGCCATCACATTGAATGATTGCATGCATGTTTACCAGTACGGCATTTGTAGTCAGGAGCAACACATGGTCAGTAAAAGCTCGTTTTCTGTCCTCAAAAAAAGCATGTATTATATTTGTTGTGATTTGACCTGATGGGTTTCTAAATACATATAAGAAAATTTAAAGAATAGAATTAGTAAGGCTACTCTGCTACTGTTGTAATATGTAGCAATCAATATCATCATTATAGGAAGTTATGCCCTGTTCACACGACAAGTTTAATTCGCAGTAAATTAATGCGAAGTAAACTAATGCGAATCAAACTAATTCGAATTAAATTGCGTTCACACGACAGCTAATGCGAAGTAAACTAATGCGAATTACAATTTTAATTCGACAGTCAGGCGGAGGAAGGCTATTATGACGTAATTTGCAAATCACGTCACTTTATGCAGAAGTAGATGCATTTGACATAATGCCACAGTGTCTGGAGACATATTTTAGTGATTAACACATTTTTTCTCAGTTTTTCATTAAAAATAGCACAAGTACTTAAAGCTGACCACCGAACGGATGGATTTGACTTAATTTTGTCATTACGCATGCCCCAAAATTTAATTCGAATTAGCTTTGCTTAGCGTTCACACGGAGATAATGCGAAGTAATTTAATGCGCAGTAAACTAATGCGAAGTAAACTAATTCGCATTAAATTCTCCGTGTGAACGCTAAGCGAAGCTAATTCGCAGTAATCTTACGTTTAATTCGAATTAAACTCTCCGTGTGAACAGGGCATAAAACTTGCTTTGTCCGTTGTAACCCGTTCACATGTAATTGTTGTCTATTCAATGGATTGGTCAGTTTTGTTAGTGGTATTGCTGGGTTCTGTGTTTCATATGCAAAGTATTATTTAGTCTATTGAAATCAAACATCCAATCGATGAGGAAAATGATAATCAGCATACGAAATTTTAGCACGTACGCCCTATCAAGCAAACTGTCACGCTGTTAGTAAAACGATAATAATACATGTACTAGGAACAGGTCATTGAGCTTTATTGTCATTAGAGAGCATTATGAGCTGTAATCCAGCATCTTGTAAAATATATTATGGTATACTGCCTGAAAAGAAATCATATAACTCTAAATACTAGTGAATAATGTACAGTCAAACCCTGTATCCCTGAACTTGATGGAGCCGAGTCAATTAGAATTCAAGATATTAATGGTAATTCAAAAAGTAAGTGGCTGGGGCTTCTAGATCGTTGTGACATATTCAATATATTGATATTCGAGATACACAAGTTTAACTGTATCTTTTCATTTAGAATATTATAATTCAGTTTACATATTAGCTAATTAGTGAATCCCTACCAACCCATCCCCCCACACCCTCCCCCTCTTTATTTTTCCTTCGATATTTTCTAGATTGTTAGGAAGTTTAATTTCGTATTCAGAGACCATTCGTCACAATTGATTATGTTTGGTTTATATGAAACACTTTTCATGATGTAAACTTTGAGCCAAGTGGTCAGGTGATGGCCTGTGTTTTACTCTACCTTCGATATGACAGTCCCAGCAAACTTAAGATAACTCTCACAGCCATCTTTATCACGTTGTCCATTATCAGCGATGTCTGATTTGAGCTTTTTACATGAAAGAACAATATTTTCAGCTGGGTCTTCGTATCTTCTCCGTTTTACTCTCACTATGGTCGCCATTTTGAATATCGGATTATGCTTTACCTTTCCATTTATTGAAAGGGGTCAATTCAAGAGGGACTCCGAATGACAACAACATGTGGAAGACATGAATGATACCGATGAATGTCGTCTTTTTATGTAAACATTTCATAAACCAAAATGGCTACAAATCGATATTTCAATAGTATAATTAAATTTAATAAACAAGGTTTTATTTTAATCGGAAGAGTGTCTCACACAAATGTAAGTACAAATGAAATGTGGTCTACGAAAAAATTAAAAAATATTTTAACCCGAATTTTCTCAGTTATTTGAAAAAAAGTGACATTAAATGCAACATCTTTGGATTTCATATTTTCCTTCATTCTTCTGATTTTAGGTAACAGTAAAAAGATTTTATAATGTCCAGAAATGCACACCCAAAACACAGTTATTCAACTTGTTAAGGAAACATAGAATAGCAGTAAACACAACTCTCATTACCAGGGCAAAAAGCACATCGGTAAGTATTTAAAAGAATTACTGCTTACTTTGAGTAAGCAGGGACCTATAGTATATGGGTCCCTGGTATATGTTTATTATTGGTGTACTTACTCCATGCATTCTATCAAAAGTCAAAGTAAAATAGTACTGTGAATACCAGTGGTAAACAGGTAAATAAAATTACTGTGGGCAATCTTACCATCTTGTCAAGATAAAATTAAATCAGACTCACAGGATAATATCAAGTTAATGATCATTAATCCTGCTTATTTTAATAATTTGCCTGTAATTATAAAGCTTATTGTTTTTAAGATACCTCTGACTATTTCCTATTATTATTTTTTCCATTATATATATCATGCAGACTGGAGTCGATGAAATCCTAAGCAAAGCTGCATCTGAAATCTCCAAAGATGATAAGTTATCTAAAGTTGCTTCTGAAGTGTCGAGTAACGCTGGAATAGTAAAACCAGAACTGACAGACATCACCCAGAGTTTAAATGCGCTGGGAGAAGAGTCTCTGAAAAGTTTGGGACTGGGAAAGTTCACTCCACCTGGTTTGATGCAACAGTTTTTGGAGATGGTTCATGTTAATTTAGATGTTCCTTGGTGGTCATCCATTGTGATAGGTAAATTAGTTGGAATTTGTTTTCTTTTATGCTATCAACTTACAAAATTTTCTTACATTACAAACTGCAGGGGATCCACCATAATATTTGTAATCATGAATTTAAGAAAGTGAGCTGATTTCTAGGTCTTGAATAATCTTGTTGATAGAAAAAGATATGGATTTGTAATTTAGCAGATTTGATGTTTAATTTCAAATTTCCTTCATTTTTATTAATTTTCCAACATTTCAATATTAAATTTTCCATAATTGATGTATTTGAAATAAAAACAAACAAACCATGATTTGTCCATCTGAATTTTTAAAACCCATTTTTCAAAATCATAAAACAAGCAGGAAACAATTTAACTCTCAATGATGTTTGTCAATTGCATTTTTCAGTAACTGTTATAATAAGAGGGGCATTGTTCCCTATATATCTGAAGGGGAGACAAAGAACCATTAACACAATGAACCATGCACCTACAACCCAAGTTCTGCAAGAGAAGATAACAAGGGCAAGAATGAGAAGGGATGCATTAGCAAGTAAGGACCTCAATTGTATATTCCCTCTCTTAACAGTTAACTCCTTATTTTCCCTTTAAATAAAAAAAAAATCTAAGCTATGGTTGGAATTTGAATACCCGGTAATTTCAATATACCTTGTGGTGCAAACTTTGACATGGTTTTTTTTTTTATCAGACATGCACGTATAAATGGTACTGCAGTAAAACATGCTTATAACACACTTTTAATCAATCAACCTATATAGTGACTTTGGGTTTTAAATATATTCTGAATGGCTAACAGATATAACAAATTACATTTATAGCAAAGTAAAACAGCCTACCTCAATCACTTTGTTTAATATCAGCATGTTTTACTGTAGTCCCAGCAAGAGTTATCTGTCTTATCAGAAGGTCCATCTCGATGATCCTCAATGAAAACATGGAAACTGTTTAAAAAATATGATTGAAATAACTGTATGAAAAGAGACTAAATAATCATTTCTTTATTTTCATACTTCATTTGAGAAAAGAGAATATTATTATTTTGTACACTTGGGTGTATATGTTAGTCTGTTGGTGAGCAGACAAATTTATTTTTTATTCAGTATCTTGAGAACCCTTCATTTGCTTGACAGCAAACTTCAATCCCTGGTTCCCCTTAATATGCAGATGACCTTTATTGATTTGAAGGTGTCATGGTCAAATATTAAAGGCCGAGGTTTACAACCGGTCGGTTTTCCTCAGGTTAGTTTGGTGTGGGGTGGAGCTTAATCGAAGCAGCTAAGAAGCGCCGAGGGAATGACGCTGGCCTGTGTATACTACCTATGTACACAGGATGTTACCTGAGTGTATAACCTGTATGCCTTTTCCTACGACATTGTAAAACAAAGCCATTTTTTCATGAGTAGCTCATGAATTGAAATGCATGAAATAAAGCAAGTTTTTGTTGGAGACAGAATCCTTCTCAAATTCTTTCTTTTAAAACTAATATCTTTAATAATTTCACAATTATAATATACTGTGGTGTTTCTTAATCAAATGTTTTAACAGAAATATACATTTAGCACCAAAATCTGTTGTTGTAATCTGGCGACAAAAAGGGAAGTAATTCAAACTACACATTGTGTACGTAAAACAAAAGAAGAAAGTTGATCATAGATAAATAACAAAGTTGGAAACAATGTTTTTAGAATTAACTGCTGATATAGAAAGCCGACAGCTTTGGGTGAAACAGGAATCTAATATCACCTGCATCATACTTTTTCTTTCGGGATTCATATTTTCAAATATTAAATGCAAAGCAATATAATTCAAGTTTTTTCTCTTCTAAAACTGGTTATTATACCATAACTTTGTCACCATTATAATGCATGTCTCGAAGAAAAGTGACATGTACAAGTTTGTCTTATAAATAAATATAAATTTTCACTTGACTCTTTTAAAAAATAATTGTATTTAATTCCATGATACTATCTTCAAACGCAGGTCATTTTATTTTGTTAATTAAGGAGGAATAAATGTACGTTAACTCATGTTTAGACACTGAAATTAAAATTATCGATTGTAATAGTGAAATGTAGGGCTGGGCAAAAATATAGATATTTCAATATATTGCAATACAGTGACAAATAATATCGTATTGCAAAACGATTTTGTAATATAGGTATATTGGCAATATGCTTAGATTAAAGAATTTTATCATTAAATATAAAAATGGACTTCTGAAAGGTTTGTTATTAAGCCAAACAGTAAGACAGAAGTTGTTTTGTGGGAGTATTTCAAAGCATAACTTAAATGAAATCAACAAGATTTTTTTCTCTGTTGGTTACTTATCATAGTTATGTACATTTTGCATGTAAATTAAAGCAAATATAGTAAGAAAATGCCATATTAATTACAGTGAAAATATTGGAATACATATTGCAATACAGTTAAAAATATCGCAATATATCACAATACGAAATCTCAGGCCAATACCCAGCCCTAGTGAAATGAAATCCCCCTTTTAATATTAAAATTATAATATATGTGCATGATTTTTCTTATCATTTATTTAATTATTTGATAGATTGATTATATTTATGGCTTATTTTTATGAATTAGAAGCTTCGATTGCTTTTTTATCATGTTGGCCTATGCGGTAGGCATCAAAAGCCTGAATGTTAATTCCATGGTCGGTACGTTTGCCAGACAAGGTACACAAGATATACAAAACGGCAGAAAGCTAAAAGTCAATCAAATCAAGGTATCCAATCCCAGGCTAAATTTCAGATGATTGACAAGGGTTCCAAAACCAGGTAAATTTGAAGGAGGTGCTTATTTCCTCCCCCTTTAAGTGTTTAATTTTTTCAGGACATGAGAGTAAATTTGGCTCAGTCTCTTTATATCATAATCTCTTTTGCACTTTTAATTCTTTTTAGTGCAAGAATACCAAGCAGAATTGTCAGAGTACCAGAAAAAGCATGATATACAGACTTACAAAATGTTTTTGCCATTGCTTGCACAGGTATGATATAAAGCACATGTAAATATTAAATGAGATTTATCATATGCACAAAATCTTTATTTTTTCCAGCAATTTTTTTAACCTTCATATTTCTTAATTATAAAGCAAAATGGCTCAATATGCAAATTAAAGATTATATTATTTATTCTATGTCAATATATAACTTATAATAAGTACATGTACAACAAGATAAATATTTGTTGCTAGATGCCATTCTTCGTTTCGATGTTCATTGGACTACGTGGGATGGCCACCTACCCCGTGGAGAGTATGAAGACGGGAGGAATCTTATGGTTCACAGATCTGACAGCCACAGACCCTTATCTAGGCCTACCTCTGTTGACTTCAGCTACTCTCATAGCCATTATACAAGTAAGTGGCCTCTCGCTTTTAACTATTGTTTAGGCGAGTATCTCTTCCCCAATACTTCATTTTTAAGTCACCTGAGTAAACTCTGGTGACCTGTTGCCATCCGTTTTCGACCGTCGTTCTTCGTGCACCGTGCGTTAACATTTAAACATTTTCAGCTTCTTCTCTGAAACTGCTGAACCAATTTCAACCAATTTTGGCATATAGCATCTGTGGGTGAAGGGGAACAAAAATTGTGAATTTCATGGTCTCTGTCCCCCAGGGGCCTGGGGGGTGAGGCCAAAACCACAAAAATTAGTGCAATCTTTAAAAATCTTCTTCTTTACTCCTGGGCATCAAGCAGTCAAACTGTTGGTATGATTTTTATCAGCATTGAGTCCTCTACCAAAATTGTGAAATTCATGGTCAGGGAATCTAGTGCTAGGGCGGTGCTATATTGATTACATAGTGAAAATGCATTATTTCTTTGAAAATCTCCTTCTCTGCTCCTGGGTATTAAATAAACTAATTAAGAACATAGTTATGATGAGCAAGAGTATCTCTACCAAAATTGTTAATTTTATGGCCCCAGGACCAGGGGTTCTGGTGTTAAGGCGTGGCTCTGTTTATTGTATAGTGAAAATGCATTAATTCTTTGAAAATCTTCTTCTCTGCTTCTGGGTATTAAATAAACCAACTAAGTAAATAGTTATGATGAGCAAGAGTGTCTTTTCCAAAATTGTGAATTTTATGGGCCCAGGGTCAGGGGTTCTGGTGTTAGGGTGGGGCTCTATTGATTATATAGTAAAAAAGCATTAAATATTTGAAAATCTTCTTCTCTGCTCCTAGGTATTAAATAAACTGACTAAGTACGTAGTTATGATGAGCAAGAGTGTCTTTTTCCAAAATTATGAATTTTATGGGCCCAGGGTCAGGGGTTCTGGTGTTAGGGTGGGGCTCTATAATTATTTATTAAGTGAAAATGCATTGCATCTATGAAAATCTTTTTCTCTACTCCTGGGTAATAAGCAGATGAACTACCTATATAGTTATAATGTGCAAGGGCTCTTCCAGAATTGTAAATTTCAAGGCCCCTTGATCAGAGATACCAAAGAGGGGGGGGGGCTCTACTTATATACTGAAAATGAATTGTTTGAAATCTGCTCCTTGGTATTTATAAAACATTTTTGATAAGCAAGTGTGCCTTTTCAAAATTGTACAATGTGTAGTCCTAGGGTCATGGGTTCAGGTGTGGTAGGGGCACTTCTGATGATTGCTGAATATTACTGATTACTTAAAATGCATTTTTTTTGTTTCCCTACCCTGCTTATGGGTATAAAGTAAACGAACTAAACAATTGTTAAGTGTTATGATTAGCAATGGTGCCTCTTTCAAAATTGTAAATGCCATAGCATCTAGCTTAAAACACGAACCAAATTCAATCATTTGAAAGTTGTTGCATGATGCTCAGGTGACCTATAAGGCCCATAGGCCTCTTGTCTTATATTTACATTTCCATTTATTTGTCTTTCACATTCCTTACAATTTAGAATTATGTTCATTTTCTCATGAGCTACCATGGATGAGCATGAATATCTCTATTGTTATGTCATTATACCATACTTGATGTCAAAACTATAGTGCAAACTCTTTTGCTTTAAGATGACAGTTGAATTGCGTGATTTGTGGTAACTCGATCATCAGAAAATAATGTAAATGTAAGTGTAGTAGAGGTACTTTTATTTAAGTTGGAGTGATTTTAAATGAAGTAAAATAAAATGAATTTAATTTTGGAAGAATCATGAGGTACATGAACTACAACACTTCACGCTGGCATATTTATCATGAAATATGCCAGCATGAAGCGTCGTAGTTCATGTCCTCATGAATCTTCAAAAATGAAATTCTTACGTAAACTTCACAAAGGCCTTTCAGTCTTAAAATTAGGACTGAACTGAGATTTATATGAGGTAGATTTCTAAGGAGGCACTTCCTAATTGCTTTCTAATTGAATGTAACAATGTTGTCATCATTCATCATCATGTTGAAACCCCTAAATGGAGATACACCCTAAACAGGATTTAATAATTTTGCTCAGGATAATTTAATGAAATAATTTAATTGAGATGGCAAGAGTCAAATCTGAATTTGGCTGCAGTGAAATTTGGTTCCCATTTCAACTTGGTTTATCTCTGGAGTATTGGTGTCCTCCGGGGCATCTTGTTTTCATTTCCTGAAATGAAAATGTCCTTAAAAAATATCATTCTGTAGTTTTGTAGTTTGAGATTTAAGTGCACTGTCTATGATAATTCATATGTACATATTCCTATGCAATGTCTCTTATTTTTTAATGCAGATTGGAGCAGAAAATCCCAATTCCAGTCCTCTTGTAAAGAAAATAGGATGTGGAATGGCTGGAGCCATGTTCCTCTTCATGATCAATTTCCCATCGGTAAGGCAGGTCTCAGTTAGAAGGCTATTAAACTCTACTACATGCTGCATGGCTTGAACACCTTGATGCACTATATCTTGATGGTCCTTTTTTTTTTAGGCCCTTTGCTGTTACTGGGTAACCAACAACACCATCTCTCTCTTACAAGCTGTCCTGTTCTCCTCCAAGGACGTCAGAAAGTTCCTGAAAATCCCAGAGGCTGTGGTGCACCAGAAGGGTTTGAAAACAAACAACAAGACATTTAGAGAGTCATTTAGAGAAATTAAAGAGCAGTCAGGTAAGGGAAATGGATGTTTGGGTTATGAATCATACATTACACTGACAAAGGTACTTTTATCAAGTAAAGAAATTTAATTTTGTTACTGTCGGGATTTTGGAAGGTGACTGATAAACCTCATTTTCCCCTGTGATTGAATTTTGTTTTATTTGTTACATCTTGGCATGTACATTTGCAGTTATCATAGATGTCTTTACATGCAGTGCACATCACACTTGATCATTGATATTGAAACCAATTAATGTGTTTTCTTAGAGATTTGATTGCAATAAATGTACACATTTGTTATATGAAATTTCTACAGTTTATTTTGTTTTTACTGAAAAAAGAACAAAGAAAATATATGATTTAGTTTCTCTTTTGTAGGTAATTTAAAGTCAAATGAAGAGGCCATAAGAGACTTTGAAAGACTTCATGCCATTGAAATGGAAAGAGCTGGAAAGGGGCCTGTACCGGTCACCTACAAGTACAACCCAAAGAAAAAGAGGATTCCGAAAGATGATAGGGAAACCCTGAAACTGTGATCAAAATATATATCTGTACATTCAGAGAGACAAATGAAATAGAGAATGCAGAGAGTGCATTGATGTATTTATGCCAGCGGGATGTGCTTGGTTTATTTAAAATTTTACAGATGTTTTATTCATACTAAAACCTGTTAAAGTGTTTGATATTTTTGGTATCATTCATCTGTTGTCTTTCCAGTGTCCATTGTTTTTTCAGTACATGTATTGAGAGTAGTGTAGATGCCATTGTTTGACACCTGTGGTTGTCAAAAATCTGATTTAAAATGAATAAATTATGTACTGATTCTTTGTTGTTGTTTTTTTTTTTTTGTTTTTGAGGGGTCGGTGGTGGATGTTCTGTTTTCAAAAGCCTGTTATAAGAGATGATGGCATGCATTTTATGATAGCAAAACAGGAAGCAAATAATGTGTTCACATTCTTGAATATTTACAAGGACAGAAGGGACATCATACCTTTAAACAGATTCATTTGTTCAGTTATTAATCAAGCAATAATTTTTTTTCTCTCATTACAATGATTTCTTGATCGACTAACAAGTGAAATAGCTAGCGGTTTGAAAACTCATCCTCGAAAAGTCATGGAAATTATAGAGAAGCAAAGTATAGTGTAACATTTCTTTTTGGATAAAAATTACGGTAGATGAAAACACCTGAAGGTTGACCTTTCAGTTGCTCTGTTGGCCAATGGTATGATCTATCGGATATGGAAATTTGACCTTGTCAATAGATATTATTTTTTAACAAAATTACAATATTCTTTCAAAGGCATATGATCTGAAAGAGTTTCCCCCCTTGTCACAGCATTCTATAAGACATGGATTGTGTGAATTCTAAATTCATTTATAATTTCAAAGGATATAAAAATAAAAAGCATGTGATACATTTATCATAGTATGAATTGTCCCTCCCTATAGATAGTTTTAAATTCAATCAACTTAATTTTGTAATTTCCACTTTTTACATGAGTCACTAAAATGAATTGGCTTGTTTGAAAGCTTTTTGAACTTTTGAACTCGGAAACATCCTGATTTAGGTGTAACTAGAGCTGTCCTAATGTCATTAACATCCCCATTTGGGAACTTAGTCAAATTATTGATGTTTCAAACTGCAAACACTTCTTTAGATGCATCTTTAAATATCAATTTAAAAAATCATATATCTCTTATCTTCAAAAAAAAAAGATCTATATTTTTCACTGAATGCAACGTCAGACATAATATAAAACAGACACATCATATCTTTGAAGTGTCTACAACTTCCGTTTAAAATTCGTTGCTCAATAAAAATAAACCATTCATTAATTTGATATTGTTCTGTGCTGATATTTACAAGAAAGGATTTTTATTAAATTAAATTTTAAAATTATATCCATGAATGCCACAGAATACTAGTACATGATTGAAAATACATGGACGACAATATGATTTTGTTTATAACATGTAGATATTATATGCTAATCTCCTTCCTGATTAAATTTAGCATAAAAATATTCATTTAAAAGAAGTAGTCATTTTGTTCATTTTATTTGATGATGTAAAGTATATCGGGAAGATTTCTAGTCGCTTAAAATGTTAAAGTACTAATATTTACATTCCCAAATACTTTTCCTAAAGATTCTTTGCAAATAGGAAGACTGTATATTTTCTCTTGAACTCCCATGGGTGAGCATGAATATCTCCATTGCTACGTCATATTACCGCACTTGATGTCAAAAGTATAGTGCAAACTGTTTTGCTTTAAAAATGACAGTTGAATGGCAGAAATTTCGTGGCAACTCATCAGAAAAATATGTAAATATAACAAATGAATTTAATTTTTGAAGATTCATGAGGTATATGAACTACTAACAACGTTTCACGCCGGCATATTTATAGCGCTTCATGAAATATGCCGGCGTGAAGCGTCGTAGTTCATAAACTCATGAATCTTCAAAAATTAAATTCATTTCTTAAGTATATCGGTAAAATATTCGGCCTCGACTATACAAACATTTTTTGAGTCTCTACGAAGTTCAAAACTAGATTTTTAAGACTTAAATTTTCCAAAAATTCATGTCAACAATAGATGTTTCTAAATCACTTATGCCCCCTTTTCCCAAAATAATTGGAATTTTTAAAGTCGAAGGGGCATAAGTCCGTCAAAAATTGCTTGATCATACCCAAAACAAAAGTTGATCCAGATATTCTTATGATATATCTGCATACCAAATTTCATTTCAATATATGCGCAATCCCGGCCAAGAAAATGAACGAAAACTGCAAGTCCAAGGAACATATCTCTGTTCAAAATGGCCGATCGTACCAAAAACAGAACTTGCCTTAGATATTTTATGATAAATCTGTATACCGTAATTACAAAATTTCATTTCAATATGTGCAACCCCTGCGAAGAAAATGAACGGAAACTGATGGTGGACCGACAGACAGCAGCATAGCAATAGGTATGCCCTTCCTTCTTCGAAGAGGGGGGGGGGGGGCAAAAAAAAGATCTATATGGCATGAATTTTTTTTGCAGAAAGATGTCTGGTATTGAAATATATGATAAAACCCACGAGCTTCCTTTATACGTTTAAGTTTAGTGTTTTCCTTCTAAGCCATTAATACAAAGAAAACAGAACTAGCAAATCAACGTAAATTTTTACTTATTTTTCAGAGCATAAAATATATATTATGAACAACAGGTATGTATAAACACTCTATCATAGATTTATCACAAATAACATAGTTGTACTCTTTATATTAGAATACCAAGAATGTTTTTTATCTAAAATTGAAAAAATTGCACCTCCCCTTTAAATAATTTGATTGATTTGAACAAATAAGATACTAAATCATGCACATAAGAAGAATAAAAATTTAAGTACAAATAATACATAAGAACACAAAGAAAACAATTCACTAGAGATTTGAACAATTCAGATTCAATACATATAAATAAATCTATATATCAAAACAACAACATGATATAAAGCAAATATTTCAACTCCATGGCCAAATAATATTACATGTACTATTTATGGTACGTAAAACAAATGCATACAACTCACTTTTAAGCCAAATGAATTTTAATAAAATGTAAATATGTAAAAAAAAAAAAAAAAACAACACTTATATAAGTAGACTTGGCAAAGAGGCATTTATAAGCTTGCATTGCGATTCATGTGGCAAATTCATATGGGTCTTCAACTCAGATCAACAAGAAAAAAAAAAGATTTTTAACAAAATTTGTATATTTGTTGAGATGTGTGATTGCCCTTAAAATATGATTGTATGTCCGAGATTATACGTCCGAGATCAAATACTTCCAGCAGTTTGGGTTTATGGTTGTCATACAATTTGAATTCTATTGTTCTTGTACATGTTATTTGAATTGAAGAAATGCGGTGTTTGACTGAAAGGGGATGTTGTGAAGAATGTGGCATCGTATGGAGGGGGTTTGCCCCTTCCGGCATTCGATGCTTCACTTGCTGAATAGCTCGGAGGTTCCGACTTCAGAGCACCTGCTGAAAATGAAGGAACTGTTGAAATCGGAGAGTCCGAATTTGGCAGATTGCATTTCTCGTCGAGTGACGTTACACTGCATGCAAGTGGTGGGGCACTTGGGTAGACAACGTCCTTGCATGAAAGATAATTTTTGCAACCTTCACAGCATACATGGAAAGTATCGAAGAAAGCTGCAATGCCCTGTATTCCTTTATCGCGCGATCCGTATCTACCATCGATGGAATGAACTACCGGAGAAGTGAGTACAATAGTGTTGTCTTTTTCAAAACCCTGAAGGTTAGTTACCACAAGCTGGCCCTTGGTTTCGTGGAAACAGAAATGCGCAAACTGTTGAATGACTGTTGGGCACCTGTTGGTTGATTTTCCTTCTGGATCAGTAAAAGAAACGTATTGACCTTGAACCCGTTCTTCAAGGAGAACGCAGTCGTCACTAGATATAACCCTGTTGTAGTTCCTTTGCAGCAGGCGGAACATCCGGTTATAAAACGGCGCAACCTTGTCCATCACTGCAGCATATGGTAGGAGGACTATAATTCTTTTACCTTTCAGGGTTGCATTAAATAATTTGGCCAGTTTGTGAACTTCCGTAACGCCTTCCACGTACTTGACGAGATCCGCCTCTGTAACGCTGGGGTCGTCGACCTTGACAACACAATCGGTTTGGCTGAAGAAATTGACCTCACAGTACATGTAGCCCCGGAAAACGGTTTTCCGTTCGGCTACCACTTCCGGATAAAACTCGAAATTTGCCCACCATTTCCGCCCTTCTGAGCAGCAGGTTATAGAAGGCAGGGTTTGATTCTCGAGTTGTTTCAATTCCATAACCTAAAATAGAAGTTAATGATAGTCAAATGTTTCTGTAATTCAAATTATCATGATGTAAAATTTACAACACTAATTGTTGTAAATTTTTCATATATCTCTCCTTATAAATTCTAAATTTACATGATAAAATGAAGCTCTAGGCAATTTGTCATGTACTTTGTGATTGTCTCAGTGATCAAGTCCTTATACTGTAATTAACCAACTATTATTTGCGTGCATGAAATATTTGCAATTACGAGTAAGTTGGTATTTTTTCAAACAAAAGGAGTTTTTATTCCAAGAGCCTATTGCACTTTTTATATTTGAATTAGTGTTGATCCCATGCACTTGTAAGAATTTGTACCCGATATTTCTGATTCTCAATCACACAGTTATGTTTACTAACTTCATGAAGCTATTACTGATTGTTTGTCTTTGCACTGTATTATTATATGTAAATGTAAAGATTTTTTAAAAAATTACAGCGAAGATGATTTGCATGTTAGTTTGCTTATAGTTAGAGGGAGAGATTTTTTTTTACTTCTAAGCCGAAGATACATTTATTTAGAATCCTCCGGACCTCATGGAAAAATATAGTCAAGTTATTTTAAGTTTGGCGACCCTGTAACCCTAGATAAATGCGAAACCGAAACATTTACGACGAAATGCTGCTACGGAGAGCATTCAGGTATGGAAAAGAGTTTTCCATGACACAATATTTATTGTTGTCGTTTGGAATTTTTCCATCGCGATACGGGATTTTCACGGTCTTTTAATTCTAAATATATGTATCCCTAAATTCTCTTCCTGGTGTTATTCCTGTATGAAAGATTTTTCGTGAGAATTTTTTTCATTTAACGCAGCTGGACCATGTACATTATTAAAAAAAAAAGAAAAATCATTTATTTTAATTTAATTTAAAAACTTCAGTTTGTAGAGATTCTCGTTTCTTTTCTTTTTTTTTTCTTTTTTCTTATTTTTTTTTCTTTTCTTTTAATTCGTAGAATGATAGATATAATAAGTCTAATGAGTTAAAGAAAATCTTAAATATTTTGACATACACGTAGCTGCCGTCATGAGGAGACGTATGATAGGAAGCGAAAGACTTTACTAAAATGTTTGCTGAATTTTAATAGAAAACATTTCAAATATGCCCCATACATGTATTCCGTACAATGTTTATACTACAGTCTCCGAAATTTTTATAATTTACTTATAGTATATATACTTTCCTCCTAGTAAATCTGTTTCACACTGCTTGTAAAAGAAAATCGAGAATGGAATATGATGTTACGTATACATGTATTAGCCATTTAACTGTAAGATGTGAAACAAAAAAAACAAATTCAAATTTTTAAATACTGGTATATTTAAATTAGATTTTACGAAAGCTCGGGGATTCCTTTTCTCTTTACTTTGTGTTATTTTATCCGTCTCAATTTCTTATCAAGATTGATTTCAATCTTGCCTTTAACTTAGTAGCTAGTAACAAATGGACTATTTTATGTTCAATAATTATTTTCAAAATCAAAGCAAAGTTTTTCTGTCTAAGTACATGTATAATTTTTTTTCCGTGAAATGTTGATATCATGCTCATTTGCACGTATAACTATTAAGACTCACATTGCAATATATCATGTGATAAAAGTAATGAATTAAAATCTTATTTCATTTTACTAAATTAAAAAGATAAATTTTGCTTCAATAAAAAAAGTTTTTTTCCCGACAACTACTAACGGAATAACAAGATGTTTGCATTCGTAGAAAGATAAGACACTGACGCGCATCTATCATATCCATGCAGACGATGAAACATTTCCTGAAACCGGCAAACAACTTAGTTATAATTCACTAATATACAATAATGTTATTGTATATTATAATATTCAGAAAATCATACTTTAAATTAATATATTTCATAAAATTGCAATATACAAGGCATTTTATAATGCAAAAATTTAACTAATGATCTTACCTTTAAAACAAGACTCTCCTATGTAAGAAAGATGTTCCTGCACAAGAGCTTGCTGCTTCAGTGGATGTGCGGGCAGGAATGCACGTGAGATTTGGAAGCTTTATTTAGATGCGGAAATCTGCACATATAAACATACAGGATATGATATACAGATATACACAAAGCAAGAGATTTAAACTTATCTGGTGTGTAACAAAGGTGTACGTATATTTTATAACCATAAAAGAGTTCCAGGTATAGCTGTAATTTTTCCTTGAAACTTTTTTTCAGTATGCATGATGTGGAGATAAAAATATTTCTATCGATCTATTTTGCAACCGAACAGTATTAACAAAACATAACCTACAATCATGCAAGTAAAAAACGTAAAATCAGGCGAACCTGTGGTTTAATCTCATCATGTAAAAGATATACCTAAATTATGAAAAATTCTTTCAATGTCGTTTAATAACTTCAAAACGTAAGTTCGGAAAATCACCTGCCATACATAAAGCAAGGCATTAATTACTTCATTTATCTACCAAAAATATAAACACATGTTCCTGAAGATATGCGCTGTACTTTTAACACATTAATTCCCGCAGTGTCTGTTTGAGAGTAAACGGCAGCAATTGATGATGTAACTGATGCTAGCGATAATCGCAGCGGGACTCTAAGGGCATGACCCTTTGACCTGTCCGGGTCTTACTTATCGATAATCCATGATGTAATTATCTGATTTCTATTGATAACAATACACGCCTGAAAGTACCGACATACGGTCAAATACACCAAGGTATATAAATACTACGGGAACTGTTTGAACGCGATCGATAATTCCAATCGCCATCTTGTTTCAGTTACTGTATCCCTTTTTCTCCTAAGGTCAATTCTAATATAAATGATTTCGTAATTTTCCAAAAATAATTATAGTAATTCGATCAGAATAATTATCTAACTACTATATTATTATGATTATGTGTTAATCTTTTGAGGAAATATAATACCTGAAAGAGGTCGGCATATCAACGTCCTTTCCTTACAATACATTTATCGAACACTATTTTGAGCACATGGCGGGGGTTACATAAGGAAATACTATTTTAATATTTAAATGATATTATACACTGAAAAAAAAATACGGAAGATTATCATAGAAAAATATTTCCCTGTAAGTCTGATTAATGTTTCCTGTTTGTTTGGATTAGTTATCTCCAGTTTTGGTCGTCAAAAAAGATCTTTTTTTTTTGGTGTTTTATGTTTAGATCGAAGTTTCGTTCTCTTACTCCACAGCACCAATATATCTCATACACCGTTAATACTTTATTAGTGTATATACTAGTTTTATTCATTGAAAATTCTTAACATTTTCTGGTATGGTTTTACAAAATTATTATTTTACAGAAAATCCTTACCATTTTCAGTAATTTAATATCATATTTTTTTTTTAGGATGTGGGAAGACTAAGGTTGAATGAAAGAGGAGTGTGATAAAAGAAAACACCATCTACATATACACACCCTTATGCCATAGACTCGGTTCTATCAAACTGATTTTGCTGCTTCTATTTCATTAATCAACACAGATTCTTAATAAAACAGTCATTTTCCCTACTGAAAGAACATTTAATTCATTCTAGTTACCATCGTAAAACTAACGAAATTCCTATTTAGAGATAGATAGAGTGCAGTGTACTTACGTGTTGCTTCCTGCTGCTGAAGTTGAGTGAATAGGAATGCCTCGGATAAGCGACCAATCAATGAAGGGGTGGTCGATCGTCAGGTCCGATAACTCTTGGCCGCGCATCGATCCGCCATCTTAATTACAATGTATTGGAAATAAATTTGTTCAAGCGGTCACTATATCAGGAAGAGGTGATAATTCGATATAATATCACTAAATTGAATTTATCACATGGAAGAACTTGTATCGATATTGTGTAATAAGGCTTTGTGTATATTGATATACATGTTTAGCAACCGCCGGATGGAGTGTTTGCATGTACTTCCGTAACAGTTTGTCGAGGATTTCTATAAAGTACAATACAACAGTTCAATGTATAACAAGATAATGACCTAATATAAATTGTACATTAATTCATTACCAAGTCAGGTCAATATCATTTTAAAGTCGACGCACTTTAACAATAAACAACGAGCTACGTAAAATAGTTCTTTAACTGATCATTATTCAAGAAATTCAAAAGTCAACTTTTAGTCTAAGTGCACAACTTACCAAGTTAACATAATGTTAACTTGAAGAACACAAATAAAAACATATTAAACGTGTGTTGGCTAAGATGTAATGAAATCGAATAAGAGGGTGCTGCACTTCAACAGAATGTCCGTCGGCCAACAAAAAAGGAGGGGGCGATAGTTCGATTTTATAATTATATTAATTCTTGTATTTTCTGTTTAAAGAATTCAAAAAATGCTTTCCATGGTAAAAATATGTATGCTGATTATTTTTGGGAACTGGGTGGGAGAGATCCGCATCAGTTGGACTTAAAATGTATATTATAGATAAAGAATATTATTTAGAAGATTTTTAGAGAATGGTGATAAAATTAGGTTGGATTGGAAGGAAAATTTCGGGATAAATAAGTGTTTTAGCATTTATAAAACCTGTTCAAGCTGTTTTACAGAAATATATAACCATTTCAATAGTTTATCACTTAAATTTGTCCTTAAGAAAGAAAAGGGCAGTTACAAGAAATTTTTTTAAGGACATACGCAAGGTACCTTACCTATTAATACTTTTTCAAGATATTCTAAATTTAAACTTATAATACCATATAATACCATGTTCTTAGAAAAAATATCAGCATGCGCTACCAGGGGTTTTGAAAAGATATCATTTGTGAAAATTTCTGCATTATTCAAAGAAAAATGTACAAAAATAACGAAACATAAATTCCAGATATTTTTTCTTCACAAGTTTTCTTAGAAGAAGTGTACAAATCCATATATAGACATTAAAAGTATTGCACACAGGTCCTTCATTTAGTGGAACTCTTCAACTCCAAGGAAGAAATCAATGAAGTTCAGACTACCTGTATGACCTTAAGTGTTTGTCTTATAGAAGGAACTTACATTTTCCCTTCATTTGGACGATGAAACAAATAAGTAAAATTAAAACGTGAACATAAAATTCCTAAGATATTCTCACTTGTTTCGGTCCATTACGCATAAATGGGGAGGCGGGGGATGGTGTCCCGACAGGACCATTTGCAAAAGTGTGAAAGGGTGTGAGGAACAACGAGCTAGCGCGAAATGGCAATGCGCTAGCGCGTTGTTTACAACATACCGCCACGCTTACTTACAACACGCCGTTAGCTATTGGTTATGCTATTGCATCTTTGCACAACACGCAGTCATGCTTACAAAACTTTACAAAACACACCATCGCGCAACACACAACAGGCCGTCACGCTAACACGCCGTCGCACCAACACAAAGCACGTTAGCTTTACGGTGCGTGATAGTGCGACGGCGTGTTGTGTTAAAGTTTCGTTATCTTGAAGGCGTGTTGTGTGTTAGTTCGACAGTGTTTGTCTATTACATGTAATACCACAGCGAAACAAAAAGAATTCATCTTCCTTTTATACTCATTTTTCACTGTGTGTAGATACAATTAAATATGAATCAGTGGAATTATTTTCGTAGTTAAAGTGTCTTTATATTAAGTATATAATTTGTGGAAAGGCTGTCATTAAAAAATATTAATAAGCCATTTGATGAATATTCAAAATTGAAACGAAGGGTGCCAAAGGAGGGAAAAAACATTTTCTTATGACAATTAAATATTTTGGTCTATTAGACTGCAATAACAATATGGAAATAGTCAATAGACACAAACAATTAGCTAATGTGACTCTCTCTATCTCTCTGTGATCATGTTTCAGAAATTAAATATGTACATTCGTCCCAAATTTAAAAGAAAGGAATATTTTTAGTGCCTGACTGGTATTTCTATTTATAAAAGTATACTTCTTAAAACCTCAGTTTATTATTTGTAAACACACCTTGCGTCAAGGTTAGCAGTTCTTTCCACTGTGTACAAATACCAGTAAAAATATTGCACAGTGCCACAGGTTGTAAAATATAAATCCACTAATAAAACAGCATTGATACAACTTTATATTCATCTCAGAAATCTGCAACCTATCCTTAAATACAGATAAATTTACAGGTCTACAAATCATATGTAATAAATCACAAGAAAAATACTCATTTTATGTACATGATGCAGTCATATTCATAAAAGTTTTATTAAAAAATAAATACATGTAGGTAAATTATGCATAAATCATCACAGTTGCTTCCATACAACTTTTGCACTTTAACAATTCTGTCTCAAAACCTTATATTAATGGAAGGTTTATTACTTAGTCAAATATATAAATCAATTATGAAAACCAATTATGCCTGGACAAATGATACAGGACATCCCTAGATAAATTATTTTGCAATACATTTAGACTTTACTTGCAATATGGAGGTTATGTGGACTAGATATAGGACAATGGTATTCTTAGTAATAGAGAATATATCCATTAGGAATGTCTAAATGGAGGGTAATATTCTGGTAAATGAGACAAGAACCAGCACAACAGTTTGTCCAACTCCCCAACACATGGCAAATTCTGGCTCCAAAGGAAAATCAGATCCCCGATAAAATCCAGCTATGGCAGCACCTATAATTATGCAACAAAACAAAACAATAAACACTGTAAAATCATTTATAAGAAGCCTAGGATTGGGTATTGAATGCTTGTATATAAGATCAAGGTAAAGTCTGAATCATTGAGAAATGCTGCTGTGCATTGCAGGTTGAGCTATTTCATCAACAACTTTACTTTCCCTGTACATCAATAAAGCTGTTTCCAGCCACAGGGGCCAGTAACATACTATATTAGATTTTACGTAATCACTATACAAAAAAAAGAAAGGGTCTCTTTTTGTATAAATAGTTATACGTAAATTTGAATATAGTATGTTACCGGCCCCTGTGTTTCCTGCTACCTGTAAAAAAAAAAAAGGAAATATTTTGAGTTTTACCAGAATAAAGATAACTCACTTGATAAAGCCCCTCCAGTCAATGGGGACAGAAACCCCATCACAATGATAAGAACGGGCATCCATCGACCTATCTTGTGTTGTCGAAGGCGACAAAAAGCAATGGCTGCAGCAATCACATGGACCAGCACGCAAGAGAACAAAGCCCAAAGGAAGATGTTGTAGAAAATTTCTGTTGGGAGAAAAAGATCCTAGATATAAAACAAATTTACAAAACACTGGTTTATGCATGAAAAGCATTCCTACATCAAAATAACATTCTTTGAATGGTTAGAATTAAAAGTGAGTTGACACTAGGATACAAATATTAAAAATATTTTTTGTTCTTACCTCCAAAGTCATTGAGAGTACTTTTGAGACCAAACACATTCAATATGCTTTGGCCTGTTTGTTCAATGTCATTTGTCATATTTCAGATTTTCTAAATACAATTTTTCCTTTTAAGTACTTGTCAGGATTTTTTTTTAATATTCAGCCCATATTCTTCCAAATCTTCAGAGTAATATGTTCTTTAATCCATATTAACTTTATCAATTCTTCCACCTGGAACAAGATTCAAATTAAATTTGTAAATACATTGTATTTTCAATATAAATCCAACAACACAAATGTGGAATAAAATACATTTGTTTTGCTGACGTGGAATAACATACATCAGGGAAACAAGTGTTGGTATTACAGTATACCAGTAAAACTCTCATTCAACTTTAATTCCTTTTTAAACAATGATTAAACAAAATTGAGTGACAATTGCTCTGCTCTTGTAGAAAGAAGACAGAATAGAACTTAGGCTAATATTCAATCTGCTTTCTGTATAAAATGAACCCTCTCTGAAATTCATTATATATATTGTCATGCAATTAATAATCCCTCCTGAAATGTAAACCAGTAAAGCTATATCCCCTTGAAATAGGCCTACTTCAGTAACACTAACTGTATGCGACAATTTCCGAAGATGAAACAACGGGTACTACTAAACAGAGTACGCTAGAGTACGCTAGAGTACTTTAGAGTACACTAGAAAAATTATGTTATTTAATGCAATTAAATTGTTTATTTATGTATGTATAACTTGACTTAACATTATTATAAACTTATTTTCAAATATTTGTTTCAAATATTTGTTTTTAGCGATATTTTGACAAAAAATAACATCCAAAATTAAACGCATTAAAGATACGGTATACCTATAGCTAATACCCCAGGCTCAATTACTATTTTGTTTCAGACTTTCTTACTAAAGACTTACATGTAAATTTTATCAAATATTAAATTAATTGCATGTGAAAATATTTTTCACATTCACAATGAGATATTTTAACATGTTTAAGTTAAATTAGATCGGGATCAAAAGATCAACCGGAACCTGAAATCAAAAATTGAAATAACTCCTAAAATACAGAAAACAAAAATTTTTTATTTAAAATATATATTCAATATGTTAAACTAAAGTAGAAAAGCATACAAAAAGTAGTTTAATTGCATTAAATTATAAAATATTACTAGCGTACTCTATAGTACTCTATCGTACTAGCGTACTCTGTTTAGTAGGACCGTGAAACAACTGGTCAGGCAAGGGATTTGTAACGTTAGCATGGTAAGCCATTTCACAGTTTCATGACGACCAAATAAATTGTTTACGAAGACTTACAGTGAGAGAATAAATACTATTGGTTGACCTAATTAAGAAGATTGATGTGTAGTTGTTCCAGGGTTTGAACCGCTTCCCGATGTAGACAGTAAACAAGCTGACATTCTCAAAGAGGTAGAGCCACGAACCATCATATTTGGCCCTGTGTTTTTCACAAAAATCGAGTTTCTATTCATGGCAAGTAGTATACATTAATTATTAGAGGACAGCATACTTCTTTTCCTTACGTAACTCATTTTATATAAATAATGCGCTGTTAGGCACGTGCGATTGTTTGAAGATGCGACGGTTTCATAAAAACGTTCAAAAATGCCGATTTTTCGACATATTTTCTCAAAATTAAGTGTGGCCACAGTCAAGAACAACTTTCATACTTACCATATATATAAAGATTGCTGATACGAATCTACACGCTTAATATAATCGTTGTTTATACGTGTGGCCAATATGAAATATGCCTTTACATTTAAATTTTTATGTCGCAAAGATTCACCAGCTTTGTTAAACATTCGGTAATATTTGGTTTATATAACAATAGTTGTATTAAAATTACACACAATATATCAAAAAAATAGTCAGTAGTTCGATTGAAACGAAATTTGTGGAGATGCAAGATCTTCGATTTATAATATCTGAATTCAAAACTCTCAAAAAACATATGTTACATTTCTCTTCGTCAGTCTTTGAACATGACGTTAAAAGTAATACATATACGTCAATTGTGACGTCATAAAGACTATAATTATTTTAGATGGTAATTGATTTTTTTTCAAGATGAATCACTTAAAATTTACTCGATATCATTAGATTACATGTATTTACAGAGGTCTATTTGTATTATCTCCAATTTCACGCCCTTTCAATCGCCTGTTTTCGTTTTAAAGCTGTACACTATCTTCGTTTTAATTAAGAAATTGAAAGAATGTACCTCTCCCCCCCCCTTTTCTGGATCCACATCACTGTGAAAACATGGAATATTATAATCACGTCTGCCCTTCGTAATACAAGCAAAATAATATTGGGCTGGCTTGCTGCTAAAATATTAATTAAAAAAAGAAATAATGTACGAAATTACAGGATTTAGATATTAATTGTCTGCAATTCCACGAAACAAAATCTTGAACTTGGATGCGTATATGTCAATTTCAAGTTCTTTATAATATTACGAGAGGTAGAGTCAGCACTGTTACATATTATAGCCACAATTTACATACATATATCAGTCGTCGATCTATTTTACTTTTAAATCTAATTATTTTATGCAGAAGTAAATTTTCATACTGCTTTAAAAGCAAAAAATCCTATTAATTATGCTGTGCGTAGCCTCGCACGGGGGACATCGATGTACATGTATGTACATATGTATACTGTATATTGATATTTTCATCAATATATATTTCAAACAATTATAATTCTATTTGGTACAAATATAAAATACAGAAATATGTCAGTGTCTTGGTGTGTCATAGAATTCTGTATTTATAAAATATTTTCACAAGGCCCCCTTTGCAATGTGTTTTAAATGTTCCAAATATTTCATAAGTAATCTATGGTACAGGTCGTCAGTTAGTTGGAGGTAGATGCTAGGGCAAATCTATAGAGAAATTATACCTACATATAAAATCGAAAAAAAAAGACCTACATACACAATCGAAAAAAAAAATTTACCAGTGAAAAAACTGACGAAGTGAAATAAATCTATTCGATAGTGTTTGGAGAAGGGGGGGGGCGTTTTCATTCATAAATACAAACATAAATCAACAGGGTTAGGTAATTAATTTTATTTATTCTATAATTGTGAAAATATCTCCGGCTGATCATCAACATTGATTTTGTAATTGTTGCATGGTCGCTAGCTTTCCATATCACAACAGCGGGGGTGATCTTTAATCTTCTTTATTGTTAAAAAATATAATATAGATCTTTAACTGCATAACATATAACTGGCCTTGATCTACACTTGAACGGACTTACATATTCCAGTTTCCGATCAAAAGGGGTATCAAACATTATATAAAATGACAGCAGTTATTTAATACATGGGGTGTCCCAGATCTAGAATATCAGAATTATCTCGTGCATGTAATTCACAATTTTAAAATATGCTAGCTTGGTATTTAGGATGTGTAATTTTCACATTTTTTCTCTCTATCCCCGAGATGATAGCGATTTGATAGGAATTCGTTGAATTGATGAATTATAAACGTTACCTCCTTTGTCTGTATACCCGGTATTCATCCATGCGCGGATCTAATTGAAGAGACTGAGATTTGCGGAGTTTTAAATACCTATACTAAACTAAGTAAAAGTGACCTTGGATCCCTCCTAGATGACACTGAAACCCTGGAATCTGTGTTGAGTTTGTTTAAAAAGTCATGGTTCTATTTGTATGGGAAACACAACCATTGTCGCAAACCACGACCAAAATACCCATACTCTCCCATTCTGGAGGAAAGAGCTGTATGCGGACTCCAGACCGTGTCTTAAACGATGGGGGAAACAATTCGAAACATGGGAAGGAGTTTATGTGGGTTTATTTTGATTATTTGGGGGTTTGTTGTTGATTTGTTTTGTTTGTTTGCTTATTTTTGCATGAGAAGAGATGGGTTGTATATCTTTATGACTGGAAAGAAATTCTGGATCCGCGCCTGTTCATCTGTTGGCGTTTAAAGAGGTTTAAATAAAGTGATTATAGATTTGGTAATTAATTGACAGTTTATCAAAACTGGTGCCGTCAAACGTCTTTGACTATGAATCTCGAATGAATTTCTAGTATATGCATAGCAATGTACACTACCTTAGAGCTTCTACCTAAGGGATAACACTTGACGATAAAAAACGTGTGAAGGTACGTCGGCAAAATTATATCCTTCCATATTTATATAAGTCCGAGGGATAATTTTAAACAAAATACAATTACGCATGATAGGCAACAAATACATGTATATACACATGGTAATGGTAATTACGCACGGTCCTTGTGTTTTGAAAGATCACACAAGCAGCAACGGCTATACACAGCCTTCTGTTGCCTATACTATAATTTCACCCCCCCCCCCCCCCCCC
>PRKT01000366.1:27817-40620 GCA_003671525.1 Saccostrea glomerata | reverse complement strand
GGGGGGGGGGGCAACCATCTTTTCAATGGACATTTTCTATAGTAAAGGTAAAAGTAAATAGTAAAAGCCCCCCCGGATGCTACCTGCCTGAGTCTTTAGAAAAAGCTTATCGATATCCGTTCCGGTCAATGACTTTAGGCCACATGCGTGTAGTTTTTTGTTTCTCATGAATCGCTTTAGTTCTAGTCAATACCTTTCACGTGTAGAGATGGACGAAACAGTTCTACAGTCATTATTTTAGCAGCTTGATTTATGGATGCATTTCTAGTTTATTTGTGTAAAAAAATGCAAGTTATGAAAATGGTTGATTGTTTGTTGTAACTTGTTTGACGTCCCTCTTCAGAATTTTTCACTCATATGAAGACTCCACTACTTGCCGGTGGAGAGCCGCAAATTTTGACCTATACTCAACACTCAGGGCCATTGAACCGTGAGGACTTTTTTCGTGCCAGCATCGAAGTACTGCGTCACAGGACCTTAGTTTAAACGGTCTCATCCGAAGGACCGGTCTCCACGTCCCACAGTGAGATTCGAATCCGCGACGTAAGGATCAACTCCTTACTCCGCGATTCTAGAGCAGATGCTTTACCAATGCGCCACGTGGGCGACTAATTATGAAAATTAAATTACTATGAAAATGAAATCTAAGAATTTGAAATTACTTGTCATTACTGAAAAAAACTTTATCAGGGTATAGATTAATTGACTTCAAGGTATTCAGCACGCCCCTCTCGTAACCTGGCGGGGACCTTGTTCTGTTTTATGTTTGTAGTGTGAAAAGATTTTGTATAAACGAACACTGAAATAGTTTTGGGTCCTACTGTCATGTTTACGAGATTATTCAAGAACATGCTGCATCTTGGATGTTTGGATTTTTGGAGGGAACTAGTGTGTGAGACTGACAACGGGCATAACCTAAATACCATAAAACAGAAGCAACATGAGCACAGCACCCAACAGTCCTAGCACCTACTTTGCAATCGCAATACCAGCCAGATATAGGGTTTCCCTCTGTTTGGCTTTTTTCAATCCAACAATTGTATTTTTTGGAAAATACATGGCGAGACTGTTTTTTAACATGTACAAGATTTGAAAGGTTTTCATTTTGATTCACAGAAATTTCGTGCACTAAATAAATATTCAATATATGTCAAATTTAATCATTCATGGTCTACAAACATTGAACATTTTGGGGGAGCAAAACCCAATCAGCAATTTCTAAAATTTTTTGTTCATTTCTACATTCATAAAAGGCCCTCTGCATTCATGCACTTTTAGAGAGAAATGTATTAATAAGAGCATTGTGGGATTTAAGAACTTATCACCATGACAACCAAATGATGCTTCAAAAAAAGTGAAAGGCATAAGAGAAAATCGAAGCTATAGGACTTGGTTGTTGTTTAATGAGAAACATTGCTGATCTGGGTGTCACACCAGTGTACACATTGATGTTAATACCTGTGGCTTCCTATATCTCTAGCTTTCTGCAGGTAACCATGATAAATTGTAACGAGGATTCCAATTACTAGGCAAACTCCGCAGCTGATGCCAAAAGCTCATTACTGGCGTGAGGAGGAAAATCCCTAGAAATATACAGAAGTCACTGAAAATCAGTCAGAAATCTTATTTGAATTCTTGATATAAAAAAATAACAAGATTGCCTGTTTTAGAGCTCCAAGAAAGAGAAAATCGGAGATCGACTTTAGCCATCAGCATTATGTAAATCACGAGCACACTGTAGGAAGAAAACCAAGTCATACGATGAATATACGGAATAAGTCATGCAGACTAGTAGAATGGTTAAAATTTTTAAAAATTTGTAACTGTTTCATTCCTCAGAATAGCATTAAAAAAGAAATGGAGCTGCAGCCCCAAAGGCGCCGAGGCCCATTCTTTTTAAAAGAACGGAGCGCTACAAGTATTTTAACCCGCATTAAATCCACCTTTTCAAATGCTTGTAATTATTGTCTGTTTATATAATAAAGGATATTTATAAGATACACTGTAAATATACCTATACCTTACATATAAGTACATGTAGTATTTAATAAATATCATATAGAGAGGGAAAGTAAGGCGTAAAAAGTGTACTGAAGTTTTTTAATTTAATCCACAGTCATTTAACAGCTTCGACAGCATTGTGAGATGAGTATCTGACTCAAAAGGTGAAAAACTTAAAATCAAGTCAGGTGATTATCCTTCAGTCTGCACATAATACTACTAATCTAGATTTTAATACAATACCAGGTGCATATTCATACTATTTAAATATGCACCTGGTATTGTATTAAAGGGCACTCAGATTTTTTTAACTTTTTTAATAAGTTTTTTGAATTTATATGTAAAGAATTTCAGAGCCAAGCGTGCATGTTAACCTTCTATCAGTGAACAGTGATACAGTTACTTACTCAAACATGTCAATTATCGAGAGAAAATACAGTTATCCAGGTATATATGCTCAGATAGGCCTACCAGGTGATTTGTACTCTTATTGGTAGAGAAAAGTCCTACCCAGTGACAAGTACTCACTTAGACAAGTCTTTCCAGTGAGTAGTACTCAGCCAGAGAGGTTTATCCAGTGAGTAGTGCTCACCCAGAGAAGGTCTATCTAGTGAGTAGTGCTCACCAAGAGAGGTTTCTCCAGTGAGTAGTACTCACTCAGATTGTGCTACCCGGTGAGTAATACTCACCAGGGAGGTCTACCTAGTGAGAATTATTCACTCAGAATGGTCTTCCCAGTGAGTAACTAGTACTCACCCAGATAGCAGTACCCAGTGAGTAGTTCCACTAGGGTTGGTCTATCCAGTGAGTAGTTCTCATCCAGATAGGTTCTGAAATTTATGTCAGAAAACCTATTATAGAAGAATACCTTGTTTCAAGTTTTGTTAAATCTAAAATGGTTAGATAGTTGTATGAATAAATCAGATGGCAAATGATTTTCATAATTTCCCTCAGCAAATAGACTAGAATCATTATTATTTGAAATGTTCAGTGTCCATGCATATACATATGCATAGACTTTTTTTTTTTGAATTAAAATACCATTTATTCAATTAATAAAACAAACATTAATACAGCTCACGTACATCAAGAAATATACATGTACATGGGATAGAAATTCTGGCAATTGTCAATTAGTGTATTTAATAACCAATAACATTGTCTCATTTGGCAAAGAGGTGGAGCTTAAGTCATCTCATTGTTGTCAACAACAATTTAAAGTTCCTTGTGTTATTAATTCCTAAACAAATGAGAATCTATTCACCATTTGACACTAATTACATAGCATTGAGAATATGACACACCTTCTTAAAAGTTCAAGCTTACCTGAGAATGGTTCTATATACACGTATAAGAAATAAATGTAACACAATACAAGTGTATATGTAGTACATGCACATGTATATTAATAACATAATCATGACAGTAGTGTGTATGTATAGTAATAAGAAAGTATAAATTTACCTTGTGTTCTTGAAACAGCGGTCCGCATACTGGTTGGCAAAATTTCATCGCTTTTAATAGCATCTAAAACTCGCGTAATCATTTCTATAGTAACGACTTTACCCGGACTTACACTTCTTTTAAGGGTAGTTGGCATAGCCCCAGAGTCATCCCTGTCCTCTCCCATAATCTCCTCAATATCCTGTAAATGTTCCAATTTTGTGAGATTTATAAAAGTTTTTTTGAAATAAAAAGAATCCCCTTAAAAATATATGGTAACATTTTGAATATCATTGCTAAGATTTTAAATACATGTACATGTATTAGCATTTCAATTATTTTAATTAAAAGTCCATGTTGTTGTACAAAAAAAATGTAAGTTATAAATGGCTCTATTCTACATGTATTACACAAGAATATTTTCAGAAGCTGAAGAGGAAAAAAATACTTAGCCTTATGTCAGATAATTTAGCAGTTGTACAAATTATCAATAAACAACCCAGATAGCATGACTCCGTTGGGCCAACGTTGGTTTTTGGTTGTATGGTTGGTAGAGTATTGGCGTTGGGGAATAGATGTAGGCCCAACGTTGGTCCAACGTTCATTTACGTTGGCATGAAAGCTAAGCCAACGGTGTTGGGCATGTGATGTTGGCCCAACGTTGGTCCAACGTTCATTTACGTTGGCATGAAAGCTAAACCAACAGTGTTGGGCATGTGATGTTGGCCCAACGTTGGTCCAACGTTCATTTACGTTGGCATGAAAGCTAAACCAACGGTGTTGGGCATGTGATGTTGGCCCAATATTGGCCCATTGTAGTAACATGTTGACAAGAACTATAGCGACTTGGTGTTGGACATTAAGATGTTGGCCCAACATAGGTTCAACCGAGTAAGTGTTGACATGGATCAAGACCATTGTGTGTTGAGTATGAAATGTTGGCCCAACGTAGGTCTAACTGAGTACATGTTGACACAAAACATTGCCACTTATCGTTGGTTATTCAATATTGGCCCAACGTTGGCCCAGCTTTATAAATGTTGACAATATCATGATTAATTGCTCTGTGTTGGGCGTGCTGGAATGAACTGGAGTTGGTCCAATAGTAGGAATATTGGGATTACTAGTACATGTACAGGTAGCCTGTAATGTTTGAGATGAAATGCAGGTCCAACGTTGGCCCAATGTTGCGAAAAGTATTCATCAATTTAGAATTATCTATTGTAAATCGATGGTAATGATATAAGCAACTCATTATAAATGTGTGATCATGATTTATATCATATATTGAATGGAAAATATGAGGCAATCCTTATAAGTCTGTGAATTACATATAATAATTTTGTATCTTGGTAGATTCTATATTTAGCATCATTGAATCAAATTTAAAGTGCTGTGTTTTGCATGTTTTGGGCTCCAAAATAAATAGGTCACTGGTGAAATTCACTGGTTCGGCAGGTGACTCATAGGTCTCCAAGGAAACCGTCATCTTAATCAGTTTTTTTTAACCGCGCACTTGAACAATGCAAAGCGTATGTGTCTGTTTAAGTGAACGCAAGAATTTTAATCCTTTCAATGTAAGTATAGCTTTTGTTTTTGTTATTGAAATAATTAATAATGTGGAATGCACAACGTTGTAATGGCCTGCATGTAGGCTTTCAAATTATTGGTACCGGGTAGCTGATTAAACAATTTTAATTGATGACGATCTTAATTTTTATAGGAATTGGCGGGCTTGAACAAAACAGATATGTCCGGGGGCCCGTTTCACAAAGCCTACTTAGGACTAAGTTCTGTCTTAGGAAAGAACTTTTTCCTAAGTTCATTACTTATCCGTTTCACTAACCTCGTCTTATCTTAGGATATTCCTAAGTTATGTCGTAACTTTAGGAAAGGTAAATCGATGACTTAGGAAGAAACTAAATATTGCGGCTTCATATCTAAGATTTCTTATGGAGAGAAGAATGTGTTTGGGGAGAGAAAATCTAATGGACTACTAATATATGGATGATTGTGTTCTCTCCAGGTTAAAACTTCTTTACTTTGCACGTAAATACTAGGATTTCAATAATTGGCAAACATGTGTCAAAATTAGTCCAAGGTATATAAAAATGTCAGTTTACAAAACTGGAGTTGGCGAAATAGATGTACACATACTGGAATAAATCCCCATCATATGAAGAGCACGCCTTTTTAAACCAAAAATAGCACATGATTTGATCCAATTATTATACATGCATGCAAACATATAATGTTTTTATCTACATGTACATGTATATTTATTTATATATTACTAGTATTCTAAAGGATATTAAAATAGAATTTGAAAAAATATACTTTAGATGAATGCAAATCCTTGTTCACTTTAGATAAGTACATGATTTTTGATGACCCATCCCCCCCCCAACCAAGCTCCGGATATATAGATGTTTTTCCGAAGAATGGTTGCATCAAATCTCCTCTAAGACGTTATTATTGAGAAGACACAAACATTACGCAGTTTTGTTTTCTATAGTATTCTATATATACATAGGAAAAATTATTATTATACCCCACCCTCCCGTGCTCCTCCAGTTCGTACGACCATGAGATTACAACCAGTTGTGCTCCCAGCTTAATACAATGTTTAGCTGTGCAAGAGATTTCAATAAATTTCCTTTTTAAACTTCTTTTAGTATTTTCATATCTGTAGTCGCGAATTTGGGATTTTTTTCTAGCATGGCATTTTATCATATATATATATATATATATATATGTGAGAAAGCTTCACACAGCACGAACAACTAATTTTTTAATTTAATCAATATTTTATTCACTGATGTTATTGTGAATGGGCAGCAGGCGCAGCCCATTTTAGCCCTCTCCTAACGTGGGGCAATCATTGGAAAAGCATTATTTTATTGCCCATGTGTACGCTACGAAGCAATCATTTTTAAATTTCATTCAATAATTGACAAGTAGAAAGGTAAAGTAAAAAGGATACCTGGGACCGATACCTTATAAAGAGCAAAATAAAGTAAACGTATAAAACTTGGAACAATATTTAAAAAAAATACAAATGTCGTGTTCCCCGAAAGGAAGAAGGCTTGAAAGGGTGTGTCTGTAAATGCTTAGTTCTAGCATAGTAACTTCGCATAGTTAAAACATACTTCTGTCCAAGTCCTTTGAAAGTGGGAATCATCCCCTCCCTTTTTGAAGCTAAAAAAAACCAGACTGACATACTGAGAATTGTAGATAGATCGGAGAAGTTTTTTTCATTAGACCTTATAAAGGCACAACTTAAGAAATAACTTAGGAAAAATTTAAGATAAGATTGTTTCGTGAAACAGCTGTGACAAATCTTAGGAACTTCCTAAGTTCTAACTTAGGCATATCTTAAGTTATGTCTTACGACATATCTTAGGAAACGTTTGTGAAACAGGCCCCGGATCTGTAAGTGAACGCAAGAATGTTAACCAGTGAGATGTAAGTAACTATTTTGTATTTATATTAATAATGTGAAATTCAATCTTAAGGATTGCTTTAAAAATATGTGTGATGCTGATGAACATTTGAAAATACATGTACTATTTTAATTGATGACGATCTTAACGTTTACAGGAAATGCCGGGATGGAAAAACCCTCTTCACTCTCAGACTATTGATGTGGCATTCTGTATATGGAAGGGGCTGATTAATATGTGTGGGAAAACATGGATTCTAAGAACAGATAAACAACAGAAAAAGTGATAAGTGATTCAAATATGACCTTTCAAAACTGTACAATTAGAACTTGAAGACTCTTATATCAAAGCGATATTTAGTAGTGGACATAGTGATGTGGAATGTACTTGAGAAAACTTGAACTTTCCACCTCTTCCTTCTTTTAGTTACATTCCATGGAATACTTTAATGAAAGTGGCAAAGAATATATTGTGATACATTTTAGGAGGAAAAAAGTATTTGACTAAACATGGTGAAATTAATTGTGTGGTATAATCTGGGAAATAAAAATTACAGAATTTAAATAATTTTGTAAGACATGTGTATTGAGGAATAATTGTGCCAATGATATTTCAAGAAACAGCTTTGTATCAACGTTGAATCAACGTAATAACTATATTTTGAACTGAGGTCCAATGTAGGGCCAACGTTACAAAATATTTGGTTAGCATTGGTACGTTGGGATAGCATTGTACCAACGTTGGCATTTCAACAAAAGCGTTGTACCAACGTTGGACCAACGTCGGACCAACGTCATGATTATATTTTGAACTGAGGTCTAACGTTGGGCCAACGTTACAAAATATTGCGTTGGCGTTGGTATGTTGGAACAACGTTGTACCAACGCTGACAAATAAACAAACAGTATTGTACCAACATAGGCCCAACATGTTGGACCAACGGCGCGCCAATGAGCAGTAGGACATTGGGCCAACGTAAATTGCCAACATTGGCCCAACATAACCAACATTGTTGGGCCAACGTTGGGCCAATGTCCTCATGCTATCTGGGAAACGTCAAAAGAGAAAGTCATCATGAGGTTGATACGTCGTCTGGTATTGTCAACCCTAAGATACAATGTGCATTTCAGAGCAAAACACATCCCAGGGAAGCACAACATAGCTGCTGATCACTTATCTCGTTTTAATTTTCAGGCTGCATTCAGTTCCATGCCTCATTTAAACAAACAACAGACCCAAATACCACTGAAGTCATTGGCAATTTGAGTCAGCAAGCACACCACCTTCTGTCAGCAGCCTTGTCCAACACCACCAAGTCTGCCTACAAAAGAAGCTGGGATTTGTTGCTACAGTTCAACCCCACTGTGACCTCGCTACCAATTTCCTCTTCAGTGACAGCGAACTTCATTGCTCACCTCTTTACCATAGGTTATTCCCCTAGTAGCATATCATCTCATATATCAGCCATAAGCTATCTACATAAAATTCTTGGTCTCTCAGATCCATCAGATTCATTTTTGGTCCGGAAAATAATGCAGGGATGTCACCGTTCGGCTCCTAACAAAGACACCAGGTTACCAATAACGGGCCCCATTCTACATAACTTAAGTTTGCGGTTTACAAAAATCTGTGCAAAATCTACACTATAGAATCATGTTAAAGGTCATTTTTCTGTTGGCATTTAATACCTTTTTACGCTTGGGTGAACTTGTAGTAAAAACAAAAGGTTCGTTAAACACAGTCATTCAACGAGAAGAGGTTTCTTTTGAATTTTCAAACAACTCCCCCTCTGCAGTTGTCCTATTACTGAAAATTTTCAAAACAAATAAGAAAAAAGACCTTTTCCAGATTCACCTGAGAGCCTTGGATAACAGTGACATGTGCCCTGTTTTGGCATTATATCTCTATCTTCAAGCCTTTAATCACCAGTCTGGTCCCCTCTTCCAATTTATGGGAGGTGACCCAGTTCCTTATGCATTTGTTTCAAAAAATTTACACAACACAGTTTTGTTCATTGGTTTAAACCCTGCCCTGTATAAAGGTCATAGCTTTCGCATAGGAGCTGCAACTCATGCAGCCCAGCAAGGTTTTTCTGAGAATTGCATACAGAAAATGGGCAGGTGGAATTCAGATGCTGTACGGAGATATATCCGTTTACAGAGCTTTGTTATTTAAAATGTTATTTGAAAGCATTCCAAAACTGCTCTGTGAATTCGAATCTAGTTCTGTAAGTCCCTATGATTAGATATTGTCACATAGATCAGAAGTAAACTGCTATGTAATTTTCCTAATCAGTCTTTCCAATTTGCCTCACGCCTAAATACACAGGTCAGAAGTAAACTGCTGTGTCAGTGCATACTTTAAAAATGTTTACATACAAAGCTTGCACAGGACAGAAGTAAACTGCTGTGTAAACATTCTGTTTTTTCCTCATAACATTTAACATAATTAGATACATTTGTTTTAAAATTATTTTTCTTTCTTACCACTTATAACACAAACTGTGCCTACGGGTTCATGTTTAACCATCATGTTTTTAAGCAAATGATTTGTATTTTTCGTTCATTTATGTATTAGTAATAACTTTCAATATGTTGCTACTCCATTGTATTTGACATTCTGAGCCTTGCTAATTTTATTGTTTGTGTTGTATATTATAATGCTGCGTAGACTGTACGATTTTATGTTATTATATGCTTATTATGCTATATAGACTGTATGATTTTGTGTTTTATAATGCTGTGTAGACTGTAAGATTTTGTGTATATATATAATGTTCTGTAGACTGCCTGATTTTGTTGATCTGGCTAGTCCACCTGTTTTGGCCTTGTGTTTTGCAAACAGCTTTTCAGTTTGCTTTTGGTGGCAGCTTTTTGTTTTGACAACTTTGTAGTTTATATACTTTTTATTTGTCAAAATATTTTTGCCAAAGTAATGTTTGTTTGCAACAGGGGAGATACCGTTGCCAAATTTATTGTTCTTTGTACTCAGGAAATATCCCGGTGATCTCCCCTTAACTTTATCTGTGTTATATACTTATTGTCATTTAATAAATGACAATTCTCACTCAGTATACATTGTTTGTTATATTTCAACTATTGCGGTAGTCTAGCCAGATCACTAGGGTTACATAAAAATACTTAGCCAATATCAGTGCAATAAATAGTGATGAGCCAGCATCGATGAAATTTTGGAAAACGACCTGCGACCAGCCAACTTTTCTGTTTGTTAATTAATTCATCCAAAATAATATATCACAATTGCAAACTGAATCTTATAATAGTAGCAGTTTGACAATAGAATAATATTTTGAGAATGAATTATTATTTCTTGTCTTGATCTTCAAAACTAAACATGCTAAAGTAGAAATACTCAAGCTTTGTTTGTAGAAAAAATAATTCAACAAGTCCAATAAAATTATAAGCATTTCAATTATTTAGTCCATGCACTACAAATGCAAGTATTCTATTATACAAGAATATTTTCAGAAGCTTAAGCATGTTAAGAGGTAAAAAAATACTTAGCCAATATCAGCATGATCAGTGCAGTAAATAGTGATGAGCCAGCATCGATGAAATGATGGACAACGACCAGCGACCAGCCAACTTCTTTGTTAATCAATTCATCCAAAATAATATTTCTTGTCTAGATCTTCAAAACTAAAGTGAAAACACTCATGATTCGTTTAGAGAAAAACAAATATTAAAACAAGTCAATAGACTAAGCAGTGTGTCAGTATGATATGTGCATTTCAGTGCAATCTTTCCATTAAAATAGCTATAATTATATAGCTTTATTAAGCTAATTTAAAAAAGCTTTATTAAGCTATGTATATGCATTTTTTAAAATGTTTTTGTTGCATATATATATTTGACTCTTCATATATGTACAATGGGATATCAAAACATCAACCAAAATCAAAGATAGTTCTCTCATTGCAGCTTTAGGGGTAAGTTTTCTGAATAGCTTTATAAAGCTACAAATGCCATTTGAAACTGGACCTGTACATTACCTGACCTGCGATCAGTTCATTGATTATCATTCAGTGTGTTCAAAATGTTTTTTTCTATTTTTACCTGTTTACTTATAAGACCCCATTTAAAAAATTAGATTATATAGACCTCTTTTAACTTATAAACTAGCGTTTAAAGTCCAAACTATCTCGTCACTGGTCCGCAGGGTATTATCATATTAAGGATGGAAGGTTCACATTTACACTACTGCACAAGAATTTCTGCTGTGCGCACATTATAAATGTAGTACAAGTGATGGCTAAAGTTACGAACTGAATGGTAATATAAAATTCAAAAATGCAAAGGTCAAATTACCTGAAACAACTCCTCAAAATTATCTATATCTTCATCTTGCTCGGAAGACATGGTGAACAATAATAAGACGTCATAAACCGGAAGTTTTCTATGCATCCCGGTGAGGGCGCTGCGAACAGAATAAGATATTTTCCCGCCACAGAGAGTCGGCAGTCCCCTCGATTTATGTCTATGGATAATCCAACAAAATAGTGATCAACTTACACGCTGCATTAAAAATTTTAAAAGAAGTTTGCATTTTTTTTTTAAAGATAATATGCAATTTTATAAAGGGTCTGTTCCCCCTCCCTTTCTAGAAAGCAATACGAATTAGCCAGGCACGAAAACCTTGCCCAAATTCGAAAAGCTACTTATTTCAGTACCAGTTCCTTGGCATACAATACTACATTTCCCTTATATAACTTTACCGTAGTATAAACTGTGTGTGTTGGGGGGTGGGGGGTGGATTGGCAACCTGTCTTTCAATGTACATTTTCAATAGAAAAAGTAAAACATAAATAACACTTGAGAAAAGAATGTTTTCCGTTAATTAACAAGAAATACGCTAGGAAATTATTGTATCAATTTCGTGTTTCTGCTGTCAATTCTCTGATCTAAAACAAAATTTGTATTTTACTCGGGAATATGCATGTACATATGCTTAGATCCTGCACTAAAACTTTGATTAAATGCAGCTCAGACTTTATACGACACATGTAACACGAATTCAGGTCGATGCTATTTTAATTAGTCTTTCTTCGTTACATGAGCACATGAGATTAAATTATTCATTTAGAATTCCATTCAAAGTTTAAATATACTATACATGGAGTGATTCAATTATTTTACAAATAAAAAATTCTGGAAACACGGTTAATTCAAATGAAATAGGCCTTTAATTGTCAACAAATGTGTTCTTGTAAGTAAAAGTTCTATTTTATGACATACAATCGAGCAAAAACGCAATTTCTTGGTATAGGTCGCGGAAGACTAAAGTTCTACTGCTGTATACGCAGCAATTTCATAGGTAAAACTGTAGATGGACCTGTCATCGGTCTCCAAAAAATTCCTAGAGATGCAGTGAAGAAAATATGGCTGCAGCAGGCTAGATTAATTCGTAAAAACTAAAAAATCTTCTATTTGTTCTGCACATTTTGTAAATAATGATGATCCGTCTGCAGAACATCCACTACCGAAAATTAGCTCTTTTTTTTAATAGGCCTATTCGAATATGCATCAGCATTTTATCAGTATTTTTTTTTTTGCAAGAGCGAGAGAGAGAGAGAGAGAGAGAGAGGGGGGGGGAGGCTCACACAGCGCCTTATTATACTACTATACAGATTAATACAAATCCAGAAAGAGACTATGAGTGGGCAATTAAAAAAAATACGAATCAGTTAAGATTACTTTTTATTCACAAACACAACTAGATGCTGTCATGAGACAGTAATACCCGCACTAAGGTGTTTGCCTCTAAATACACGCTCCTACATATTGGGCGACTTTCCAAGGAAATAGTCAAAATAATTTTACGCATTCTTAATTCATTATATACCAGTCTGAATTTTATTAATGATGTAAATTCATGCACGGATCTGTCGGGGGGGGG
>PRKT01000366.1:0-21815 GCA_003671525.1 Saccostrea glomerata | reverse complement strand
CCATCTCCCAAAGGATGATTAAGCTACTGTGAAAAATGTAGGAGGAGTTCAGGGAAGAAGGGGCTTTTTGTATAAAAAACGTCATTTTTCGACCCCCATTTGATCCCCCGGGGCAAAATCAAAATTCCGAAACCTTACTGCACATCTACATGACACCCCCAACCATCTCCCAAAGGATGATTAAGCTACTGTGAAAAATGTAGGAGGAGTTCAGGGAAGAAAAGTGTGACAGACGGACGGACGGACGGACGGACGGACGGACGGACGGACATGAGTAACAACAATATACCCGAACTTTCTTTCGAAAGTGCGGGTATAATAACATTTTTCCATATGACACAGACAGAGGCATTACACGATTTACACCATAAACATGTTTACATGAAGAAGACAAGAACGTCCGCGGAAGTGACTTTATTTATAGCGCAGGCGTATTAAACACAGTAAAAGAGTTCCCTTCAGGGGAAATAACTCACCTTTTGAAAATGGGGAATGGGAAAATCCGCTGACAATTTAGTGCGTGTGTAAGCAATGGCCTAACAATGAGTATGAAAATGTCAGTCAGCAGTTGACTTAACGATAAATTGTATTTGATACAAGGTCCTTGTATCGACCTTAAAACTTAAGAAATGATGACTTTAAACGAGACTGCTGGTGGTCTTGTTTCAGCGACTTATTTTTGAATAACTTACCTCATTTTAGAAATTGCACATACGTAGGGCATACTCTTGCGTATCGAGTCAGCTGAGAAAATCATATTAACACCGTTTGCTGGTGATGGAGGTATATTGCTGAATAAGTAAGGGAAGTTGACGATTGAATAGCTTTAGTTTTAGTCATCCCAAACAATCATAAAAAAAACTACATCTGTCAATAAACAATTACATCAGTAAAGATTTCTCTTTGTTTGGCAGATTCTTCTACACGATGGGCCTACATGACGAAGATGAATATAAACACCACAACAACGGAGACTGCTGGTCAGATCTGGACCGCGGGTCACTGACTGTGTGTTTACACGCATGCCTAGGAAGGACTTCCTGAGTCGGAGTTATCTTCACCAGTAATTCTTACGAATGTCTGCTACAAAGATCTTCCCTTAACATAACACAGATTCCTACAGACTCCGAGTTTTATATGATGGAATCTGAGAGAAGTACGACCACATATTCATACTCCCGAAATTATCTGTAAAACAAGCTGCCTGGTTATATTGAAAATAGTCTTTATAACAAAACACTGATTTGAGGGATGGATTTCTTTCTAGTAGACAAAGTCGTATCAAATTAGAAATTTTTGAAAGAAAATCTTCCTAATTTTATATCCTTCGAATTAATTTTTGTTGTTGTTCAAATGTATATGGAAAAATGTTTTTTGTAGATCCAGCCAGCTGTTTGGAGATAAAAGAATGCTCACCTTCCTCTAATGATGGGGAATACTGGTTATTTCCAAATAAATTAGACAGAAAATCCCCAGTCAAGGTGTATTGTCATAATATGTCTTCATCAGAAACAGCAGAGGAATATGCGACTCTACAAAGACATAACTATTTTATCGGCCACGATGCTTCCCATCTGATTTCCTTCCGGCGGTGTACCAGGAATTCACTTCCTGTACTGAGAACCGAGTTTTCAAAAGTCCGAATAAATATTGAGGTACTGATTTTATTTACAGCGATGTTATTCTTGAGTTCTTACAAATCATTTTGTATTTTTAAGAATATCACAAAGAAGCTTTTTGATCACTAATTTCTCTCTCTCTCTCCCTCTGTTCTTAATTTAGTTCTGAAGTTTTGATTAACATTCACTGCTGAAGAAAATGAGCTTATTATAAAGTTTATATTCAGTCAATGGGCATTGTGCAGGACGACTTCACTTTTGCAATTACAACTGGAAACAGTAGCAAAGCTGAGAATGTACCGTTCGGTACAAGCAGCGACTGTGCAGCAGAGTCTTGGTGGGAGAAACGCTGGGGGCCTTGTCAGCTGCGGGGAACATTTCTTATTGATTTACAAGACACGGGACTGACTATTGCCAAATCGGTAATGTCATTCAACAAAATAATGTACATGTAATTTGAAAGATATTAATGCCTTAATGGTAATATTATAAAGAGAAGTTCCGTAGTAAACCAAAGATATTTCAAATGTATCAATATGAATCCTTGAATCAAAATAAAGTATCAAAAGAACTTATTAGTACATATCTAAAATACTAGTATTAACTAAAACTTAATATAAACTTTTTTAAGATTGAAAGCAGTTGTGCCTGTTTTATGATTTCATGTTGTAATTCTTAAAGTTAAATGTGAAATAATGATCTAAGCATCAACTCCCTGCTTTCAAATCACTTTGATTTAAATTCATTTTGCAAATTAATTTATTCTCGGTTTAAATAATGCAAATTCACCTGTACGAGTTATCTTTGCATAATTCGTCAATGTACAAAAACGAAATTACAATTTTTCTACTTCCGAATGTATCGTTAAATACATATATTTTTAGTAGTATCAAGTTGCTTAAGATCAAGCTTACATATCTTTCGTGAAGGTCGGATGGGTTAACGGTAGCGCGGATTGGTTCAGTGAAATTCGACAATTCCGTCGATCCGCCGACTCGACAACAGTAAGCTGTCTCGTGATTGGCTGGTGTGGGAACTGTTTACCTAATGATACCATTATACTTGAACCTCTTAACGGAGCAGGTTTATAGATATTTTGTTTCTCAGTTTATTCAATGTTTTATATATTCTTAAGCTTAAGAGATTTATATAATTTTCTCACCAGAATAGGTAAATGAAAGAACCAGTTGCATTGGTTTTTATTTTTGATGGAGGCTTGTTTTATCATGAATCCTCTGCAATATATTTTGATATGCCAATATTTGCAACATATTTTCTTAACAGAAGTCAACATATGTATTATTTTGATGACAGAACTTTTCCGAAGGAGTTTTGCAATATGAGAAAAAAATGTGTTTTTGCACATGTTACATATTGAAATTGAAACTGCTTTAAAATGCATCTTATTTTCTTTGAATCAATGCCAGCTACATATATATTGAGCACTTCCTGCACATTCACCCCTTTTCGAACATTTTCAAAAACATTTCAAATTATTTCTTTATTCTTGAAGCTTATCCATGTATTAAAACAATTTAAAGAAAATATACCATTAATTTTGATATGAATCAATTATATATTTTTTCAGAGACAATTGGTACAGTACAGACAGTAATTTGTGACCAGTAGTAAAGTTAAGACCGTAAAATATGAAAAGCATTATTGTCAATAAGTTTATGTGCTAAATTATTTAAAACAATTGGATCAAAATACGAGAAATTCCTAATTTACAGACATAAATATTTGCTATGTGAATGTGATTTGATAAAATAATGCTTAATCTCAATAAAATATTATAGAATAAAACCCAAAGAGATAATTTTCTAGTTCCTTCATATACACAAGTATATTTGTATCATCAATTAAATTTGCACATGTATATTGTATGCAAAATGTTGCTTTATTCGATCATCTTGTGATGTATATGCAAAATCTTGGGATATATGTTCAAAATTTTGTGACGTATGTTCTATAATCTTGTGATATATAAACTGTTGTGACGTATGTTCGATAATCTTGTGATATATATTTAAACTGTTGTGACGTATGTTCTATAATCTTGTGATATATATGTAAGCTGTTGTGATGTATGTTCTTTAACCTTGGTGGTGTATGTTCCTTGATCTTGTGATGTATGTTCTATATCTTGTAAAGTGTATGCAAAATCTTGTGATTTACTCAGTATGTTCTATGATCTTTTGATGTATATTCGATAATCTTGTGATGCATATTCAGAAAACTTGTGATGCATGTTCTATAATCTTGTGATATTTGTGCAATAATTGCATTGTAGGTATTATGACGCAATAATGTTCTAGTAAAGTAAAGACAACTTCTATGATGTCATAGGTTTTTGCAAATACTGTTATTATTCAAAATTCATACCCATTAGAAAATATTTTTCGGATGAATGCTTTTTAATTGATGTAATGCAAATAATTGTTAAGTAAAAGAATCATAAAGATGTATATTTCCTTTGTTTAATCAACTTCAATATGCCAATAAGGGAATTGACGCAGTAAATATAGGTAATATTCTTAATCACAAAAGGGCCCAGTCTTGTATTCCCCCATATTTTAAGTTAAAGACTACACCTTGTATTTCCTACAAATATACATCGACCATTGCTTCCAAACTTTTCAATTACAGTAAAACTTTACATGGCCTGGATATCGAGTATCTGAAACATAATCCTCCATCGTGCTCATGTTCTTCTTCGCCCTACAACTAAAGTCCTGCTGTACACGTTATTACAGGTGACGTAAATATAATTAATAATGAGGACGTTAGATCACTTACTAGTATTTGAAAAGGTCCTAAATATAGGGAACCCCGGTCTTTCAACTGGCGTCGGAATTTCATAAATAGTATGGATTCTGTTGAAGATTACGCCAGACAATGGACTAGATATGAAAAAGAAGACGTTGACACGTTGTCAGAATGATAAGATTTATCAGATCCATGTTAAAATCGCGAATTAAAAGATTGAGGGGAAATAAAACCATCTATCCTTCTGTATTCAATAATCCAGAAGTGAAAATGGAATTAGATAGATTACATGTTCAGTACGTACTGGTCCATGCTGACAAAACAGGTCACAACATTGTCTTCGTCTGTAAGGCTCATTATATAAATTGTATTTCAGAAAAACATTTAATTTTACAAGTGGTAATCCTAAGGAAAAAATTCTTCAATATCATATGTCAGTTTTGAATATTTTTAATATCCCGAAGAACCAAAATGAATTTGAACTACCACATATATACATTGTATTAGATTCGAAAACTTCATAAGAATTCTTACAAAGATGCATTGCAGGTTCCAGTAAATGTTCAACCAAGCCTCTTTCTTGACTCCTAACTAAGAAATTGACAGTAGTGAAGGAAAAACTTTGCAACAATATATTCAAGAAGTGGTGTGAATCAGATGTGGATACTCAAAAATTCCAATGAGCTTTTGGACAATTTGAAATCAAAAGATTTTACCACTATCAACCTCTTAAAAACTTACGACTTTTTAACTTTATACACAACCATTCCCCGCGATATATTAAAGTCCAGACTTTTTGATATCATTGATGGCTGCTTTTTCAATAACAAGAGGCCCAAGAGCCTTATAGGTCATCTGAGTATCATGCAACAACTTTCAAACAATTGAAATTGGTTCGTGTTTTAACCCAGAGGCCATAAAATTCATAATTTTGAAAGAGGCACCATTGCTCATCATAATTATAAACTTAGCATGCTTACTCTATTTACCTAATACCCAGATGTAAATCAGAGTAACAAAGATAAAATGCACTTCCACTTTATAACCTCATTCCAAAGGAACCACTGACCCTGGGGTCACATATTTCAAAATTTTGCAAATTTTCTCATAAAATGATTGATTAATACTAAAGAGCTTATTTCAAAGCATTAATTTATTTTCAGACTATGACCCCCCCCTCTGACAAGCTAAGGGGGCATAAAAGATAACCATTTTGCTACATGCACCTTTCTTCATCATAAATATATATACTTGGATCATTGGCATAAAACCCAGGAGCAAAGGAAAAGATTTTCAAAGAATTAATGCATTTTCACTATATAATCAACAGAGCCCCGCCCTAATACCAGAACCCCTGACCCTAGGGCCATAAAATTCACAAGTTTGGAAGAGGCACTCTTGCTCAACATAACTATGTGTTTAGTTAGTTCATTTAATACCCAGAAACAGAGAAGAAGCTTTTCAAAGAATAAATGCATTTTCACAATATGATCAATAGAGCCCCACCCTAACACCAAAACCCCTGACCCTAGGGCAATAAAATTCACAATTTTGGAAGAGGCACTCTTGCTCAACATAACTATGTGTTTAGTTAGTTCATTTGATACCGATCATAACAAGGAGCACACGGCGGGTGTGACCGGTCGGCAGGGGATGCTCAGTCCTCCATGGCACCTAATCCCACCTTTGATGTTTTGATGAAGTCCGTGATTGCTCTGCTCTTATTTTGTATTGTTTTATAGACTTTGATATCTGTTTGTTTTTTCTGAAAGCTTCACCAGTTATGAAAATCATCCCACGTTTCCAATTATCGTCGATGCCCTTGCATACCCAACAAACTAGAAAGTGATTCCTTAAAGCAACACTTTTTATGAAATAAACCGATGCTTGTTTTTACACTTAACAACTGCATTGTGTTGATTTCTAAATGCACGAAAATTAAGTTATTTTTGCAGAAAAGTTGCAAGAAATAAGGAATTGCTTCGAGCTCAAATGTACATTGATCGAAATAATACAAATTGCAGAGTTGAAACAGACCCCCCAAAAAATCAGAGGCGAGATCATTTGCAATGGAGATGTATGCTTCCCCTGTCAACATCTTACTGTTAAAAACTCACAGTGTGCATCTTGTCATGATTAAAAATAATGTTAGAAATAATCGGTAGACAATTTAGTGTTATTAAAACGTCAGCATTATCAGTATATTTACATAATTAAAAATAAAACAACGTAGATTGCTTGTTTATTGGAACACAACTCTGGATCTGAAACTTAAGCTTGCATTCTAAATTGTAACAAGATTTATAAATCTCAATAAAAATACTTCTAGGGAACACAACTTCCCAGTGTAATAATGTGTTCCATACTTTTGCATTATGCATGTAATGAAAATGAAATAAATATGATGAGAAGAATGTTTTTGAGTTTTCAACTTTTCATTTCCGACAATTTTTTAGTTTTCATTTCCGACATTTTTACAGGTAGTGCATTTCTATCATGAAAGTAGGATTGAGTAATTCACCGATGGAATTAAAAAAAAACATTATAGTAATACAAATGTCTTAGACATAAGTTCGGTGCATTTATTTCAATTGTTCACTAAAATGTCAATGAATTTATAATGCTTCTACTTCCCTATAAAAACGGCTCCGTTCAATACAAAAAGATTTTTATAACAAATTTTATATAAACTGCAGAAAAACTCAATTTAATACAAAGCTAATCTACCTGTTGATTAGAATTCTTAAAATATTGTTCAAAAATCAAGTCCATAATCCAACCATTACAAATATTCACCATTTAGGACTGATCTGTAAAATTGTACTTATAAACATCCAATGTTTGCTGAAACTTTTTGATATGGATATTTGTTATTTCTATAGCTGACACCCTACCCATTACACCAAATACAAGCCAGATGGGTTTCCAAATTGACACTGAATTAACCCGGTTATAGAAGCAACTCTGCTCATTCACTGAAATGGAAAATTCACACGCGGCGTCAGTTGTTTTCTTTATGGAAAAACACAAAACATCGTTCAAATTCAAGGAAGGGCAGCCTTCTCCCAATCTAACAGCTGATGTAATTGAATCTTCTTTTTCCATATCTTGGATTTGACCTGGGTCGATGTTTGTCAAACCACACTCAGGAGAAATAATCCAATCTGATGATATTTCTGCAATACGTACGTACACATTCTCATCTAACGATATCGGACGATTTGAAAAGCAGATAGATCGCCATTCGGACTCAATAATGCGTCTTGCTAGAGTGCCTTCATGAAGAAGAACTAAATTTGAGGTATGCTGTTTATGAAACCCGATAGCCTCTCTCTGAATTTCGACCTCTCTTCTTTCCTCTTCAAGATGAGAACCAGGAACATCTTCAATGCTACCTAAATACAATATATACGATTTATTCGGCTAAAACCCTGATTTAGCTGCTGTAAATTATATTTGAGCTGTATGAAAATGACTTTGAACAGAAAATAAATAAGGGACTTCATGAGTGATATGACTTGTATAATTTTTTTGTATTGCAAATTGTTCAAGGTTCCAAAATATTGTACGGGAGCATTATTACATACAGGGATTAAAAGAATCAATGAACTTGACCGTTGACGTCTAAATTAAAAGACGTCGGTTTAGGTCATAAGAATTTTTTTAGATGAAATCTCATTGCAAATATTCAAAGGTTTCAAGGGATATCCCCTGGAAATAAAGAGTTCAATACAAACTGAGAAACAGACGGAATAACAACCAGGCCCAAATTAATATCCATCCTTTTAATAAAAGAAGGTGAATGGAGGGCATTTTTATTTATAATTTACTTTGGCTGGTAAACTGATCAAGAAAAGAGAGATGAATTCGACGGACTAAAGATTTAATCCTTATATTGCATGTTCAAATTTAACGAGTGGTGGGGAGTTAGGTCTTTCTGATGGGACAGTACAAATAGAGGTCTAGGTATGTGCTAGCACGAAAAAAATCCCTCCCTGCTTAAAGGCCATTTGTGACAAGTACAGTTCTTAATAGCGGCTTTATTTGGCAATTGGTGGCGTCCCGTCCCAATAAAAAGGAACATTTCTCGAAGACACAGTGAACATACAAACAATCCATCATTTCCCAGATAGTTTTTAACACTCCTATTAATTTTTTCTTTTATATTTTTAATTGATGCGAACCTCTGAACAAGATAGGGTTATTACTAATTACAGTCAAACTACATTTTTACAGCTGTTTGCTTGTTGTGTTCGGGCTCTAACCTTGGAGAGATTTTCAATTATTTATGCTATAGTTCATGAATTGTTTATATGCATATGTATAATATTGAATATTTTATGGAAGAAATATAAAGGTACAAAAAATAACTTTATAATGCACTCGGTCGGTAACCTTTAGCAAGTATTACTCATACCTTGAATTGTAACTATGAGATATTTGGAACAAGAACAGATCTTGTCGCCTCTCTTTGTTGTCAGCTTCAATTTATATTTTCCCTCGTCCTGTTTCCGAACAAAATGCACACACAAAACTGGAGCAGGCAAATTTAGAGAACTTCCCCTGTATTTTCCATCATTTATATCAATACATATCTTTTTTCCATCGCGACCTTTCTTCTGCCAAATAACTGTAGCATTGAACAAGCTTATATTTTCTATAAATGCAAGGAATGTTCCACTTTGCCCAAAATAAAGCTCATCTGGCCCATTTAGATGCACGGCAGGAGGTTCTGAAAATGGTAGAAATAAATTTTAAAAGGATTTTAATATTAATTCATTGCTTTATCCCAAAGTGTTTGGTGCATTTGTTTCAAAAGTATGGAAAGGCTTTAAAATACAGAACTCAACTTTTTAAAATGCACTTTATAGTTAGAGTAGATGCATTAGAAGGTGACTGTAGGATAACATAATCACTTTTAACACTATTCTTTGGATGCAAAGGTTTTGTTCTTCAGTGTATCCTTTAGTCAAAGGGCAATGTACGTTTTTCATGCTGTAAGTCGTTTAAATTCCACGGTGTTAAAATTTAGCGATATCTAAAAAAGGACCAATTGGAATGGTTTCATTTTCATGATGCAAGAAATTAATACAAAATGAGGATGTAAACGTTTTTAAAAACTAATAATAATGTTAAGGATTGCTTTAATTAACATTAATAATGGTTTTAATTTCGCTGGAAAAAGAATAGTGAACATATCGAAATTAAAACCATCGTGTTTATTTACCAATCTACAGTCGCGGACCTTTCAAGGTGGCAAGTGCATGCTTTGTTTTGGTCGTATTTGTATTCGCACAGTATATCGGACAATATTTATTTGTCAAGTGTGCAAGACAATTTCTTAAGACTAGATTTGTTCAAAAATCACTTTGATAGCAAGTCTTTGTGGTATAAGAATGTTGCAGGCCAAATTTTGACATATATAAGTCGCATGTCAGCATGATTAAAATGCAGTTTGAACATATGATGTTAAAGCCACGCGAATAAAGCGAAAAGCAATGTTAAATCAGATTCTCTAAACAGATTGGTAATTGCTTGTTAGCAATTTTCTTGAATGTAATGTTAACATATTTTTTTCTCACGTTGATTATGTTCCCCAAACGAAGTTGGGGAACATATTGTTTTTACTCTGATTCTGACCTTTTTATTATTTTTCTTCCTGGGAATTTTTTGTCCACGAGTGATCTTGTAAACTACACATCCGAATTAGGTGAAACATTTTTAGGGTCATTAGGCATGTTATGTAGATTTCCCGAACGAAGGTAATTTTGCGCGCACGTGCTTGCAAGAGTGCGCACGTGCAACACGTGAAATTACCAATATAATGTATATTGCCGTAACTTTTTTTTTATTTTTGATGAAATGTTTTGAAACTCATAATGTAAGGATATATTAGCAGTATACACAAGATGACTTAGTCAATATAGCAAGATCTCACGCGCATGCACGTGCGCTTCGCTCTGATTGGCTGAAACTAAAGTCTCAATATCTTTCTTGTTTTATCTTATAGTCCTTTGAAATTTTGAACATAGTCATATATTATGAAGATCTATAGCATGATGAATAAGAATTATCATGAAAGCACGTAAATCCACGTATGCTGCAATCTGATTGGCTGAAACTTTAAATGCCTATAACTTTCTTGTTTCTCAACAAAACAGGATGAAATTTAGTATATGAATAAATATAATGGATTCCTATATGATACTACTAACAAAAATTGAATGTAAGGACGTGTTTGCATGTACCTGCGCAAATGCAATTCGTAAAATGAACAATATATTTGAAAAAACAGTTACATTTATATTTTTATGACTTTTTATTAACTCTTGTAATATAAAAATATGTTATAGTTTAGACAACATGCCATGAACACCTTGCATGTGCATGCACGTGCGTTTGCCTGCAATGCGTTAAATCACAAAAAGTTGATATCATTGTAACTTTTCAAATTCTTTTATGAAATCCTGCGATACTGAGCATATTAAAATTTTTTTTAAAAGGAAATTGACACAAAAATGGAGTAGGGGAGTGTTTAGGGGAACATATGTAACGGTCCCCGTTACAATTAAAACTAGTTAAAATCTATCTTGCATATAGGAGGAAAGTAATATGCCGCCATAAATATATATATGACAAAATTTAATGTATTCTGCATTTAATTTTTTATAAACAAGTCTTACGCTTATGCGACATTATTCTGATTCCCATACTAAAATCCAGGGAAAACTCTTTATTGTTGTTTAAATCAAAATGCAATCAGTGCTTGAATGATTACACCAGCAGAAAAAATAAACATTTGTGTAGAAATGCAGTGCTACTTACGTAAGAGATTTAAATTCTTCAATTCATCTACGACCACATCATCCGGTTTCAGTCCATACATTTGAAGATATTCATCGTTTAATAAAATATCCTTCAGATGTTTTAATAGGTCAGAATCTCTGAATTGTTCAAGAGTTACTTCGTCTTCGAAATCAAAACATAGAGTAAAAAGCCCCTCTGTGCACGAAGGTAATATATCTGGATATCCATGTTCGGCCTTGAAATTCATTATAGAACATGCCAAAAACATCAACATTTTTTTTCTAGATACTGACCAATTAAGACTTTGCCGAATGTCTTCCAAAAGCTTATCAAGATTAGATCTATTTTTTACTGGTGTCGGATTAATTTCACTTTCAGTTATAGATCGAATTTCCTCTATGATACTGTCAAGGGAAGAGCTTTTTTCTACATGAGATGCAATGCAATTATAGGTTTTTGCTGTCAGCATTGAATAATGTAGAACGTCTTGGCTTCTCTCTATTTGCTTTTCTTTTATGATCAACTTTTTGACCACAAAATGTCGTTCTGGGTTTTCACCTAATAAAAAAAAAACGATAAAGATAAAGACACAAACTAGCTCCCTAGCTACCTGCATTTGAATTTATTTCAGTATTAAAAAATACATTTAATTTTGAAATAATTATGCAATCAAATGCATATGTCTACTGTATGATTATAAACTACAAACACAGACGGAGCATGCTGAACTACAATATTTGTACAAGTAAAAATTGAGAAAAAGTCAGACATACTCAAGCTTCACAGCAGAAGTTAACTTAAATGTGTCCATTGCTAAAACGGACCTAAAAGATGCAAACAATGGGATGGGGTGCAGAGCTGAACAAACTACATGTAAATGAATAAATACTTTATATAGGGATATCAGCGCTCTGTGTTATTTTTGCCCTTTCATATTGGGAAACAAGTTAGCTCCGCTTAAAAAGTTCCCAGAAAGATTTTTGCTTAAAATATTATAGTGCTACTTTGAATTTGCCCCGTTTTTAATTCACCCTCTTCCGACGAGGGCTTAAGAGGCAAAAATAAAACGGGAGCGAAAATTTTCCTGTATTCAGTATACAGTTAGAAAATAGAAATAAACAGAGCAGCATTATCAAACATTTTTCACTCGAATGAAAATATATGAAAACTTTTGAAATGCTTTGCAGCTTGGATTATTTATAAAAGTTCCTTTTGAATCATCCTAAATTTAATGAACAAACGCCAAAGTTTTTTTTAGCAACAATATACATGCAAGATAATTCTATATACTAGTACTAGTTCTATATACTAATACTATAATACTGTATTTTCAATTCATTTTTGATGAATTAAGACATAAACAATGTCGCCATAGGTGAGAAAAAAGGCAATTCCTGTAATAATATCATTTTATGCAAAACGTCTTCATTAAACTCTTTTTTAAATTGTGCACTATTACGAAAGCCTTTTTGGTATAACCTTGGGCAAGGAATTTCTCTAGTCTTGAATTTTCTTCTCTAAGAAAGTTCATCATTTTAGTGACATCAGTTCCAGCACAACAAACCATATTCAAGATTCTGCACACTTCTTGCATCAGGTGACAATCAGCTGAAGTGAGTCGACTGATTATCTAAAAAGACGTTTCATTTTTATGATTAAGTTCAGGATCGCTTCAAAATTCTAATCATTTATTTTTCAAACTGTCAAAATAAACATCTAAAATTGAAAATAAACAATATGATCTTAATAAATATACTTTAAGGCTACTTGATTTCATTTCTATTTTCTAAGATAACAGGTTTTATCTTTCTTAAAGATATTTTTGTAGCACAACTTAATTTTATTTCTATTTTCTTAGATTACTGGTTTTATATTCCTAAAAATATACTTGAAGTGCTACTTGATGGACTTTGGTATTGGGTGCTGTTCGCTATCTTCATATCCTTCCTTGAATTCAATTTTCTTTTCTTAAATAACTGTTAAATATTCTTTTTATTGATATAAGAAACTGTCAGATGTCCCAACATATGTATATAAACACTCGGAAATCTAAACAACTGGTCAAGTAAAAAATGCCTTTGACGCCGATAAAATTCTTGCAGCCATAAACTTAACAATGACATATTCTTCAAAGTACAAAGGCGAAAGCGCTAAATGTATAAATTAAAGATGGACTTGTTCATCTTGGATTTAATATCAACTCAAAACTTTCATATACCATGGACGTCTACAACAACAACAACCCCTCTCTATGTATGTATATGTATATTACTGTTATCAAGTTCAATGTTGCATCGTTGAATGTAGGCGTGTCTAATTCACAAGCTGGCAAGTGGCATATTGTATTTCGAAATTCGTGAATTCTATCAAAATCTCTTTCAATTCCAATGGCGTTCTTCTCAGATTGTTCTTTCCACTTCTTACTGGATTGTTTCCCCATGTTGCGAGAAATTGCATACATTAAAGTTATATCAAGGTCCTTGGATGACGTTGGAGGGTTACTTGCTTAATATTTAAAGACAAATAGGAAAAAAGTTGATGACCAATCATTAAAATAAGGAAATATTAAAGATAATAAGTTAAGAAGATAATAAAGATTATAGTAACACTCACTGTCATACAATTGGAAAAGATTCGATTTCTTTACTTTTTGATTTTCAAACTTTTGTATTTTTTTTTGAAAATCAACAGGAGGCAATTTGTCAAAAGCCATTCTCATAGCTTCAGTACAGATGGATTGAAGATGGAAAAACCTCAGACAATTATTCTCTGCCTCTGTACCAAACTTTTCATACACTGTAATAAGATATTGCATAATTATATATATATATAAAGCACAAAGAAATTCACTTTTACATGAATACCCACTTCCGCCCCAGCCCGGGGTTGAACTCTCGACCTTCGGAATCTGTCTCCTAGTAGTGCAGGAACAACGCGCTAGACCGCTCGGCTATCTAGGCAAGTCAAAAAACTTGCTGTTCCTGCACTGCTAGGAGACAGATTACGAAGGTCGAGAGTTCAACCCCGGGCTGGGGCGGAAGAGGGTTTCCATGTAAAAGTGAATTTCTTTGTGCTATCTATGTTAATATTCCTTCAGTTAGGGCAGTTATGTTAGTTTAAAAGTTGTTGTAAATTGTGCTATATATATATATATATATATATATATATTTTCATCACATGCATATTAATTATAATTGAAAACCAACATTATAATTGAATTGAAGATTTAAATTACTGTTTTTTTAAAGAACTCGAATGAATAAATACTAAATAAATGACTCATGGTAGTGAAAGTTAACTTACCGTCCACTATGGTATTTATTCTGTTACTTTTCATGGAACCATCTGACAACTGCAGTAAGTCAGTTGTCGTATCATCTTGTTTTAAGTGCTCATTCTCTGAATCATCTCGTTTTTTGTCGTCAGTTGATGCAACTTCATCAACTGTATGTTCATTTGCTGTATTATCTTGATTCAATTGACCAATTTTTTCTACACTATCTAATTTTTTATGCAATATTTTAACTTTCTGAAACGGTTCTTCGTAGGAAGGTTCTAAAATAGATGTGACCATTTTAGGACCATTATTTTTATTTGTGCCTTCGGTAATGGTTGTTTTCTGCCACGTTGTATCTTTGTTTATAAGGGCGTCGTACATTGTCCAGTACTCAGCGGTACTCGAGGGAGACACAACGGAGGGACCTGAAATAAAAAGCTTTGGAATTCCTGTAAAAATGAAAAAGGAAACAGATATAGAGATACATAAGTCATACTCAAAAGCAATAGCTTGTTCAGTACTGCGATTGAATTCATTTAAGCAATGCAAATAAATATACGTTTTCAACAAAAATTTAAAAGAAATCTTCATAAATATCTTGCATTTAATTTTTGATGCAAGCAGATTAATGTAATATTATTATCACTTTTGTTTTTCAAAACGTGGAAATGAAATCTCACAAGTCAATTCAACATTACAAAATAAGTACATGAACAAACAAACAAGAAATACTGAAATATTTTGTTAAATAAATTATTAAGCATCAAAGTAATGGTCTAACAATATGTTTCATTACATAAGCCTTTTTTAAATCAACTTTTTACCTTGAACGTCTATATTAATTTCTTTTGTGGTACTGTCAACAGCATTCTCAACAAAAATCCTGTACGTCCCTGTATCCGTATAATCCAAATTGTTGATAATGATAAATGATTTCAAAGACTCTGTAGAAGTTTCGGTGAGATTACAATTTGTGCTCTCTGTCTTGACCTCTTCCACATCTTTGCCATTGACTTTTAACCATTTGATAATCGATGGTTTTGGGCAGGAGTGAATCTCAGCAACAATTGTGACAGAACTGCCATAGTTGTGTGGGGATTGGGGCAATGGATATAAACTAATTTCAGGAGCAGCTACAATTAAAAGAAGTTGTTGATTTGCTATATTTCTGAATGAATATCCTCCTATCAACTACAGAATACATCACGACGAATCACATCAAATTTAAATTGTAACAAATAGGTAAAAATGGCATATTCTTTTAAACCTTCAGGCAGATTATTAATATCACTTGACAATATTTGCCTAGGGTTACTTAAGGTATATGTTACAAACAATGTAAAACTGGACAATCTGAATGAAAGGGCATGACAGATAGATTATATGCCTCTCTCTTCGTAATATCCGGTCAATAGCAAAATTGACCCCGTGTCTCACGGTGTTGGCCCAAAAAAGATTCATCCCTGCTCAATGGCTCTGAGTGCCGAGTATAGGACAAAATTTGTAACCCTCCACCGGCAAGTGTAGGTGTCTCCATATGAATGAAAAAGTCTCGAGAAGGACGATAAACAACACGCAATCAATCTTTAATAGATTCATCCAATTTAAATTCATGCATAAATGCAACTCAGTAAGACATCAATAATGAGTTTTAACTAGTGTACACTTTTTCTGTTTTACCTTATACTGAAGGAATCAGGCAATGAAAGATAGAGAATATATTATTATTACAGATTGTTTACTCTACCAAAGATAGTTTTGTTAGCAGGAGTATTTGTAATGTTATTTAACCTTAATTTTGTCAAAAAATCTTTCCTTTTTTTGTTGACTGAAAAAAGGTTTTATTGAGAATCAAGAGATGGCACATGTTAGACCTAAGTTTTTAGCATTTACACATGAACATAAAAACATACCTCCTTTAACAACAAGTCGTTCTGAGCTACACGTTGTGCCAACTGGATTTGTAACTTCTATTTCATAAACACCTTCGTCTTCTTTATTTAACTTGTTTATTATCAAAACAGGATTGAGAGAAAAATATGTGGTTCCTGTATATTTTGGATCCTTTGGATCAATTACGTTTTCTCCTTTCTTCCAAACAACCTTTGATAAGGCTGGTGTACTCCTGATAGATGCCAAATATTTTACTGTATCACCAATATTAATCGAAACATCTCCTGGCTTTTTTTGTAGTGACACACGAGGCTTTTCTACAATTAAATTTAATTAAGAGGGATTATAAAAAAATAAAATCGTAAATTTCACTTAAAATTAAATCTGTTTTAGGTAAATGATTTAAGTTTTACTCTTTAATGCAGCATAATCTCTTGCATAAGAAAAAAATTTATTTAGTCCTTACAAAAATACTCAGTTTTTATTTTCCCTAGTACTCTACCGTAAGTCTTAAAACTGTATAAATTTATTAAACGTTTATGTATATGAATAGCTTTATTATTATTTAATTTAATTATTAAAATTTAATAAATCTAAATTGTTATGTTATTTACCTCCTTTAATCTGAATATGTACTTTGTTACTTTCTATTTGACCGTTTGTGGAAGCTGCCAGTAGATAAAAGAAAGCATTATCTTCTGAAGTAACGCTGCTGATATGAAGCACTGAGTTCTGAATTCTGGTTGAACTTTTTTCATACTTTAGCATTTTGGTATTGATAACCTCTACTCCCTCTTCAGTTTCCTTTTGCCATGTCAGACAAAGTACGTTCGATTTGTTTTTAATATCTGTTGTTATTGTAATATTATCCCCTAGAATATATTGTCCGTCTTTCTTGTTGGAGGCTATTTCGATCTTTGATTTCTTCGAATCTGTATTGAATGGAAATTGCTTATACTAAAACATTTCATGTAAAAGTATATCGTTCGAAGTTAGGGAAAACATACGCATCTTTATTGATATTTATATACGAGTTTTCCTTCTAAATAAGTCGTATACGAAAGAGCAAGAGAAGATATTCTCTCTAATTTTACGTAAGCCCTATAAATGTGATTCTGAATTCAATTATACGATAAAAATTATATGTTCTACTAACCTTCTCTATAAGTCATCTGCAAGAGATATGTATTTGAGTAAAATCTTTTGTCTCCTTTCCGGACTTCCAGTCTATACTCCGTTTCATCCTCAGTATTCACTGAGTTTATACACAATATCGGATTTCCAATTTCGTTTGACGATCCTGCGTACCTCTCAGAATTAATGTTGATGTCAACATTTTCTTCTCCTCTTTTAAGCTTCTGCCATTTAATATATTTAAGAGAGGGATGAAACGTCACTTTTCCTTCGATTTTAACATTGTCCTTCTCATGTATCTCTTTTGGTCCTTTTATAAAGATGTCTTGATCTGACAGAAAAGTTGTTTTAATAAAGTAACTACTTTTAAAGGTATGAAAGTCTTGGAATTATATAATCAGAATTATAAAATATCTTGCTATTATATAATAAGTTTTTAAACGTGTCTTCAATTTATTAAATTGTCTAAATTTGTTCATATTTTTCTATGATTGTTTATTTCTTTCTTCATGAAATTTCAATGAAGAAGTTTCTTTTGAAACTCGCATAAAGTACTTACCTTTATTGCTTAGTGATTTACGTACATGTATATAAATAAGGAATATCACAGAAAGGCCCAACAACGGTTGGAAACCAGAAAACAATACTAATTGGGTCGTAAAAGACCATACCAATTCGGTTACAAACTGCCATGAAATCAATATTATTTCGCAAAAGCTAATCATACTGGAAGGCTCAATTCCTGAAAAAAAAAGAAAAAAAAATGCATTTTAGATTTCCTGAGGAAAAGAAATCATGGCTTAAATTTATTTAAAATATGCAATCGGAAAGCTTTTATGTCTTAGTTTGATTTGAGCTAGACAATTTAAAAATCTCTAAAGGTTGATATGCCATACGGTTCTTGGTAAATGACAAAATCTCATAAGTTGACGCTAATTTTTGCATTGAGTTAATCAATATATATATATATATATATATATATATATATATATATATATATATATATATATATATATAGAAGAAAAGAGTTAAAAAGTCATAAGAACAAAGGAAAAAGCGAAACAAAAAACAACTAGCACTACTACTAAACTACTAAACACTATATATTTACATACTAAGTTACATGTTGATTTGGAAACTTTTAAGAACACTTAGTCTATTAAAGAAAGAATCCGAACCGCTATGAAATGCGTCCGGTCTATCGGGTATACTCGGGTGACAGGGCGTCCCGAAAATTTGACAATTTTTATTGTTCGTGTCGTTGGTCATTTTTAGTGCTTTATATATATATATATATATATATGTCCCTCATGGAATACTACTTTTTAGAAGGGGTAGCATGTTAACATCAATTTTAGCCCCACACCTTTCTTAGAGACCTCCATACGATTCTATACGAGCGCAAGTAGGAACTTATATTTAGATATAAAGGTACACGTTGCAGAAGCCATACCGACTACCATGCCATCATCTTCCTCAAGCAAATACAACCTTCAATGTCAATAGACAGGATCAGACAACAGCGAATGTTTTCTTCTTTATGGAACTTTATCTCACATCAAATATTTTTAAAAGTCTGTTTTTTCTGTTCCCATGTGCACTTTGCATTGTTTCAACTTTTAGCTCGATTGCTGTTCATTATCCTTTAATACCGCCTTTGTGAAATTTTGTGCATTGCCGCTGAATTTATCACGAAATTTCCCAAACCATAAAAAAATTGATCACACTTACAGGATTTATCGATTATTTCCGTTCTTATCAATATCAACTGAACATTAAGAAAACACACACTTACAAACAGCATAGCATTTAAATTTTAGATGAAGATGAAATAAATTTATCAACATTATTCTTCCTAATGCTATTTTGCTACATTTTACTTTGATGATTGGGATATAACTCAGGAGCAAAGGAAAAGATTTTCAAAGAATTCATGCATTTTCACTATATAATCATCATTAGAGCCCCGCCCTAACACAATTACCCTGATCATGGGGCCATGGATTTCACAATTTTGGAAGAGGCAGCCTTATTCAACATAGCAATGTAATTGGTAAATTAATTGAATATCCAGGAGCAGAGCAGAAGATTTTTAAAGAATTAATGTATTTTTCACTGTATAATCAATATAGCATCACCCCTAACACCAGAACCCCTGACCCAGGGGCCATGAAATTCACAGTTGTTGAAGAGGCATTCTTGCTAATCATAACTTCATACTTGGTTAGTTTATTTGGTACGTAGGAGCAGAGAAGATTTTCAAAGAATTTAAGCAATTTCACTATATAATCGATAGAGCCCTGTCCCAACACCAGAGCCCCTGACCCTGGGACCATGAAATTCACAATTTTGAAAGAGGCAGCCTTATTCAACATAGCTATTTACTTGGTTAGTTTATTTAATGCCAAGGAGCAGAGAAGAAGATTTTCAAAGAAATAATGCATTTTCACTATATGATCCACCGTTCACGGTAGCTAATGCCTAGGTCACATTTCCCGGCCGGTAGCCGTAGACCGGTGGTAATCGGTAGTAATCCGTGGTGTTAACGATGCCCCAACATCGGTCCACATCGGCCTAAGAGTCCATAAAGTATCGGTCACATTATCCAGAGATGTGCATACGATGGGCAACCAATGCGTTTTATGAGAAAAATGGCGTGGTTGCCGGCCGGACTTACAAAGGCCCATCGATGCATTGCTAATCATAAAACGATGTTCTAGGATAATCGGCCGATGTATATTATATCGCTCATACATTGGTAAATATCGTTCGTACATCGGTCGACTACGGGCCAATGTTTGGTCGAACATCGACCGATGATCGGTCGTTATCTGTTGAACACCACTAAAATCCCCAATGACCTCAGATTCAACGGATATTGGACGATGCTCGGCCATACATCGGCCGATCCTTGAAAGATGTGTTAATGATGGGTTGCCGATGAGGAGCGATGTGAGGCATCGTTGGAGACATCGCTGAATTTTAACTACGAATTATTTCCTACCGATGACCCCACCGATTCGCAAAAAAGACTCAGTTACCGTCCGATCACTAGTGGTGCCCGGCCGGCAACCACGCCATTTTCATAAAAAAAACGCATCGGTTTCTCATCGTATACCCCATCGTTGGATAATGTGACTTATACTTAAGTCGGTAGATACTAGAGCGCTCGTTCCGTGATCGGGTGGTCGTTAGTTCGTATCTCGGCCGCGACTGACCTAGTCGTTAAAATGGGTAGCAACTGTTCCTTTGCCATGCGCTCGGCACTTTGAAGTGAAAGTTGCGGGTCTTTCGGATGAGACCTTAAAAACCGAGGCCCCGTGTCAGCGACAGGCGTTGGCACGATAAAGATCCCTCACTGCTCAATGGCCCTGATCATGAGTGCCGAGTAAAGGTCAAAATTTGAAGCCATTCACCGGCATACGGTGACGTCTCCATATGAGTGAAAAATTCTCGAGAGGGACCTTAAATAATATATAATCAATCAATCACTGTTTGATTCAATTAGTCCCGCTCTAACACCAGAACCCCTGACCTAGGGCCATGAATTTCACAATTTTGGTAGAGGACTTAATGCTGAGTACCATCATGTCAACAGTTTGACTACTTGATGTCTAGGAGTAAAGAAGACGATTTTTAATGTATTAATTTTAGTGGTTTTGACCCCACCCCTCAGGCCCAAAGAGGGCATGGACCATTAAATTCAGAAATTTTGTTTCCCTTCACCCATAGATGCTTTGTGCCAAATTGATTTGTTTGTTGAAATTGGTTGAAGTTCCGCTGAAGACGGAAGACCTTAAATAGTGAAAAAGAAACCCTAAGAATAACAGTAAGGTCTTCCGCTAAAGACAGAAGACCTTAATAATCATACCTTAAATAAGATAATTTTTCAAAAACATGTACTTCCTTTTTAATCATTTGTTTAATGCCGCGTAAGGTTGAGATATATAGAACAAGTCTTTATATTTACTTAGCTGCCTATTATGTAAAATAAAACCAGCTTTTACTCATTCGAAAGCGTACTATATGGTGGCATGCTAAATTTAATGAACAGATGCGTAATTTGATAACTATAAGGAAGAAAAGTGGGTAAACAGAATCATGCACATTCTGTCAATGGCTTTTCCTCGTTGCAATTCAATCAATATAGGCAGATTTTTTAATCTTTAAAATATTGTGAGATATATAAACAATAAATCAGATCAGTATGGAGAAAACCCATTGAGTGGATTTTGTTTTCAAAAATGAAAGTTATATTAATTCTTGCATGTTTTATCAACCCCATTCTACCCGAGAGCCGTGACGTGAACAATAGC
>PRKT01000365.1:452017-561158 GCA_003671525.1 Saccostrea glomerata | reverse complement strand
TAAAGGAAAATTACCCTTGAAATTGACTAATTTGAGGCTTTTCTGTCAATCTATCAATTGCAAATTATATTGTTAAAATATTTTCATTGTATGTACAAGTAATCTTCATTTGACATTATAAAAATGTTTGATTTTCTGATTGACAATATCTTTTTGGAGTTTTCGAGACCAGGTCATCCAACGATCTGTTGGAATTCCCATGGGTACCTTGCGACCTGTTATTAACAGACCAATTTTTATATTCATATCAAGCATAATCTGTCCAAAATCATATATGCGAGAAAATGAAAACACTTGCTGTGGCCTCAAATCGACATTTAAATATATCGACGACGTAGTGTCAATCAACAATGGCTATATCCATTCTTATGTCGTTAGTATATATCCTGGTAAGCTTGAGACAAAAGATACCATATAGTTACACAAATCTATTTCATATTCGGATATTTTTTTTTTAGATAAATCGTTTTTTTTTCTTATATCTGGTCTATATTTAAGTGTTGATTCGATTTGCAAGAGCATTAACTTCTGCGCTTGAATATTTTCGTAATCTCCATATATTTCACGTTATTGACAAACAATTGATGGTGCAAAAATATCAAAAGTCACGTTTAAAGACAACAAGTTTTATGAAACGAAGCACGCAATTGAAAAATAATTGGTTTTTAAAGACGTAATTTCACAATTTTTTTAATGATAGATGCAATGACCTTGTCAGCAAAAAAATATCTTTCATTAACTCATATCTTGACTGACATTTTTTATACAAGATGTTAGGCCATTATTTACACACTGAATTGTATACGATTTTTTTCCTGGTTTGCCGATCATGAAAAGGAGCAAACGGCAGGTGTAATCAGGCGGCAAAAAATGATCACTTTAATTTTCCCTGGTATCTTTTGCTAACTTTGATGTTTTTTTGAGAACTGTGCTTGCTCTGTTTCTGTTTTGTATTTTTTTTAGAGTTTATTTTTACTTTCACACAAATTACACAAATACAAAACAGACGTATATGTAAATAAATATACAAGTCAGTTTGAAATAAAGCAAAAACAAAAAGAGGTAATAAAAATAGTGTGAAAGTTTTTTTTCAAGAGCTTGAATACATGAAAGCAAGTAAATGGTTCCTTATGTCCAAACCATTGTATTTAGTTATTACATAAAGTAATTATCTGTGCAATGCATTTAAATAAATCATTTCCAGCATTAAAAGAAAGTAGTTTATATCAATGTACATTAAAGTTAAAACATGAAATTTCATCTTCTTAACAATACTGCCCAATTTTTCTATTCTACATTTAAAACATGTCAGAAATTTATCAAACTGATAGTGTTTTGAAATGTCATTTTTTTTCCGTCAATGAATTTTGAAGTCTTCCAGAGAAATCTTCACGGAGTTCATACATGAATCATCGGCAGAAAGAGTAGTAGGTGAGGACTTTATAATCAGTTCTCGGCGAAGATTTTTCTCCCCAACAGCCAATATTTTTCCACATCTATTTTTGCTCCAACTTCTCAAATTTTCACTACAAATTAAATATAATTTGAAATTATTGATAATTTAAACTAAAAATAAAGTTCAAATACACTAAAATACGAAAAAAAAATATTTTTTTGTACGACGTATACTATTAAATAAAGATATGAGAACAACTTCTTATGGATATCATAATCATTTACATCTCACATTACACATATACACAAGTGAATCTTCTTTGTCTGCAAATTTCCAAGACTACTGAGAGGTCCCTCCCTTTAGGCCTCGATTCAAACTTAAAGGTACTTGGACACAGATTTGAAGTTAATTTTTTGTATATGATATTACGACTTATGTATTTTAAAAGCTTTTCACACAAAAATTAATCTAAAATCTTGTTTAATTTAAAAGTTATTAAAATTTTAAATTTTTTGGCGGGTTTGATTGACACATCCTTGCACTTTCACAAATTTTAATTTTACTCTTAAATACTTAGGAAAAGTGGCAATTTTGTTGTGTGTAAATGAAAAATATTAATACTATAATCCAGTAAATTCAGAGTAGATATGTTCGAAATCAATACAAACACACATTATATTCTCAGTCCGTGCAGTTTTGGTGAGCAGACTTCGACGATTGAACGCACCAGGTGAATCGGAAACAGTCAACAATAACAGAGCTCTTGCCCCGTTTACAAAAACTGTGTACATAACACGAGTGTGCTCGATTTGCACACAGCACTTTCATGTAATTCCATCCAGTAGTCTTTGAGAAATCGCGTCAGAAAAATAATAATAATAATAATAAGAAACAATAGAATTGCTATAAGGTCTTCCGTTAAGACGGAAGACCTTAATAAGCAAATTATAAAGAACTAAAGAATACATGTAAGTGTACATCGGCGCACGAAAGCAAGCGTAATTTACATCTCTTATAACGTCATGATCTCTTTTTCTGCTTCACACGCGTCTGCAAACATCCATTGTTACCGTCTTCCTGGAAGACGGTATTATATAGTTGAAGTCTTCGGACTCTGCACTTCCTCTCTTCTGTGATTGGTAGAAATTGCATGTTGAGAAAATTTTCAATTATTTCATTGGTTGAAATGCTGTTCAAGGAAAGGGAGATAACTTTCTGATGGTCTAATTTCCGTTCGATTTAAAATGTTTTTAATAGCAATAACTAAACAGGTCTCTTTATTTTCATCAAGTTGCAAATAAGATTTGATTTTTATTTCTTGTTGGCTTTGTAATTTGCATTTATTCTTTTCCCCTTATTTGTTTGAAGAAGGTGACATTTAACGGAATCGGCCGGGGTTTGCCGAAGGTCTCAGTCAGTGAGCGACAACCGCGGTAGGGCTAATACCAGTAAAAATGTAGAAATACGAAATCAAGAAATTCAAAAGAATTAATATACGACTTGAAAGATGTAGATTAGTTTACTGTTTAAGGTTGTTGCTAAAGACGGTAAGCTTTTTTTCTACTTGTTATACCCTTATAAATAGTTTTCTATATATTAATTACTAATAAAACGTCAAACAAAAGAAATGTTCTTTACATCGGTCTAACAATTTCACTGTTGACTGTCCTGCCGGTCCATTATAAGTATTGTTAGACCGCAACGTCACTGCTACGTCACAAGTAATTTAAAATTATCGTTCAAATATCGTCAAAACGGAAATAGCCAAAGTTAAGAGCTGCAAGAGTTGTTGATACCAACAAGGTAAGGAAGAAAGGAAGAGTATGTTTTGTGATAATTTTTGTAATGTAATAAAAATATTATTAATTTGTTCTTTCTCAGCTTTTGTTTTATTGTTACTGATTAAGCCAAAATTTTCCACATAAAGTAATCGATGATATACTGTGTATTGATTAAATTTTAAGTGAGCACTGAAGGGTATAACAAAACAGTTATAGACTGGGATTAGGGCAACATATAATGTATTGGACCCGGTATTTTTTCGTCACATCTTTTTATTATATTTTTAAGATTTCATAATTTATAAGAACATTGAATATGTTATGTCTATGCAAAATTTGGTCAGTATTGATTGCATGCTAACATTATAAACATTGTCTACGACCATTTGGGATAACCCTCGTATATGTCTACGGAGTTATTTTGGATAAATTACAGAATATTCTATTGTATTATTTGAAAGATGTGACAAAAAAATTCGAATAAAAATGAATATAATACATGTACAATAATGATATACAAATACATGTATATAGCGTCGGGTACTTTAAAATAGGCAAGATAAAAACCGCTTAAAATTCTGTGTGATTTATAACCCAGCTATGAATCTCGTTAATCATATACATGTAAACCTACTGCTTTAAAATCCATTTACATGTTAGCTGTCAATATCAATATCGGGGATGTTTATACCCATTTCAAAAGCAATTGTGCACATGGCAATCCTGATGACACTGTCTGGTTTTAAAATTTCATGGAGTATAGTTCTAGTCTTTGGAATTCATCTTCCATAAAAAAGAGCAATAAGTCTGTTTTGCTGACTTAAATTTCTACAAAATTTCAATTAAAAACATCCAGTTATTGGTAAATGCACTACAGTACATAAAAAATGCATGTATCCTAAAAATCTTAATCTATTTGTTTGGCCTGTTAAAGTTATGTGTTTTAAGTTCATATTTTATAATAATCAATGATATACCGATACATATAGTCTTGTAAATGAAATGTTTGAAATCTGTACACTGTCAGGAAATAAACAAAACATTTTCTCGTGGTAAGTGAATCCTGGTTGTAATTTTCATCACGATATTTTGTGTGCATGTGGCAGTTGACAGGAAAAGGGATTTGCTGTTGAACGGGGACTCAGCTTACCAAGTCTGGCAAATGTAGGTCTAAATGTTTCACCCCTGTAGATTATAATTGAAGTATTATGCAATAGTAATTTTCTACTTACAATATTTCTACGTATTTTTCATATTTGAACATAGCAACTCTATTTCATTCAAAGAAAAAAATTATTTAGGATAAAAAGTTAAATGCAACACATCAAATTATCTTTTGTTGAACGATTGCGAAGATTTCTTACCATGACCCCGTAATGTGTGCTTCATCTATTGCGATTAGGCAGAAATCTTTATAAATTTTGAAACCATTTACTTCCGGGAATCTATATCTACAGTTGAAGTAAAGTTTCAGGAGACATATAAAGGATACAGAACGTCGTTCTCTTGATTCCTACATTTGACAAAAACAGCACTAATTAATAGACTCTATAAAACATAGGAGGGCACATCATCATGTACATATTGTTTCTATAAATTTTGACATATTTTTTTAAAAAGAAAAATTGAAATACTTAACCCAGTGTTTTTAAATTTTGGCCTTTAAGATCTCTTTCTAAAGAAGTACATGAAGGTACTGATAATAAAGTTCCAACAATATATAAATATAGTACCTTCCTCTACTTCTGAGAACATTTCATCTTTTGCCTGTAAAACCACCACACTTGTTCCATCACAGGAATCATGTGTACCCTAGCCAAGCATTAATCTCTTTAAGGGGAATGGACACAGCTAAAAATCCATTTTTTATGTTTACATATACTCAACTAAGTATTTTTAATGAACATAAAAAATTTGAATTTCAGTTTTTGAGATACAAGACAGATTTAGAGCTGAAAAAATTTGTTATGTAAACAAGGCCTGGATCCGATGAATAGAGATACTTGAGCGAGCCAGTTAATTTCCAATCAAGTATTAAATTTGAAAAAAAAAAAAAAATTCAATCTACCATTTCAGTAACTAAAAGCATATTTATGATGTTAACACGGAGACACTGGCGACAGCTTACATTGAAGTACGATGGCGCGGATCGAGGTGTTTCTCAGCTGTTCGTGGCGTGATTGCAATGCTTTGATATTATTTTCCAACAGATTAACACATTTATCGTGAGTAGAATCTAATTAAAAAAATATAGTTTTAGCTTATATCATGAAGATTTAACTTAAGGTCTATCATAAATAAGGATAAACATTAGAGACTGTGCTGACAAAAGTGAAATACAACTTGCAAACAAAGGCTAGTTTATAGTTTCTATCTGTATATTCTCTGTATACACAGATTAAATCGATCGCCAAAAAAATTATTTACGTTGTAATTTTACTTGCTTATTTTGTACATTTTATACATGAAAAGCAAGTCATTTTATATTTATAAATAACGGTAGATATTATTGTGTGATTATGTAATGTATTGACCTCTGACAAACTTCATACAGAATTGACGATATTTACTCTCTGTATGTTTATATAATGGAAAGATACCACAAATGTATATATTTACCAATACATAGTTAAAAAACATGCTATGAAAGATAACTCTACAAAATAAATACCATGGTAAACAGCTTCCTGCTCTCACATATGCACTGTACTTTTTCAAGGGCTTGGAATTTGTGCATTTTGTTTTGGAGTCTAAGGAGCTAATTCTAAGTTCCAGGTTTAGATCCATATGCAAGACGTTGATACCAGGCCTGGGGACCATAACACTAAGACAAGCTCATTTTATATCTCAGTCTCGCTTTTTCAAAGGAATTAATAGTGGAAAAATGAGAAGTAGATCAAAAGTCCTAACAAGATGAGAAAATTTTCCAAACAACTTCCTTCAATATTACTCAGCATTACCTTTTGTTTCGAAATTACATAATCATTTTCAATAGCATGATACCAATTTTCAAAATCTTTCCAAAAGATGGTTACATGTTTACAGTCATAAAAAAGATGAATCAATGTTTCTGGATCTGTTTTACAGAAAGAACAAAAATTATTTTCAGCAATTTTTATCTTATGAAGAAAAGAATTTGTGGCAAGGAAGCCCATAAAAGTACATAAATCTCCAAGGTCCAAAGGTCAAAGGGTCAAAGTTCTTGATATCCAATAAAAGGTCTTCTCACATGAATAACATGTGAAGTATGCAGGCCCTAGCCCTTACGATTCAAAAGTTTTGGTCAAGGTTAAAGTTTTTTCATAAGTACATAAATCTCCAAGGTCAAGGTCAAAAGGTCAATTTTTTGATATCCAATAAAAGGTCTTGCTACAAAAAACACATTTGTGAAATATGAAAGTCTTAGTACCTACAATTCAAAAGTTTTCGCGAAATTAAAAGTTTGAAATTTTTGTGTAAAAGTGGGTCAACCTTCAAGATCAAGGTCAAAAGATCATATTTGGTGGTACCCAAAGAATGGTTTTGTCACAAGAAATACACAAGTGAAATGTGAAATATATAATTCGTAGCTTCACTAAATAAAAAAAATATGAGCAAGGTTAAAGTTTTTGTGACGGACGGACAGCTAGACAGACAGACAGACAGACGGGAAGACGAACAGACGGACAGAGCTTAAAGCGGGGGACAATAACTAATGGTAATTCCACGATGTTCCATCCCTACATCGTTTTATAATTATCAAATCATTAATTTTTCTTGAGGAATGGTTGCATAAAGTATAGAAAAGTCGTACGTTGTAATGTAACTATCATTTGAACGATTTTGCGATTTTGAAAGTTCTTTGGTGTTCTCGATAATACACTTAAAAACTAAACACGAGTCGTTAGTAGACTTTTACGAGAAGCACTGACTTTTACAGTTGATACAATTTGATAACTTGGACATTTAAACCTGTGTCATCTACGGAGGTACAGAATTAATGATGGATATTAAGAAAACCTAAGAAAATCCATCTAGTGGTCATAGTAATGCTATTAGGGGCACTTACATGTCAAGGCCTGGATTTGAGGGTAGGATGATTGTCGTCTTCTTCAAGGGCAACTTATCTGTGCTTTAAAATAGCCCGTTGTTTTCGTTGAATTAAAGGTTGAGTTAAATCTCTATATCTAAAAGAACTTCCATTTCTAGTGTGAGAATAATTCGTCAACTGTAAAAGTCAGCGCTTCTCGTAAAAGTTCTATTGGCAAGCGTCATTTTGAAAATACTATCAACAACATCAGCACCGGGGTATACCCTTCCAATTCACTCCACCTTTCTGCTTTATTGTCGGTGATGTCGGCGTAGAATGGTGGTCCGTGTTCGTGCTGGTTATCTTTCATTACCTTTGTTTATTGTTTATTGCAATTAATTTTATTTGTATTTATTTCTTATCTCTTTGGCAGATCTTACTCTCAAGTATTAGATGAAGAACTAGAGCAAAGCTCTTTGCAAAGCAACGAGTAGGTCTTCGGTCCCGTTTGACCGGAAGTAGCTTTCATTTTCACAAAAAAGAGAAATTACGCTAAAAAATGCTTTGATTCCACTAAAGCTATGTTAAGTAATGCAAATATAAGCCATTTTTGCTACTTCCGGTTTGACCGAAAGTGACGACGACGCACGGAAAATGAATTTTTAAGCTCCCAAAGACATTTATTACCCAAAAACATGTCAAAAAGGGCAAAAATACGCGTTTTCCGACTACTTCCGGTTTGGTCGGAAGTGACGACGCTGGACGTATTTTGACGACTCCATTAGATTAAGCTTAATTTTTTTCAACAGCTTTACTTCTTTGATGTATAACAAATTCTCAATACTTTTTGAGATATCTGCAAAAAACTTTTGGCCCCTCTAAATCCCTTAATTTAGGGGTCAGCCCTTTTTCCGATATATCATTTGAAAGATCTTCTAATTCTGCACAAATAATGCTCTATATATTTTTACAAAATATTTTTAATTTAGAAAATAAAAAGCAAAATATGAGTAATTTTTGGTTCTTTTAAGCGTTCTAATTTTTGACCCCTATACAGCGTTATTTTGAATACAGAAATCGAAAAACAAAAACCGATGTGCACAACTTCAATCCTTCTATTATCTAAAATCAGTAGAATTTTTGCTCCAGCTTTAGCCGTCTCTGAGCCTTTGTCTGGAAACGAAAGCCTATAAATTTTTGTTTAAAGGGAAATAACTCAAAACCGGAAGTGAGTTTTTGTTATTAGGGCTTTTCGACTTTTGTCGAAAAGACCTATTGTTTTCGTCTTGTTTATTAGGGCTTTTCGACTTTTGTCGAAAAGACCTATTGTTTTCGTCTTTTTTATTAGGGCTTTTCGACTTTTGTCGAAAAGACCTATTGTTTTCGTCTTTTTTATTATTATTTTATTTCTTAGCGTTTTTTATGTCATGGATATGAGGAAAGTCTTTGAGCATATGGATTTACCTTTATAACCTTTAAAAAGAACTTTTAAATATCTTGTTTATGTTAAGTTTTGTACTTCCGTAAACGTCACTTCCGGTATTTATAAGTCAGAAACTAAATTTTCTTTAAAGCCTTAAACTTTCCTTACTTTAGATGCAATATCTTTCAAAATTTAGGAATGTATTCCTCAAAGTAATATCTACAAAAAAGTCATCATAAGTCTTTTTGTACATATCGTATATTTTTGTGTTATAGGGCTCCAAAGTTAAGAAAAGGGGGGATTGAAATCAAAAATTTTGAGAACAATGTCGTAAATTTATTTTGATGATTATATACTGCTTATCAAAGTAATTAAAGGCTATAATGTAAGTATCATGTCCATCAGAACAGAACTTCCGGTTCTATGAGGCTTTGAAATTGTCTATGGGAGTTTCTATAGTAAAAAAAAATCATTAATGTTCCATTATCTCAGAAGGAGAGCAAGCGAATCTAAAAATATTATCAAGGAATAATTGATTTATTATTGTCTTCAGGTGAAAATGTCATCAAAATTAAATCCCTAAAAATTAGGGACTTTTAGGGGTCAACTCTTAAAATTGTTTTTGCCCTGTAACTTTTTTATTTGTTAATTAATTTTCAAACTGATTTCAGTTTTGAGTTCAGCAACAAAATATCAATTTAAAAATTATGGTCCGTGGGGTCACTTTTTGACCCCTTAAAGGACTTTTATAGACCTGAACTATTATATTTTTAAGTATTTTCAAAAATGATTGTGCAAGAGTTATCTTCCTTTGGCAAACTCTTTGGAGTCTAATATGCTCTCTATGTTTCAATTTTGGTATGGATATGTAGAGTACTTCCGGTTTTATAAGTACCTTAAAATTGCCTATGGAGATTTCAATGTTAAATTTAAAATCATTCAAGGTCCATTATTTTCAATGGGAAGCAAGCATGTCTCATGATATTTCACATACATAATGACTTTAGCATTGCCTTTCGATATTTACATCATGAAAATAAACTTTCCTAAAATTAAAGGGATTTTAGGGGTCATTACAGAAATTAGTTTTTTTGTATATTACTTTTTTATTTATCCTTCAATCTTCAAACTGATTTCGGTTTTGAGTTAAGCATAAAAAGGGCAATTTAAAAATTATGGTCCGTGGGGTCACATTTTGACCCCTTAAAGGACTTTTAGGGACCTGAAATTTTGTATTTTAATGTATTTTCAAAAATAATTTTGCCAGAGTTATCTCCCTTTGTCAACCCGTTTGGAGTCTTATATGCTCTCTATGTTTCAATTTTGGTATGGATATGTAGAGTACTTCCGGTTTTATAAGTACCTAAAAATTGCCTATGGAGATTCCCATGTTAAATTTGAAATAATGATTGTTCCATAACTCAAAAGGTAGGCAAGCAATCCTTGTGAAATTTCATATGACTACTGATTCCAGCATTGTCTCCAGCTGCTAAGGTCATGAAAATAAAAATCTTTAAAATAGAATGGATTTTAGGGGTCAATACAGAAAACAGCTTTTTCTCTGTAACATTTTTAATTCTCAACCAATATTCAAAATACTTTTGACACTACATGAAGTATAAAGAGTACATTTTAAAAATTATGTGCCGTTGGGTCACTTTTTGACCCCTTATAGGAGTTTAAGTTGATTGAAAATCAGTACATTTTCGAATCTGTTTTATAATATAAGTTATTTACAATTTTGAAGCTAATAATTCCGACATCAAACATTAAGCTCATATTGCTTTAACTGCTTATTTGGGCCTTTCAAAAGGAAAATTACAGATTTGGCTTAAATAGTTTATATTGCCCCTTTTATTGTAGAGGGTCGATTTTTAAATCGAGAGGGACAGGAATATACTAACACAAATTTTGAATTCAAGGACTCGCGGTGTATGAGACTGTATTCGTGTCCTAAGACACCACCTGAGGTTGTTTTCTTTGGAGACAGAGAAAAGGGTGAAGCTGTCTTAAGAGAAAACTATTTCACAAATGTTTGTAGGTGAGACAATAATCAATTTGTTATCGAAGTATAAGATCAAAGGTAATCGTTAAAAGTTTTTAATTAGAAAAAAAATTATATTAATGTACTCATATTATATGTTACATTTAATAATAATAATTCTAAAAGTAAAAAAAAATTTACTTCAGTTATATTCATCGTCGTAAATTCACAAACATTGAACTTAGAGACAAATGCGATGAAGTATCAATAAACCAATTAACAACATTCGATCATGGAATTTAAAATCCTTAGAATGCGTAGCATGTTTTAAGACATTGGATGTTAGTGATCACAGAACATAATAAGATTTCAATTTCATAGTATAGCATCATCTTCAAACACTTAACTACATTACTTAACTAACTTAACACTTAACTACAATGATAAAATGATCATTGATCACGTTTGAACTGTAAGATACCAGTGAGCTCTCCATAACAAAAAGCTACTTTTATCCTAAAAGATACCTCTGAAAACAATGCTATAAGTTTGCTACTGATTATCTTATTTTAAAAAGCCACAATAATAAGATGAATGTCATTTTTTCATGTTTTGTTTTTAAATCAACGAAGATTAAAATTAGATTTTAACATGCATCATCCTTTTTAATATGGAAAGTGTTTTTTTTTTATTTTGTACAGTTATCCTACTTGATATAACAAAATATCATAAAGTATTAGAAGATTGGTAGATGTTAATCCTTTTACTGGCTCTATAAATATGATCTCATACAGACAATATCATATAAAGTAATGGTAAGTCATTTGAGATATTAGTGAAAGTAGCCAGATGTTTAACATGGATAGCTTAGTTGAATTTTGGAGTCTGATAATGTTTAAAGAATTCTATCGAAATATAGGTATCTGAGAGAACTAATTCAATGTGGAAAAGACCTAAACATTGAGACTCTCCCAGAATGCAATGACGAAAGAAATCTTCTTCTAATAATTGCTGCTAGGGAAACAAGCATGTGTAAAAATCCTATATTTACTCGTAAGTATTTAGTTTTCATTTAGTTAGTTTTTTTTTCTTTTTCATGATCTCCGAATATTCAATGTGGATACATATAACTTAATTAAGGCCTTGTTTAGTTCTTCAAGGGATGCGACAGTGTTTGAATAACAGGTACTGGCAGCTAGACAGATACAGAAAAGAAGTCATAGCGTTAATGGAATCAACACGTCAAATTCCTGCAAATAATGAACTGTCACAAATTCTCTTCTGTCGGTAAGTAATGGTTATCTGACCTACATTTTTATTCCCTAGTTACTATAAGCCCTACCCAAACCAAACTGATCAAATTTTATTCACATACAAATTTTCATGTTGCTTTACTAATCTATCCTCAGTGGGGCATTCATGTCCTATGGACATATTTCTAGTTTTTAATAGCCCTCTTGGTCCTGAAATCGAGATCATCAAACAAATCGTCTAATTTTACTGCAATTTTGGTTTGCAAGATAATTCAGTCCAACGCACTTCGAGCAGATGTCAACTACGAGAGTACTTCATAGAGGAGTGAGGACTTTTTAAGAATGAATTTTTTGCGATTGAGGTAAGAATTTGGAAGAACTAATCTAGAACTAAGCACAACTTTTGTGCGCAATAAATATACATTGTACAGTTTTTTTTTTCAATGGACGGTACTGTAGTTTTCCGGTCTGTCAAAATATTTTTTTTCGAAAAGATACAGATTTGCAGCTTGTTACACAGTAATAAGGATGAACATTATATTAATTGATATGAACAAAAAAGTGCAGACACTGGGCTTACATAAAACACTAAATAGAATGAGTATCCTGGCAATATAATTTTGTACAATGTACCTAACTTTGTCACCAGGGTTCTCTACAATATACCATCGTATTAAAGAATCCCCCCTAGTTAAACTTTTCATGAACTTTGTATGAAAAAGAAAATAATGTACGTTTCATAGATTTTTGAAATTGCAGCATGCAGGCTCTGGGGCCATAAAACGTAGATGAGCTCACTCTTGATCTCAATCTCACTTTTCTACAAATACATGTACATGTACTAGTTAAGTAATTCTTTATAGGTAAAAGTGAAATTTGATCAAAATTCAAAAGTGCCCCGGAGCAAGGAGACATCATTTATCCTTGATGCAGCTAGCTTTTAATACAATCATAAACCCTCTCTTTAGTATTTTTTTTTGCCAAGAGCAAGCCAAGTTTGACATTTCAAAGAAAGTTATAAATTCTGCATTTTAAAATTTGACTTCCCAAATACCGGTAGTAGATTAGGGGATAAGTGATTTTTTCTTTAGTGATTGAATTCGCCCATCAAATCAAAATTTATATTATAAGCTTTAAGATTCATGATATTACTATAAAATTAAAATACTTTGCATAAGGTATATTTAAAAAAAAATACTATTATTATTTCCAATTTTCCAGTTAGAAGGCATATGAATATTTACAGCTTGAAAACAAATTATTTGCTATTATCAATCTTAAGTTTTTACATCCTCTTCGAAGTTCATTTTCAAATTCCTTATAATTACTGGAAATCTTTTTTTTTTCCTTAAAATTATGAATAATAGAAGCCACATAATAATAACTTTATTACAAGTATAAAACATTAATATGTAAATCTCAAATTTACATGCATGTCTCTATTTACAGCATGATTCAATCATTTTAACAACAGAAATAATCTACCTTCGGTATGACATCGATAGATGTTTAGCTGTGTTAACGTTCCATCTTGTTGTGTATATCTTTCATATGCGGAATCCTAAATTCTAGAGGAGTTCCGATCGAGTATTCGATGAAGTGGTCATTAGAATGCAGCGAAATAGGTACAAGTGCCCCGCTGTTATTCACCTTTTTCAACAGTGATAGCACCAAACAGATTTATAAGATCGTGACGATATTTTTACGTTCTAAATATATATTTTTTAATGAATTACAAAAACAGAAGGGTGAAAATAACTTCGCTTTGGTGAAATGCGAAAATAACTTCGCTTTTGTACTAATTTACGTGAATTTTGGAGCTCAATAGGGACTATTGCGCCTCAGACGTCTCTATGTTAACCTAATGTTAATTATAACCAGTTAGATTTTGGTCATAAGTTGTACATACTGATTCCTGGACTAAATTAATCCGTTGTTGAATGTAAACGGGGAAGAAGGAATGTTGGCGGGTAAAACAAGGTAGTGGCGCTGTGGGCCGTAATAAAACGTAAAGGGTAAAGGTGCCGTATTCCCTATGGTCTTCCAATATAAAGTCCAAGAATTGGTAAATCAGGTTTCCAAATTTATTAAAGACGATGGTAAATAACAAACATGAATTTTAACAATATCTTACGATACTTAATCGAGTTGGATGTGGCCGGTAGAGCGTCGGGCCTCCAAACTGAAGAGATTATAATGGACATAGATATTTGTAAGATTTAGATTAAACAACAATTGACTCTTGACACTAGTTGAGTAAATTGATGGACAGGTATGTTTCTTTGATAGAATGAACATGAAAGAGGTTATAAGTAATTATACAAATAAAGTTATTGGTAAAGGATTAACAAATCCCGAGGCATTAACACCTAACGAGCAACAATTATTTTGACAGAGTCACAGCGTGTCAATTGGAATGTCTTAATCCTATTTCAAAGGAAATGAGATAAATAAGACACAATTTACTACAAATAAGCACATATTAAAAACAGATAAAGAATTTCACAGATAAACGTCCGAATTTAGAATAAAGTATATCGAAAAGTTATTTTAATTCAAAAATGTTAATTTTGCTCGGTGATAATATCCTTCGGCCTCCGGGAAACACGTCCTCGTGTTTTGGAAAGTAATATCCTTAATAAAATGGTTGATACTGTTGGCCTTGGTACTGTCCGTGGAAGTTGTACACGGGGTGAGGGTTGCCATTGGGTCCGTTTTGTCTCTCGTAATCAATAATATCCTACAGCCTTTCGATTTCCTCAACTTGGTCGTCGATTTGATTGCGGAGATTTCCGATTTCTTGGCTTTGAGAGTTGATTGTGAAACGGAGGGAACTGATCTCTTGAACTTGAGTATCAATTTTAAATCGAAGGCATGTGATCCCTGCATCTCGTTGTTCAATCTCATCCTGATGTGACAAGTAAAGATGAGTTGTTAACTTATCAATTTCTTCGGTTTGCTTTTGGTTTTGGGCCGAAACTTCTAACACACGATCTGAGGTCATTTTATTGATTTTATTGGCATTGTTCAATTTAATCCGTAGGTCTATTATTTCCTGTTGCAATCCTGGTCTAGCATTTTGTAGGTTCTGAAGGTTTGTCTCTAGTTGTGAGACTTTCAAGGTACTTGCTGTTTGAATGGAGGCGAGCTGTTCCTTAGTTGACTCAAAATTTTGCTCGGTGTTATGGAGTTTCTGAAGCAGTTCTTTGATCCGGATATTTGAGTTTTTTAGCTGTTCTTTTGTCTTTAATATTTCATGGCGAAGGGATGAAGTTACGTCCACACATTTGTGAAAAGCAGCCTGTTTAAGATTGTGAAATGGCAGCTCTCTAAGATATTGTTTTCGGTTCGAGAAAAGTTGAGCTCTGTATGTATCGCGCAATTTCGTAAATTTTGATTTTTTGGTAGGAGCTTGGCACTTTTTGGCGTAATGTCCATATTTTCCACAGTTGAAACACACTGATGTGGAAGGATTATGATAGGTATAACTGTATCGTTGCCGATTTGAATTTGTTGATATCCATGTTGGTCGAAGGTAATAGTCCATCGTGTTGTTTGATGTTGGGGGAAATTAAACTCATAGGTAGAACACGTCGCTGGCGTAGTGCAAGGTACAACACAAAGGGGAACGTCCGGATTCTATCACCAATTATAACCAGTTATTTATTTAATTGCATGTTTCAATTCAAGCAGAACGCTCCCTTCGTTTTTGTTTTTGCCATGTATTGACCTCTGACAAACTTAATACAGAATTGACGATATTTTCTCTCTGTATGTTTATGTAATGGAAAGATACCACAAATGTATATATTTACCAATACATAGTTAAAAATATGCTATGAAGGACAACTCTACAAAAAAATACCATGGTAAACAGCTTCCTGCTCTCTCATATGCAATGTACTTTTTCAAGGGCTTGGAATTGTGCATTGGTTCTTGTGCATTTTGTTTTAGAATCTAAGGCGCTATTTCTAAGTTCCAAGTTCAAATCCCATAAAACTTAGACGAGCTCACTTTTGATCTCAGTCTCGCTTTTTCCAATGGACTTACTAGTGGAAAAGTGAGACGTTGATTAAAAGTGAGCTCATCTAAGTTTTATGCCCCCAGGCCAGTTCCTCGAATGAAACCATAAAACCTTTGGTCCACTAATGCAGTAGACGCTGTCACGAAATATATCTCTCACTGCTCAATGGTTTAGCCCTTCGTCAGATATTTTAATAAATGATGTTGTCCCAATAAAATAATTATCAAAGAAAATGACGTTAAAAAAAGCAACTAATCTTCAAGGACCTTTATGAAGAAAAATACATAGGCGTCTCAAAAAGACTGTATCATAATTCAAATCTATTTGGAAAATAGTATGTTGACCATGTAAAATTCAAACAATCTATATCTAAAAAAAAATAAAATGTCACAAACAATATAAAAGTCATGAAATTTAACACATGAAAAACATGAAGTAAGGACGTTTGAATTCTATTCATTACTATGAAATTGTCCGACTAATTTACAACTCTTATGGTCCCATATACATGTAGTAAACATAGGAATATTGACGAACTGTTCAAAGATCAAAACACAAATCAAATATAACAAGAAAACATTGATGTAACCATCAATTGTCGTCAGGGAAATAAATAAAGTAAACAATGGAAATAAGTCTTGATCATCAAACTGCTTTGACATGTGAAAAAGGCATGCGTCTAAATGATGGAGACGATAGTCGAGAATATTTTGAAAACTTATAGTGGGATGAAAATCTAACAAAAACGATACCTTCTTAAACCTCATCAATTCCTCAAGAAAATGTTGGCTGCATAAAATATAAATTGAAATCAGAGACATGCATCATATATTTTCAAAAATGTATTACACTTTATGAATCTAAAACACGAACTGTGTAGAGTAGGTTTTTATGCGATTAGTAAAATTCGATGTTCTAAAAAAGGGACCTGTCGTTTTTTCGCTAGTACATGATATGCAACTTTATGTTTAGAAATATTTTATTTTGAAAAACTTCTCCCACCTCAATCCCCATATAATAACACTTAAACTTATATGTATAGAGCAGCCCGGTCCTCCAGTTTGCAATAAAATGCAGTGATATTGATTGGTTTGTGCACAAAGTAGGTCCCTTGTGTGCTGATGAGAGGTATTACGAGACATGTGGTGGGCGCCATTTTCTTTCCAACAAACGCTTGAAAATTATAGAATTAAATCAATCTTTCTAATAAAAACGGAATTTGATGGAATTACACTTGTTAAAGTCATCACGTTTATCATATAGCTTGGTTGTTAGATTACCATAAGTGTCTTTTTCAAGTAAAATACACAAATTATACACAGAAGGTCTTACACTGTATCAAGAAAAGGATTCGAATAAAGTGTTTCACAACTGCTACAAGCAAATTTAAAGAACTTTTGATTTTGTATTGATTATGAATGCCCTATCATATCTCATTCTAAAGATATTCCTAAAGTTGATTCTTTTCAAGATAAGTTCAAACATGATGGCCAAGGTCAGGGGTCAGAATTAATCATACTTAAAATTATCTTGTCACAGGTAATATCGTAAATCTGGAAATTTTTACTGTAGATAAATTTTTATCAAATTTTCGCGTGCAATGCATTCGCAAAAATATTTTTTTTTTAAATAAATCAACATGTTTAGAATTTTTTTCCCTGTAAGTTGGTGTCTATTTTTATCTCAGTGAAAAGGCGTCGGTTAAGCACTGGCCATTTTTAAAAAGAAACCTGTTTATACTACTGTAAATACAAGCTAATTATTCGTGCATGTAAACTGCCATCATTATATGCAATATTGCCCGATGGTTTGACAAGCACTGAGACTGTGTGTCTTTGTCTTTATTTGGATTATACTATAGGTTATAAGGCATACACAGCCTCTAAAATGTGTGTTTTAATTAATTAAGAAGGTTTTTTTCAGTACAAATCCTTTTGTATTTTTATCTTCAAAATTGTTTCGATCTATTCTGCAATTTCTTGCCACGTTGCGAGTATTATGTGGTGGTATTCTAACAGTGCATACTAAATTGAAACTAGACTGATATGAAAATCTTAAGTGATTTTTATTTTTAGCGCCAGTGACAATTCGAAAAAATTTTGAAGCGTAAAAATTTATCAATAGCTTGTTGGCCCAAATTCGCAAAAATAAATCGACGTTAAAATTTCCAGATTTACGATACACATGTCAGAGATCAAAGCCCTTTCTTTTCTCTATCAAATGTTATAAGGAAAAAGTTTCATGTGTCACAGGTAATACCCATATGTCATATATTAAAGTGTTATCTCTTCTCATTCAAAAATACAGCCAGCGTTAAAGTTTTGAGACAGTTGGACAGACTGACAGACGAATGAGAGTTAATATCCCCTCGCTTTCGCGAACGCGGGGGGCAAGGAAATCTTTCATTATCGAAAGTTGACAACAAAACAATACGTACTAAGACTTTGATCTATTTTGATTTCTATCTTAAATATCTTAAAATATGCAATACTTAATTGAATAATTAATAAGTTTTTTTTTTTAAATATTTGGGAACTTTCAGTAGTTACTGTACAATTTCATTGCTATAGATCCATTAATAACGAAGAAAGCTTCTTAAGCTATATACTAGTGTTTGAAATGCATATCAGGATATTGAACCTGCTTTAGCTTAAAATTTGACTGTAAAATTTGTAGAGTAAAGTGTATACGAATGTCGGGAATGTTGGAAATGATTTTGGTATTTGGGAGACAAAACTTTCAAGAAGTTGAAACATAGGTCCCAATAATTTTGCCATTATATAATAAAAATAGAAAACAAACGTTTAAACGTTTTCGACCACTCAATAATAACATATGACCTTTTTATGCTTATCAACTAAAGTTACGTCCAATGGAACTGAAACAATAGTCCACATGCCTTTAAAAAATGCAAAAATGGTGCTACGTATATTTTTCATCACGTAAACCTTAACAATCCAACTAAGTAAAACAAGGTAAAGGATACCCTTCAAAAACCCAATTAAATAAATTTTTAAAAACTATACTCTACTTTTATTATAAAAAGACTCTTATCTTAAGATAACACCGTAATATTTAAAGGTTAAATAAAAGCATGTTACTTGAACACACGCGGAGAGTAGACTTATCTGTGGAGACTTATGTATTTTTGAAACCTCAGTCAACTTAGAAAGTGACGCAGTACAGGCAGCTCATTTTATCTTAATGAAAATGGATCCCCCCATATGTCACATGGTTATCGGGAGAAGGGGTTAAGTTATTAAGAAGATGAAATTAAAATTGGTCTAATATTAAAACAATAACTTATTTCCACACAAAAAGGTTTTGTCAATTATGTCTAAAAATCCTATGACTATAAACAAGCGTATACTAGTATAATATACGAGTAGACTTTGAATGTTATTAAATTGTATATCCTTTACAACAAACTACATAGTTGACCTTATGGAAATAAGCAAACAACTAAATGGAAAGTCATTTAATGACTTTTAATTATTAATTCGGAGTTTAGATATTTAATTAAAAATTTGTTTAATTGCTGAATCATTGCATAATTTTACGAGCTTGACGATGGGTATTTCATTATATTTATGGTTATCTGATGGTTTTCCTCATAAACACTTGGAGCAATTGTCCATGCCATTTCATAATCTTATAATGAAAAGACACTGCATGGAATTTGTAGTACATGTATAACATTCAGAAACAAAAGATATATTCGTCAAAATGATACATTAAGGATGTTTCTAACTATTCGGAGCTGCCATGATGCAGATACATGTAAATATGCTAATGTCCTTCTGTATGTGTTTGCAGAAACAGGCAAGCAATCTCTGAAGATCATGAAGAATTCTTAAATTATATTCATGTTCTGCCCGATGACACACAGAGCGTCAGCCTTCAATTTATCAACTACGGTATAAGAAGATTAACAAAAAATGTATCACGTTTTTTCAATATATCTCAGTTTCATCTAAGAAATCTTGTTTTAATATTGAAAATTATTTCATTGAGAGGGTTGATAAGAGAGCTTTTCTGATACTTTTACATCCCGAAAAGCTCTATTTTAGTGACAACTAGCCTCCTCCAAAGTCAAGTTCAAAGGGTCAAATTCATGGAATGCAAGGGAAGATTTCATCAGAAAAATGCATATGCAAAATAAAAAAGCCTTTGTACCAACTCTTCAAATGCTATGGCGAGGATTTAAGAAAAAGTCAACATATTTGGTATCCGAAGGAGTGTCTTGTCACTAGAAAGCTACCTGTGAAATTTGAAAGCTCTAGTTCTAACTGTTGAAAAGTAATTGCCAAGGTTAAAGTTTTGAGAAGGTGGCTCTTGTCAGAGTCAAAAGGAAAAAATAATAATAACATCCATTAAAATGCCGCTTTGTAACAATAAATATACCTGTGAATTATGAAAGCCATAGCACCAACTATTCATTAGCTATGACAAAAGTTAAGGTTACCGCACAGACCTCAGTAACAACACAAATAGTTGTTCTTCATCTAATGCTTGAGAGTAAGATCTGCCAAAGAAACTTACAGAAGTGGCACAGGTCAGAAATAAATACAAATAAACTTAATTGCATTAAACAATAAACAAAGGTGATGAAAAATAACCAGCACGAACACGTGCCACCATTCTACGCCGACATCACCGACAATAAAGCAGTTAGGTGAAGTGAATTGGAAGGGTATACCCCGGTGCTGATTTCGTTGATAGTATTTTCAAAAATGACTTTTGTCAACTAACGAGTCGTGTTCAGTTTTTAAGTGTATTATCAAGAACACCACCAAAGAACTTTCAAAATCGCTAAATCGTTCAATGATAGTTATTATTATTAGTCGATTAATTTTATTATTATAAAACAATGTAGCGATAAAACATTATGGAATAATCACCAGTTATTGTCCCCCGCTTTACCGAAAGCGAGGGGACATTAAATCTCATTCGTCTATCCGTCTTTCCGTCTGTCCGTCAGTATAGCTGTCCGTTCGTCACAGAAAACTTTAACCTTGCCATTAACTTTTGATTTAGTGGAGCTATGACTTTCATATTTCACATGTGTATTCATTGTAACAAGAACTTTCTTTGGGTACTCGCAGTGAGAACGTAGTGCGAACGTATATGGAGCCTTTTATGAGCGTACTTGGTAAGTTCCTACTCTCTAACGGCGCTTTTACTACGATCACGAAGATCTCTCTAGGTTGCTTCTGCGCTGCTTGTGCCAATATGGCGCTTCTACTACGCTCTTTCTACGTTGGCCACGATCCAGCTACGCTTGTTTTGAACATGTTCAAAATAAGCGTGGTGAGAGCGTAGTGCTCTCCGATCATGAGGACCGTACTGCTATCACACTACGCTTATGACGACTCCACGACGTTTCTCCTGCGATTTGTCAAGATCGGCCACGCTTTCAGCCACGCTTTGATCGTAGTACAAGCAGCGTCTATGTGTGAACGGGTGGTTACTGAACCTTATTGGTCCAAGGCAGCAGAGTTATCCACTGCTTTGTCTAGGGGTAGTGTGTACAGAAGAGTTGTTGAATTTTTAGATCTTTGTATACAGGAACCTTTTTTTTTACTTTTATCCAGAAAAATTACTCTGTGTTATGGTCCTTTTTTTTTTTTAACAAATTTGAGGATGTTTTATATGATGATTCTTACAATAATGTAACATGTTCAATTTTAAAAAAGTTTTGTGTATCTTTAAAAACCAAGTCATTGGCACTGTTTAGTCCTTTTATACAAGAAACAGGAAAATTTTTTAATCCATCTGAAGATATTGTTAATAAGCGTGATAGTTGTGCCACAAACAATATTTCCATAGAAAGGCTGATGGGAAGATTAGATGAAAAAAATGGTACACGCCAACATCTAGTGTTTTAAGTATTGAGAACCACATTTTATTCTGTGACAATAAAACAAGTGAATGGTTGAAGGGAATGACAACGTCAGAAAAGAAAGATCTTCTATATAATGTTAGAAAGGAAGGAAGGGACGTTTTATCAAAGAATAAATTGAAAAAAAAAAGTTATTTCAAAACCACCCAATTATTAGAAAGCGTCAAGAGAATGTTAAAGCCATGAAAGAAAGAAAGGAGAAAAAAGTGAATGAAGCAGTGGACTCGATTTCTAATGATGGATTGAGGGACTCTGAAACTAAGGTTGACAGCAGCTTAGAACAGATAAAGAAGAAGACTGAGAAAATTACAGCAATTAGATTTATATAAAACAATATTTCCACTTAAAAAAGTTCACAAAAGTTTAACAAACTTCTCAAAGAAAGGAAAAGTGTTTACTCTTGAAAAATTAATTCAAAACTTGAAGTGTATTATGAAGCTGAAAAGGGAAAGTACCCAACAGGAAGACTTAGTGATTCCATCTACTCTAGTTGGAAAACATATTATACATGTTTGGACGAACAATGAATATGAAAAAATTGAATGGAATGGGGAAATCCTTGGTTATGAGAATGGAATATTCAAAGTAATTTATGATTACTTAAGTATTAAGCATTTTAATATGAAGTTTACACTAAACTCATTTTAAAGTGGTATAGTGTGTTTGCATGTAAGTAAATCACAGAATGAAAATTTTGTAAATCACTCACAGTGTTTTCCCTTTATTTTAAAGTAATGGGTTATAGATTGATTTGATTTATAGGCAGCATTTTTATCATTCGAAACGGTCAATTTGGCCCTCAACCGGTTCTTAGGGAAAACACTGCACTGTAACAATTCCACATCCCCAAATCTATATAAGATATGTACTGAGTTCATAAATGATAATTTTGTTTACAGTGTCAAGTTATATTTTAGTTTTTCTTCATGAATTATTACTATTTGTTAGACAATATTTCAATTTAATTCAATCAAAAAAGGACAAAGAAGACGGCATATGTTGAATATCATTTCTCATTTGACTTGACTTTGTAAACAGTGCAAGACCTTGAGTTAATGAATTTTAGTATGTCTGCATTACTGATTACTAGTGTCGTAAACTTTTCACATTTTTGTCTTCTTTTCAAGAACCACTGAGCCAATTTCAACAAAACTTCCCACAAAGTATCCTTAGGTAAAGGGGATTCAAGTTTGTTTAAATGAAGGGCAAATAATATAAATCCTGTTGTAAGATGCTCATGACGGTGTTAATATTGTCTTGCTATTGATCAAAATATGTTGTTTGAATGTGTAATTTATTTAAAGAAAAACATATGTTTCCTGCATTATTGGCATTTTTATCTGTCCCATAACATTTCGGTATCGTTAAACAGTAACATTTGTAAAAGAATATTATGTAGATAAATGTAGAGAGGATTTTTAAACAACCTTCATGCACCTTGACCACAACAGAATGAAAGGCTAATCAAAAGTACATAAAATTTTAAGAAGTAAATTCTAATTCCAAAGAGGGTGTGGCTGTTCTTTTGTTATTTTTCCTAAATGTGTATCAGATTAAAATGGAAAAAGTAAATTACAGCAAATGATGTACACTTTTTTCAGTACAATCTATCGGATTCTCTGCTTTTTCAATAGGAATTCCTCCTTGTTCTGATTTGATTTGAAACAAATAGAATACCAAGGATGTGGCTTCTGCAGTGTGTTTATGGGATATGATTTTATTACGTATAATTAATAATTTTTTTTATATTAACGCGTTATGTCTACAGAATGTCTTTCAAAAATCTGTGCAAGGTGCACTGGCCAATGTGCTTTTAACTGTTCTAACCTTTCTCGAAAAAAAAGGTCGATAGTGACAAATACATGTAAAAATAAATAATTTTTTTTTAAAAAGTTAATGTTCACTGAAAGTTCTATGTTATGAAAAACTAAAAATTAAATAGTCTAAAATGTGAATTGTTTTTCTATATAAAGCTGTAAATTCCCGCCGTAAACAAAGTCATCTACGTACTAGATTGTTCTATATTTAGACATAGATTTATTCTTACATAGCCATAACTTTGAAAAATCCTATGCCCACATAGCCAACATTTTGATTTTACTTCTCTGTAGTAAGCATGATATAGCCTGTTTTGCATGTATGAGTACTTATTACAGCATGTACATGCTTTACTTGAGAATAATGAAAATTAATACCTTTGAAAACGATTTAGTGTGAAAAATATATTAAAAAAAAAATTTTAAAGTCAGAATTCTTACATATTTTGTTAATTAAGTGTCACAGGTAATACCAATATGTCATATATTCAAGCTGACATGAATTCTTAAAAACGCAACATTTTCATCTATGTACGACTTGTTTCATACCAACTATAGCCGTATTCCGCCATATTTCTTTCAGATACCTTGTCTCATTGTAATGATATACACCCCTATGCGCCCTTTACACTTAAATGATTTTTTGGATTGGCTATCGACTTGTGCACATCTCCGATGGTAAAGCATATGAGAACACATGAAGTGATGAAGACATTTCAAAACCAAAAATAAAACATAATAATCATATTTTTGAATGATTATCGATTTGAATCTAAAGAAAAAAAATGCAGTTTGGACGAGAAATTTAGATGCATGACTACGTATTTTTACAGTGCGCCAATTTCTGCAGAATAAACTTGAAATAAAAAGCAGTAAAATTTGCAAACACATTTTGAAAAATTATATCATTTGAAAGGAACAAAACAACAACGTCTTTGATTTGCAGGTCCTATGCAGCTGATGCATATCGAGAAAACGCCACGAATGCTGTAAACGTACCCATACCTGGTAATAAGGTTACTGCATCGATTCGAAGATGTGCAAAAGTCAAGTGATATACACCCTGAATTCCATTTATTGATATATGCATCCCAAAAAAGAAATTAACTCCTTAAAATCTCAATAGTAAACACACTGTCATTACTCTATACAGACTAGCACGTCGATACACTTAGTCCGTGCTCATCAGATTTTGGTCAGGGAAAATATCACAAGTGGAAAGAGAAGTTATTTAGTATTTGCGCGGTTGAAAGGAGGGGGGTATCATAACTGCTGTTCATAAGCTATAATTGTGAATTGTTTATCTACATTAGTTCTTATATACATTCTATACAAACTCGTGTTTATAGTCTGCAGTAAATTGGTATGCGTCGCAAAATTCATTTGTCAATTACAACTGATTATTTTAGTACTAATCTCAAATCTAAACCAAGTAATTTGATGTACGGTAACAATTTACTTCAAATCTTAAAAGCAATAAACCAGAATACAAATTGTTTTGTGTACATTTATACATTCTTTAACACATACACACACGGAAAAAAGGCCATCGCCTGTTCAGATTGACATTTAGGCATTTGATTTTTGGACCGGGGGGGGGCATGCAAAAATAATTGACATGACCGTTATTTAAATATTCTTGGAAGACAGACATTTCTGCCGAATTCAGTTTTGAGATTTTTTTTTAAATGTGTCACTTCGACCACAAAGTATGTGCATTTTGAGGAATGTAACTGTTTTATAATAATGTTGTTACAGGAAGTCTTTCGAGATTTCAGTATCCCTGCCTGATAGTCTAGGTATTTTTTTTTATATAAAAATAATTTCTGTAGGTGTATTTGGGAGATAATTTTAAAAGCTAGGGTAGGGATACTTGACACTGGTTGAATACGGATAATTATTATTTATTCTTTTGTATATTGAACTCTCTCTCTCTCTCTCTCTCTGTAACCACCCGTTAGGGCAATCATAGGTATAAAATCCTACGCACTTTGTGCTGTACCATTTATTAAGCCTTAGGACAGATCAAGAATTTCTTTTAGGCGGGATGTCGAAACGTCATAAATTGATTAATAATTTTACTTTGGACAGGAAATTAACCCAAACGCCCAAATTGAAAGAAAAACATGTATGACCGCGTAGTTTGGGTCTTGAATAATTTCAGAATAATTAGATATCATATTAAAAATAATTAAATATAACATATTAGAGTCCAAAATGTATTGAAATAAAACAGTAAATTTCACATGATGATACATGTATTATCAGCAATGAGGTCACTACCCGCCTCCCAAATGGTTATAATGGCAAAGTCCATATTTTGCTGTTGTCGCTAAACCCAAAATACGTGTCAGATCAAAAAGTGAAATAGGAGGTGCATAATGTTAATATGTAATAAACTTAAGATTCTGTGAAAGTTTCATTAAATTTCTCTAAGTGGTATAAGAGGATTTGCGGATAAGAGATGGGTACCCCAAAGCGTAACAGACAGACGGACGGACATAACGATTACTCTATATCCTACCACTTTTCAGGCGGGGGATATAATAAACGTGAAATATACATCACAGGAATGGGAAAACTGGGAACTTTTTCGAATACCTTCTCAAACGTACATGTCGAACTTGGACCTGGACAACAGACAAAAGAATTTTTAAAAAGCTAATTTTAGGTAGAATGTGGAATTCTCACGAGGAGTTTGCTTTCTCTTCTTATATGCTTTTTCTAATAATCATTAATTATTTATGTCTAGAAATTTAATTCACAATAAATTCTATTTTCATTATCATTGTACCACAGAATCAAACTCCTTTATTATACCCCACGCGTGAGGTATAATGTTTTTGACCCGTCAGTCAGCATTTTTTTTTTTTGATCAGCGCAACTTCTCATAAACCACTGTACAGAGTTTTTCGAACTTTGCAGATATTTATAGGAGACAATGAGTGTGTAGATTCGCACATCACCAGGAAATTCCGAATTCTTTATTTTTCGGGAATTTCCGCTCTCTTACAATTAGATTTTGGCCATATCTTGAATATAGAGATGAACAGTTTGTCAGCACAACTCCTCATAAACCGCTGCACACAATTTCGTCAAACTTTGCAGATATTTAGGACACAATGTGTATAGATGTTCATATTACAAGGGAATTACGATTTCTTTATTTTTTTCTGGGAATTTTCAGCACATCGACTTTTGGGGGAGCGTTGGGTATGTGAACTTGCTCACTTTTTCTTTCATAGTGCATAAAATTATAAATAACTTTAAATCAAATAATATTAACTTTAAATCAAATTATATAAGGTATAATAAAGCCAATACACAGTATTTATTTGATAATAATTGATCATAAAGAAATCCAATCTCTTTGAGACGTTTTTCTTACATTATTTTTATGAGAGTGTTATGCTTGTTTTATTACACCCCCCCCATATCACAGGAAAATATCTTCAAAAGGTGAATGATTTGTAATAATGCATGCTTTATTATAAATTTGATGAAGTTAAACCATATACTTAATCATAAATTGTATTTACAACATAAAGACAAGAGTAATGTTTATTTTTGAAAAAACTACTTGCATTTTTTTTCAATCAATCCCACTGAGCTTTCAACCTTTGATATTTTCCCTGACCAAATAAAATGATCGGCATGGGCCACGTGTGTCCATGCATCTTTTACTGTTGAGTTACATGTAGCAATGGATTACATGACTTCTGAGATGCATTTTTCAATAAAAGTAAAATAGGATAATTCTTTCGACATGTGCACATCCCTGTAACGATAGCAGTATTCAGGTAAATGTTTTTATCACTGCGTTTGACGCGTTTTCTCGATCTGCAAGGGTGTATGGTGTACAAATGCATTCAAAAATGATTAAATTCTCGGTATAGTTCTATTTTTTGTTGAATTTTTACTTTTCAAACATGTATTTGGCCAGTTTATGGACTTCTAAAAACTACGCTTATATATTTTAAAAGATTTTCACACACAAAAAAATTAATTTAAAATCTTGTTTAATTTTAAAGTTATTAAAATTTTAAATTTTTGGCGGGTTTGATTGACACATCCTTGCACTTTCACAAATTTTAATTTTACTCTTAAATACTTAGGAAAAGTGGCAATTTTGTTGTGTGTAAATGAAAAATATTAATACTATAATCCAGAAAATTCAGAGTAGACATGTTCGAAATCAATACAAACACACATTATATTCTCAGTCCGTGCAGTTTTGGTGAGCAGACTTCGACGATTGAATGCACCAGGTGAATCGGAAACAGTCAACAATAACAGAGCTCTTGCCCTGTTTACAAAACTGTGTACATAACACGAGTGTGCTCGATTTGCACACAGCACTTACCTCGGAATGACGATGCTTGTGAAGGAGTTTTGGTTTCTAACATTTCTACTCTGAATAAAATTATCTTTCTGGATTAAAGTTTTAATATTTCTTACTAACACACAACAAGATTGTCACTTTTCCGCAGGATTAAGAATAAAGTTAAAATTTGTGAAAGTGCAAGGACGTGTGAATCAAACCTGCCAAAAAAATGAAGTTTTAATAACTTTTAAATGAAATAAGATTTTTAATTATTTTTTTGTGTGAAATGCTATTGAAATGTATAATTCGTGATATCATACAGAAAATATTAACTTCAAATATGTGTCCAAGTACCTTTAATGTGATACTTGTTAGACCAAATCGCATACCCAATGTACTATCCAGGAAGTTTTCGAAAACTTTATCGCTATTTTGTTATTCGTTGTTAGTGACACAGAAAACATAATGTGTATATAAATGTATGTCATTTAATATCAATCGATAGTATTTTGCTCCATATGAAACCAATGACTGAGTTGATATTGTGGTCTAATGGGTCGAAATATTATTTAACTAATCAAAAGAAAACATGTTTCTCGATTCATCAGCATTTTCTTATTTGCTGTTTTCTGTTTGAATATGCTCTTTGAAGTTTTAATTAATAAGATGAAAAAAATATGTTTCTCGATTGATTTGCATTCTATTATTTGTAATGTTATTAAATGATATACATTTGCATGATGTCAGCAATAAGCAACATATGTTAAAAGAAGTATGTTTCCAGCATCCCTCCATATTGTTCACGAAAGAAGAAAACCTTGTCATAAGTACAAAACAAACGAAACAAGTCTCAGTTTTAGTAAAAGAAGTACATGCATAAAGTGAATTATTCTTTTCATGGCCGTTAAGCTAAAGAGAGGGAGTACAAGAAGGATATGGAAATAACGAACAGTATTCAATCTCAACGTCCATTAAACAACATACAAAATAAGAGCAGAGCAAACACGGACCTCCGAAACATCAGAGGTGGGATCAGGTGCAATGGAGGAGTGAGCATCCCCTGCCAACCGGTCACACCCGCCGTGTGCTCGTTGTCATGATCAGCAAATAACGGAAAAAATCCGTCGTCAATTCAGTGTATAAATAATGGACTAACAATTGGTATGAAAAACGTCAGTCAGCATTTGACTCAATGATAAATTTTATTTGCTGACAAGGTCATGTATCGACCATAGAATTTACAAAATGATGACTTTAAACGAGACTGTTGATATTCTTGTTTCATCAACTTGCTTGTCAATAATTTACCTCGTTTAAGAAATTGTTCATACGTAGAGCATGCTCTTCCGTATCGAATCAACTGAGATACTAGTATATATACTCCGTTTGCAGGTGATGAAGGTATATTGCTGAATAAGTAAGGGAAGTTGACGATAGAAAAGTTAAAGTCATCACGTTTATCATATAGCTTGGTTGTTAGATTACCATAAGTATCTTTTTCAAGTAAAATACACAAATTATACACAGAAGGTCTTACACTGTATCAAGAAAAGGATTCGAATAAAGTGTTTCACAACTGCTACAAGCAAATTTAAAGAACTTTTGATTTTGTATTGATTATGAATGCCCTATCATATCTCATTCTAAAGATATTCCTAAAGTTGATTCTTTTCAAAATAAGGTCAAACATGATGGCCAAGGTCAGGGGTCAGAATTAATCATACTTAAAATTATCTTGTCACAGGTAATATCGTAAATCTGGAAATTTTTACTGTAGATAAATTTTTATCAAATTTTCGCGTGCAATGCATTCGCAAAAATATGTTTTTTTTAAATAAATCAACATGTTTAGAATTTTTTTCCCTGTAAGTTGGTGTCTATTTTTATCTCAGTGAAAAGGCGTCGGTTAAGCACTGGCCATTTTTAAAAAGAAACCTGTTTATACTACTGTAAATACAAGCTAATTATTCGTGCATGTAAACTGCCATCATTATATGCAATATTGCCCGATGGTTTGACAAGCACTGAGACTGTGTGTCTTTGTCTTTATTTGGATTATACTATAGGTTATAAGGCATACACAGCCTCTAAAATGTGTGTTTTAATTAATTAAGAAGGTTTTTTTCAGTACAAATCCTTTTGTATTTTTATCTTCAAAATTGTTTCGATCTATTCTGCAATTTCTTGCCACGTTGCGAGTATTATGTGGTGGTATTCTAACAGTGCATACTAAATTGAAACTAGACTGATATGAAAATCTTAAGTGATTTTTATTTTTAGCGCCAGTGACAATTCGAAAAAATTTTGAAGCGTAAAAATTTATCAATAGCTTGTTGGCCCAAATTTGCAAAAATAAATCGACGTTAAAATTTCCAGATTTACGGTACACATGTCAGAGATCAAAGCCCTTTCTTTTCTCTATCAAATGTTATAAGGAAAAAGTTTCATGTGTCACAGGTAATACCCATATGTCATATATTAAAGTGTTATCTCTTCTCATTCAAAAATACAGCCAGCGTTAAAGTTTTGAGACAGTTGGACAGACTGACAGACGAATGAGAGTTAATATCCCCTCGCTTTCGCGAACGCGGGGGGCAAGGAAATCTTTCATTATCGAAAGTTGACAACAAAACAATACGTACTAAGACTTTGATCTATTTTGATTTCTATCTTAAATATCTTAAAATATGCAATACTTAATTGAATAATTAATAAGAACAAGGTATGGTTTCCATACAAATATCGCCCCTTCATTTTCTAAAAAAAAAAAAAATAATAAAACTGGTGTAATTAGAAAACTAATACTTTCTGAATCATTCAAATTCCATGCAGAAAAATTATATAAATCATTTTTAGCACACGTTCTTTTAAATGCTTATTGTGACGTGATAAACATGTGCATTCTCCCGTATTTTTTTCAAAAGTTGCAGAAGAAACCAATTTTCAATGGAATTTTCTTTCAGAAAATGTTCCCAACAGGCATCGCCCACAAAGATTTTTTTATATGTGATTTTTTATTTATTTTTTTTCACAACATATCAAAATTTGAAAGTGAGCGACGGCTGTGGTCACTATTTTCTAAAGAAAAATTGCCCTTGAAATTGGCTAATTTGAGGCTTTTTCTGTCAATCTATCAATTGCAAATTATATTGTTAAAATATTTTCCTTAAAAATACAAGTAATCTTCATTTGACATTATAAAAATGTTTGATTTTCTAATTGACAATATATCTTTATGGAGTTTTCAAGACCAGGTCATCCAACGATCTGTTGGAATTCCCGGCCATGAGTATCTTGCGACCTGTTATTACCAGACCAATTTTTATATTCATATCAAGCATAATCAGTTCAGAATCATATATGCGAGAAAAAAAAACACTTGCTGTGGCCTCAGCACGACATTTAAATATATCGACGACGTATTGTCAATCAACAATAGCTATATCCATTCTTATGTCGTAAGTATATATCCTGGTAAGCTTGAGATAAAAGATACTATATAGTCACACAAATCTTTAGCATATTCCGATATTTTTCTAAAAAAAATCTTTTTTTCATATATCTGGTTTATATATAAATGTTAATTCGATTTGCAAGAGCATTGACTTTTGCACTTGAATACTTTTGTAATTTCCATATTTTTCACGTTATTGACAAACAATTGATGGTGCAAAAATATCAAAAGTCACGTATAAAGACATCGTTTCACAAGTTTTATAAAATGAAGCACGTTAATGAAAAATAATTGGTTTTTAAAGATGTAATTTCACAATTTTTTATGATCTTTTCATACCAGATGTTAGGCGATTATTTACACACTGAATTATCTACGAATTTTACTCTTTTGCCGATCATGACAAAGAGCAAACGGCAGGTGTGATCAGGCGGCAAAAAATGATCATTTTTCCATGGTATCTGTTGCTAACTTTGATGTTTTAAGAGATTCGTGCTTGCTCTGTTTCTGCTTTGTATTTTTTTTAAGAGTTCATTTTTACTTTCACTCAAATTACACAAATACAAAACAGAAGTTTATGTAAATAAATATACAAGACATTTTGAAATAAAGCAAAAACAAAAAAGAGGTAATAAAAATAGTGTGAAAGTTTATGTAGAGAGGGAGGAAGATTTGTATTTTTCAGTGGACTTTCCAGCTTGGAGACTGTGCGTTATCTCCAGATTTTATTTAACAGATCAACCAAAATACGACCCAGTGATAATTATATTTGCTAACAAGGTCATTATAACGACCATGAAATTAACGAAATGCCGAATTTAAACAATTTTGTTGAAATCCTTATAAGATCAACTTACTTGTCAGTAGCCTGCTCTGTTAAATAAAATCATCGTACTCAGAGCACGTTCTTGAGTTTCAAGTAAACTGAGAGCTGCAAACAACGTATGCAGGTAACAACGGAATATCATTACATTAATAAGGAAAGTAAAAGGTGAATAAAACTGATGTTATCTCGTATGTCAAGTAATTAATTGGTCCAAGTCGTCTATATATAGTGTGTATAACATCTTAATATGAAACCATTTCTGCAGACTCCGTAGTGTCTTTTACGTTGAATTCACTGAGATACTGTACTAGAGGTAATGGAGGATGAAGACCGTATCCTCAAATAAAGTGGAATGCAAAACTGAACTTATCATGATGAAGAATGATTCTAAAGTTCTACAACATACATTACTTTGTAGGCAAATTAATGTTTAAGGAACCGACGGGTTGTATCATAACATATTGCTTAAAGAGCCTAGGCTGGGTAACATCCAAAATCATGAATTTTAGTACAATTACCAAATTGTGAAATTTAAGTAAAGTTCACCATTTAGGCTGGTCTACGAATTAATTACTAATTTTATTTTTTCAAAGTTTAATACCTCTAAAATTCCCATCTTATGGTATGAATAAATATCAATTCGGATGATTTATCTTAGACGCTTAATCTCTAAAGTGAGAAATATTTTGATTAGTGTTATTTAATAAATAATGTTCTGAACAATATGCAACCTTTCATTTTTCGCTAAACGTCGCCATTAAGAAATTGAATGATTGGCCCCTATATATTTCTTTTGCAAATAACTCGAAAACGAAAATGAATCTCTGAATAGTTGTTGAACTAAAAGTGTTCAAATTCTTAAGAGCTTTAAGGTAAATTCAAGAAAAAAGGGCTGGGCACTCAAATTAGGAGCCAAAGAGGGCCAAATGTCTTCAATCGATAACTCTTTATCAGTTATTATTTTGTATACATTACTGAAGCAAAGATGTTTATCTCAACCATCTACAACTATATATTGATTTTTATGTCTTATATTACATAACTAGGGACCACAAGGGGCCAGAATGCTGAAACTTAGACGCTTTATATCTCAAAAGTTAGAAATATTTTGATAAATATTTTTGAACAAAAGATGTTCAAAATAATGTTCTAAACAATGTGCAACATATCATTTTTCGCTAAAAATCCCCATTAAGGAGTTGAAGGGTTGGCCCCTAAATATTTCTTTTGCAAATAACTTGAAAACGAAATGAATCTTTGAATAGTTGTTGTACAAAAAGTGGTCAAATTCTTAAGAGCTTTAAGGTAAAATCAAGAAAAAAGGGCTGGACACTCAAATTAGGGACCAAAAATGTCCAAAATCCTTCAATCGATAACTCTTTGTCAGTTAATATTTTGTAATATATTACTGAAGTAGAGATGTTTATCTCAACCATCTACAACTATATATTATGATTTTTATGTCGTATGGTACATAATTAGGGGGCAGAATGCTTAATCTTTGACGTTTTATATCTCAAAAGTGAGAAATATTTTGATAAGTATTATTTAACAAAAGATGTTTAAAATTTTGTTCTGAACAATATGCAACCTTTCATTTTTTCGCTAAACGTCCTCATTAGAGAATTGATGGGTTGGTCTCGAAATATTTTTTTGCAAATACCTCGAAAACAAAAATGAATCTCTGAATAGTTGATGAACTAAAAGTGTTCAAATGTTAAAAAAAAGAGCTTTAAGATAAGATCAAGAAAATAGGTCTGTACACTCATATTAGGGACCAAAAAGGGCCAAAAGTCTTCAATTGATAACTCTTTATCAGTCCATATTTTGTAATACATTACTGAAGCAAAAATGTTTGTCTTAACCATCTATAGCTACTTAGTATATATTATGATTTTTATGTCGTACTGTAAGGGACCAATAAGGGCCAAAAGTCTTTAATCGATAAGTCTTTATCAGTTAATATTTTGTAATACGTTACTGAAACAAAGATGTTTATCCCAACCATCTACAACTACATACTATGATTTTTATGTCGTATGGTACATAATTAGGGGCCACAAGGGGCTAGAATGCTTAATATTTTACGCTTTATATGTCGAAAGTGAGAAATATTTTATTAAGTAATATTGAACAAAAAATGTTCAAAATAATGTTCTGAACAATATGCAACCTTTCATTTTTTGCTGAACATTTCCATTAAGGAGTTGAAGGGTTGTCCCCTAAATGTTTCTTTTGCAAATAACTCAAAAACGAAAAACAATCTCTGAATAGTTGTTGAACAAAAAGCGTTTAAAATCAGGAGAGATTTACTATGATTTGCAGAAAAAAGGACAGACCCCTCATAAAAGGGGTCAAGAGGGACCGTAAGTCGAATTTATGAGCATTTAATGTTCAGTATCTTTTTACACATTACGAAAGCAAAATCGTTTTCCTTAAAAATATAATCATTATTTCGGAATAAAAAGCTCAATCAAAATCTTATCTCATCTCATCGAGAATCGGACGGAAGACCCACTCGTTGCTCGCAACGAGATCGTACCTAGTTATTCTTTTTTTCCTTACCGATTTATGTGCAGAAGATTTCTCGGAGATAGCTCGATCGAATATTTCTCGTCGGAAGTCATCGCCCTTAGATCGAAATTTACAGGACCTCCTTGTCCGTTAGTAAATTCAAAAACGGCTCAAGCTAAAACGCTGAAATTTGCAGGGATGATAGAGGACATGTTGCCATGTTCCACAAAGGTTACGTTATTTTCCGGAGGTGCCTAGTATGAAAACTCGGTAGGGGTCAAAACTTAAGAACACGAATCATGACTGATTTTTTGAGACATTATGCATCATATCTTTTAAAGTATAATTACTTTATAAAGACATACTGAACAACATTTGTGCAGAAAAACGAGATCTTTAATATGATATCAAGAAAATAGAATCATCTCATTAGGGGTAAAAAGGGGCCAGAAGTCTTTAATCAATAACTCTGTTACAGTCAATATTATGTTATACATTACTGAGGCAAAAATGTTGATCTCAACAATCTACAAGTATATATGATACATAATAAGGGGTTACAGGGGGCCGAAATGCCCAAACTTGGAGGCTTTATATCTCAAAAGTGGGGAATATTTTGATAAGTAATATAGAACAGATGTTCAAAATAATGTTCTGAACAAAATGCAACCTTTCATTTTTCGCTAAATGTCCCCGTTAAGGAGTTGAAGAGTTGGCCCCTAAATATTTCTTTTGCAAATAACTCTTAAACGAAAAAGGATCTCTGAACACTTGTTGAACAATAGGTGTTCAAAACCTTAAGAGCTTTAAGATAAAATCCAAAAATAGAGGCTGCGCACTTAAATTAGGGGCTGAGAGGTGCCAAAACCTTTGAATCGATAACTCTTTAACAGTCATTTTTTTGTTAAACATTACTGAAGAGAAAATGTTTATCTCAACAATCTACAACTATGTATTATGATTTTTATGTCGTATGTTACATTATTAGGGGCCACAAGGGGTCAGAATGCTCAATCTTTGACGATGTATTTCTCGAAAGTGAGAAATGTTTTGATAAATAATATTGAGCAAAATATGTGTGAAATAATGTTCTGAACAATATGCAACTTTTCATTTTTATGGTACATAATTAGGGGGCAGAATGCTTAATCTTTGACGTTTTATATCTCAAAAGTGAGAAATATTTTGATAAGTATTATTTAACAAAAGATGTTTAAAATTTTGTTCTGAACAATATGCAACCTTTCATTTTTCGCTAAACGTCCTCATTAGAGAATTGATGGGTTGGTCTCTAAATATTTTTTTGCAAATAACTCGAAAACAAAAATGAATCTCTGAATAGTTGTTGAACTAAAAGTGTTCAAATGTTAAAAAAAAGAGCTTTAAGATAAGATCAAGAAAATAGGTCTGTACACTCATATTAGGGCCAAAAGTCTTCAATTGATAACTCTTTATCAGTCAATATTTTGTAATACATTACTGAAGCAAAGATGTTTGTCTTAACCATCTATAACTACTTAGTATATATTATGATTTTTATGTCGTACTGTAAGGGACCAATAAGGGCCAAAAGTCTTTAATCGATAAGTCTTTATCAGTTAATATTTTGAAATACGTTACTGAAACAAAGATGTTTATCCCAACCATCTACAACTATGTACTATGATTTTTATGTCGTATGGTACATAATTAGGGGCCACAAGGGGCTAGAATGCTTAATATTTTACGCTTTATATGTCGAAAGTGAGAAATATTTTATTAAGTAATATTGAACAAAAAATGTTCAAAATAATGTTCTGAACAATATGCAACCTTTCATTTTTTGCTGAACATTTCCATTAAGGAGTTGAAGGGTTGTCCCCTAAATGTTTCTTTTGCAAATAACTCAAAAACGAAAAACAATCTCTGAATAGTTGTTGAACAAAAAGCGTTTAAAATCAGGAGAGATTTACTATGATTTGCAGAAAAAAGGACAGACCCCTCATAAAAGGGGTCAAGAGGGACCGTAAGTCGAATTTATGAGCATTTAATGTTCAGTATCTTTTTACACATTACGAAAGCAAAATCGTTTTCCTTAAAAATATAATCATTATTTCGGAATAAAAAGCTCAATCAAAATCTTATCTCATCTCATCGAGAATCGGACGGAAGACCCACTCGTTGCTCGCAACGAGATCGTACCTAGTTATTCTTTTTTTCCTTACCGATTTATGTGCAGAAGATTTCTCGGAGATAGCTCGATCGAATATTTCTCGTCGGAAGTCATCGCCCTTAGATCGAAATTTACAGGACCTCCTTGTCCGTTAGTAAATTCAAAAACGGCTCAAGCTAAAACGCTGAAATTTTCAGGGATGATAGAGGACATGTTGCCATGTTCCACAAAGGTTACGTTATTTTCCGGAGGTGCCTAGTATGAAAACTCGGTAGGGGTCAAAACTTAAGAACACGAATCATGACTGATTTTTTAAGACATTATGCATCATATCTTTTAAAGTATAATTACTTTGTAAAGACATACTGAACAACATTTGTGCAGAAAAACGAGATCTTTAATATGATATCAAGAAAATAGAATCATCTCATTAGGGGTAAAAAGGGGCCAGAAGTCTTTAATCAATAACTCTGTTACAGTCAATATTTTGTTATACATTACTGAGGCAAAAATGTTGATCTCAACAATCTACAAGTATATATGATACATAATAAGGGGTTACAGGGGGCCGAAATGCCCAAACTTGGAGGCTTTATATCTCAAAAGTGGGGAATATTTTGATAAGTAATATAGAACAGATGTTCAAAATAATGTTCTGAACAAAATGCAACCTTTCATTTTTCGCTAAATGTCCCCGTTAAGGAGTTGAAGAGTTGGCCCCTAAATATTTCTTTTGCAAATAACTCTTAAACGAAAAAGGATCTCTGAACACTTGTTGAACAATAGGTGTTCAAAACCTTAAGAGCTTTAAGATAAAATCCAAAAATAGAGGCTGCGCACTTAAATTAGGGGCTGAGAGGTGCCAAAACCTTTGAATCGATAACTCTTTAACAGTCATTTTTTTGTTAAACATTACTGAAGAGAAAATGTTTATCTCAACAATCTACAACTATGTATTATGATTTTTATGTCGTATGTTACATTATTAGGGGCCACAAGGGGTCAGAATGCTCAATCTTTGACGATGTATTTCTCGAAAGTGAGAAATGTTTTGATAAATAATATTGAGCAAAATATGTGTGAAATAATGTTCTGAACAATATGCAACTTTTCATTTTTCGCTAAACGTCCCCATTAAGGAGTTGAAGGGTTGGTCCCTAAATATTTCTTTTGCTAATAACTCGAAAACGAAGATAAATTTCTGAATAGTTGTTGAACGAAAATTTTTAATATCAAAAGTGCTTTAAAGTAAAATTCAGAAAAAGGGGCTGGGCTCTCAAATTAGGGGCCGAGACGGTCAAAAGTCTTCAATCGATAACTCTATCATTTATTTTTTTGTTATACATTACTGAAGCAAAGATGCTTATTTCAAGTATCTACAACTACATATCATGATTTTAATGTTGTATGGTACATAATTAGGAACAGAAAGTGTTCAAAATCCTAAGAGCTTAAAGGTAAAATCCGGAAAAAGGAGCTGGGCACTCAAATTAGGGGCTGAGAAGGGTCAACAATCTTTAATCGATAACTCTTTTTCAGTTCATATTATGTTATACATTACTGAAGCAAAAATGTTTATCTCAACCACCTACAACTATATTTTACGATTGTTATGGCGTATGATTTAATAATTAGGGGCCAGAAGAGGCCAGACGCAAAATCTTTGACGCTTTTTATCTCAAAAGTGGAAAATATTTTGATAAGTAATATTGAACAAAAGGTATTAAAGATAATGTTCTGAACAATATGCAACCTTTCTTTTTTCGCTGAACGTCCCCATTAAGGAGATGAAAGGTTGGCCCCTACATGTTTCTTTTGCTAATAACTCTTAAACAAAAATAATCTCTGATCATGAACACTTGTTGAACAAAAAACTGTTTAAAAGCATGAGATCTCTAAGATGGTTTGAAGAAAAAAGGGCTGGGCCCTGATATAAAGGGCCAAGAGGGGCCAGAATTCGAATTGATGACTATTTAACATTCAATACATTTTTTAACATAACGGCAGCAAAATCGTTTTTCTGTACAATATTATCATTGTAAAAAATCTCAATCAAAATCTCATCTCATCAAGAATCGGACGGAAGACGTACTCGTTGCTTGCAACGAGATCTAAGTTTGTTTATAATTACAAATGTCGCGTTAACGTTATTTCAACCCGTTGTATATTTGGACAAATGATACAAAAAATAAATTATTTTAGTCGTATTCAACATGCCATGTGTAACCTTTCTAATAGACCTTCATAAAAACTTACAAGTGAAACTGAGTATGCTGACGCACCTGTCGGAGATAACGATGAAATAGCTCATAAAGGGGACGACCTTTTGATTCCGAGAGGGGCTGACAAATTTAGTCGGAGATATCGATGAAATAGCGCAAAATGGAAAAGGGTGCTTACTGATTTCATATAAATATGATGCCTATAATAGATTGTTAAGTGTAAATTTTACACGTCTTGATGCATTTTTGAATTTGACTGTTTATAGCAGTTCGGAATTTGATTGTGGATTTTTTAGCATGCAAAAATGACGTCACAATCACACTAGTTTACAAATAACGTGGAGTTTCAGGATAGTAACGAAGTAAGGGTAGTAATTAAAGTTGGTGTACACAGTCATATATTAATTCCAATAATTTAGTTGTTCTATTACATAAGGAACGAAAGGAACGTATTCCTTCGAAAGCATAAAAAAATAGCCTCAATATTAATCATTTGATTTGTTCCTTTTCAAGGTCCGGGAAACTGGGGATACCCTAATGCAGAAAACCGGAGAGATATGGGTCCGGGAAACTGAGGAGATCCTAATGCGTAAATCCAGAGAAAACTGAAGGCATGACATATGAAAATGAAAATGAAATTGTATTCTTAGTGTATCTTATTAAAGCAAATGATGAAAACATTTTGATTGATTCATTTTTTTATGTAAAATTTTGCAAAAGAGTGCAATATAATTATCTCATTGCTCTAGATTCAGTAATTACTAAGATGTTTTTTAAGCTATATATTTGAAATCTAACTCGAGATATTTGAAATAGAAACAGGTAAATCAGAGGACTTTAATTACAGAAAGCTAAAATCTCTAGAAGCAGAATGAGACAGCATCTACGATAAACAATTCATAATACTAATGAAATATTAGGAGAAATGTTTAACTTTTATCAAAATTTATATACAAGTAAAGGCATATATAATGAAATTATTGAGGACTTTTTGTCAGAGATAGAAGTACCATTATTAAGTAACGAAAATAAAAATAATCTAGAAAAATTCCCTACTTTAGAGGAATATACTGAAGCTGTTAACGATATGAAACACGATAAATCACCAGGACTTGATGGATTACCTAATGAATTCTATAAATGTTTCTGGGCGCAAATCGGCCCCTTTTTCTATGATGCTCTAAAAGAAATATATGATCGGGAGATAATGTCATACACACAACGACAATCAATAATATCACTAGTTTTTAAAAAGGGAGATAAAAAACTTTTAAAAAATTACCGTCCAATAAGTTTGACAAACACTGATTATAAAATCATAGCGTTTGTATTTGCAAGACGATTACAAAAAGTTTTATTTGAATTAATAAATAAAAACCAAACTGCATATATAAAAGGACGATACATTGGTGAAAACGCCAGATTGATATTAGACATTTTTGAATATTGTGAATCTAAGAACCAAGGAGGAATTTTATTATTTTTAGATTTCGAAAAAGCTTTCGATTCTGTTGAATGGAACTTTCTTTTTAAAGTATTAAAGAAATTCAATATGGGTAATAACTTTATTAAATGGGCAACCATTCTCTATACAAACCCGGTTTTTAAAATGAAAAACAATGGATGGATTTCAAAGACGTGTTCAATGACAAGAGGAATTAGGCAAGGATGTCCCCTATCTGCTCTTCTTTTCCTCTTTGTTGCCGAAATATTAGCAATTAAAATACAAAATAACCATAACATTAAAGGTATCTCAATAAATGATAGAGAGGTTAAAAATATACAGCATGCAGATGACTTAACAGTAGCATTAAATGACGAATTATCCATGAAGAATACATTAGATGTTGTGAACGCATTTTGCAAATGCGCTGGATCTAAAATTAATATAACTAAAACAGAATGCATTTTGCTTGGGAATATGAAAAATGCGTTTGATATGCATTGTGGAATTAAAGTTACAAACAAAGCAGTTAAATGTTTAGGTATCTACTTAGGTCATGATAAAGAGGAATGTTACAATAAAAACTGGATGAGAATATATCATGATATGGAAAAACTCTTTGAATCCTGGAAACGTAGAAAATTAACTCTTTTTGGCAAAGCGTGTATTATTCGGACACTTGCTATTTCAAAATTGATATATGCATCGTCAATTTTATGTCTTCCCGATGAGAACTATATTAAGAAAATTCAAAGATTAATTTTTAATTTCATTTGGGAAAAAACGGAGAGAATTAAACGGAACACACTGATTGGTGACATATCACGAGGCGGACTTTCTATTGTCGATGTTGAATGTAAACTAAAATCATTGAAAGCAGCGTGGATTCCACGATTACTAAATTCAAAAGGTTTACTGTTCGATATTTTAAATGATTTTTGTAAAAAACTTAATGTTGATATCTATTATCTTATAAAGCTTTCATCAATAGGCGTAGATAGCTTAAAAAATATACATGTTCCTTTATTTTACAAAGAAGTTCTAAGTTGTTTTAATGAATGTAAAACTGAATTAAACTTTGATAAAAGATCTTCTGATGATATTTTGCAACAGCCAATCTGGAATAATCGTAATTTGGTCTATAAAGGAAAAGCTATTTTCTTTGACAATTGGATTAAATCTGGAATTTTATATATATATGAATTGTTTGATGACAAGGGTTGCATCAGACCACTTGAACATTTTTCCAATATAATTGACAAATCTAATTGGCTATGTGAGTACAGAATTCTTCTGTCAGCTACTAAGAATATTCGAAGAACACACAATTTTTCAAATGCAAGCAACATAAATAAACAAAATGTAATTAACTTCAACTTCCCTTTAGGGAACTTCAACATATCAGGAAAATTAAGTAACTTTTTCTTCAAAAATCTTATTGAAAAAACGTTTTGTAAACCCAGTTTTCAAGCAATATTATCTAAAGATTTTGGAATATTTGAGGAGTCAAGTTGGAAAAATATTAGATTTTAGACATAAGAGATTAACACATAGCAGAATTTAGTTACAAACTATTGAATAATATATTATGTAACAATGCTTATGTGAGTAAGTGGACAAAAGATATATCTCCTATGTGTATACATTGTAACAAAATAGAAAATGCGAAACATCTGATTTTTTAATGTGTTAATGTGTCTAGCATTACATAAGCATTACTATAAGCAGTTTTTTATCATTTAAAATTCAGTGGAAACATATTGTTGTTGGGTTTTTCCATGAAAAAAAAAATGATAAAACGAGATCTCTTAATTTACTTATTACGTATGTGGCATATAGAATTTATAAACATAAAATGTTATGTAGATTGGAGTCTTTAGGTGAAACTGAATATAATATATACAATCATGTAAAAAAAAATCAGTTTGTTTCTACACTTCTGTTTTACGCTTTCTATATGTTAATACTGAGCTAAGGATTTTTGAAAATCTTTTCAAACTAATTTGAAAAGTATTTATTCTCATATAAATACTACTGGGAAGGGTCTGTCTTCCCGTAGTGCTGTCAAAAAGGGGAGAGTAAATGGACTGTAAAACGTGTTTGTGGCTCCCTTGGTTGACAGCTACTCTGAAATTATATCTAGCTTAATTCATGATGTATGAATATATTTTTTGAAAATAATTGTACTTTAATTTTTTTCTATATAATTTATAAAATCCTGCGTGATGTCATAGGGACAACATTATCATTGTTTAGAAGAGCTTAGTCAGGGCCCCATCCCTGGTAGCCGCCTTATTTTTTTTCTAGTAATGTTAGTTTATATGTTGTTTTAGATTAGGTCTGGGAAATAAAATTGTTTTAAAAAAAAACATCCCACATTACTTGGGACTTGAAGCTGTGAAATTTTGGATGGAGATATATCCGACAGAAACAAATGAAAGATTCTCTAAAGAATTTATACTTGAAGCCCTTCAAGTAGTTTTAGAAAATAACCATTTTCATTTTGATGAGCAATTTTACCTTCAAATATAGGGCACAGCTATGGGTACCAAAGAGGCTCCAACTTATGCCACCCTAGTTATGGGTTAAGCCTAGGTCACACTGTCACGGTAATAGACATGGTTTGCAATGGTTCACCCCGATTTTATAAACCGTATGAAATAATAATGCTAATACGATTTTTTGGCGCGAAAAACAAGCGAAACGGTTGTTTCAAGATTACTGAATGGTTCAACAAGGTTTGGAAACGGTTTCATTAAGGACAATGACATTCACGCCTCGGACTCTGTTACGGACAACCTCAGTATCCCGTAGTGATACCTTATAATGCGACTGCATCACTAGTGATTGCTAAGCTACGGTTACGGCCAATCAAGTTAATGCTACAACGTCTCACAGCTCTTGTACGAGAATGCCACGAATGAAGAAGATATTTAAGACGTCTTACGTCTAAGCAAGTAAAAGACATTGGGAAAAATGTAATCGTACAATGTAATTAAGGTTCTCTGTACTTGGGCGCCAACAATAACATTTTTCAAAAATACCGATGTAAAGAGGAATCATTGAGAAATCAAATTTTACCATTTCATTCCTTATTTTAAAATACGTTCTTATTTTTTAAATCCTTATAAAAGTTGACTTATTTTCAATTAACTGTTATAAGTGAGAAATACATGCAGATGTTTTAAAAGCTATGGAAATTTATTCAATATTTCTAGATCTATTCTATGTTAACATTTTAGTTTATTCACTTTTACAATAAAAATAATTTACAATGTGTTTTCATTCAATATTTTTGTGATTTATTTAGATTCAGTTACGCTGTCAAGACACTCTTCCCGAATTGACTGTAGTAGCTAGGTTCTGATATATACTCGGTTTAGATTTAAGGTGGAATATCCCTCTGATAAGAGAGATAATTCTTCTCATAAGAAAGATAACTTTCTGTAGACATTTTGTCATGAAATTTAGTGAATTTTCATGCCAGAGTTTACAAATTTCATTCATGTGGACCATTTTACAGTCAACTCAATCAAACCTGTTGTATCGTACAGATGTTGATTTGTAGTTTCTATTGTTAGTATATTTATTAATTATTTATAATAGTCTACCTAAAACATTTATACTCAGTTCCTTTAAATGGTGTAAATTGAGAAATTTTTATCTCTTAACGTATGTCATTTTATTGTATAGAAATTCTAGATGCAGAATTGTTTATAAACATTTAATTAATATTTTGTTTCATTAAAAAATATTTTCAAGATAACTTTTTCATGATAACTCTTGTTTATGGATGCGTGTTTTTTCACATGCACGGAAAACAATTTGATATTCTGATTTAAAAAGCTTCGCTTCAGTATGTTTTCTAATGAGAATTAGATAGGTATGAGAGTAAGTATTATTTTTATATGTACGTAATATTTTTAATTTAATTGTGAGATAAAAAATGATTAATCTTCCTATTTACCATATCAAATTTTCTTCACATCACGATTTAACATTTTATTCATTTCTGAAAAAGTAAGCAACGCTCCATACTTCAAACTGCTTTCGATTTGAATTTAATTTAATGCTATAGTTGTTGCTGATAATCAACTAATCGTGAAATTTGGAGCAGAGGGATATTGCCCCTTAACTGGTCAGCGGAAGGCGGTTACAACTACTAAGTATCATATGTCTAAATCAAAATTTGGTAATCTCTCAAGAATCTAGAAATGATGTATGGATAAAAGATATGTAGATAATGAACAGTTTTCAATCTCAAAAGTCCATTTTAACATACAAACCAGGAGCAAAGCAAACACTGACATCTAGAATATCAGAGGTGGGCTCAGGTGCCAAGGTGGAGTGAGCAACCCCCACCGACCGGTCACACCCTCCGTGTGCTCTTTGATTGGCTCGGGAAATAACGGGACAATCTGTCGACAATTGGATGTGTAAATAATGGTCTTACAGCTAGTAAAAAAAATGTAAATCAGCTTTTGACCTAATGATAGATTGAATCTTCTAGCAAGTTTTGTTTTGACTAGAGAACTTACGAAGTTATTACTTTAAACATGACTGTTGATATTCTTTTTTCATAAACGTGTTTGTAAGTAATAAAGGTACGATCTTTGATATGATTAAGGATAAGCACTGTGTTTTCGGAAACTCAAGGCTCTTCTGAATGTCTAAGCAGATAAAGGTCAGCACAATAGAACTATTAAGCGGTTCTATTGTAGTCAGGACACAGTTTTCTGTCAAAACGAATTCCAGACATGACACCCGAACAGCTGTAGTTGTGTTGTCAATTTTCTTTTCCTCTTAAAGATTTGAACTTTGGAAAATCGTTTCATGAGCCAGATCTTTAAGGAAAACGGGCCATCAGAAAGTACAAAATGAGACTTTTTTTGTTTTCATTAGCTTGGATTGGATGTGTTGCTGGGAATTCTTCCTAATACTGTCATAGTAACTGGTTCATGTTTGTCATCAATTAAAGGGCATCGATACAATACATATGGTTTGAGAGCCATCGCGACGAAGGTCCATCGGCAATAGTTTTCCATTCATTGGGGTTGATGGGTAGACACATTGTCTTTCGGTTTATATTTGGAAGATGACTTTACAAATCTCACGGGTACCTGAGAGAAAGTGTCAGGAAAAACTCTGAAATCATACTTAAATGTGTTGTTATAATGAAGCCAAATCCTGTGCTTATGGTCATCTGCACAGTCATGAACAACAGTTAACAATGACAAGCAAAAATTGTCACAAAAATGTGTAATAAATAACTGAAAAATTGTAAGCTATCGTATCAGACCGTATGTAATTGCCGTTAAAACACGTGATTAGACGTCAAACTCTTTACTGCTGCCGTAATTACAAGTACATTTGTACGTAAAAACGGTTCGCCGCCATTATTCATGAGACTCTGTATTGTTTCCTTGTCGTTTTCCTACTACAACTGAGACAAAATGTGCGGGGTTTACGGTTAGTTACGGATTACGCGGTATCTTGTATTTTCGTATATTTTCCCTACTGCAATCGTCGAAATCCTTGAGTAAGCATAGACCTACTTGTCACGGATGACCCTGAAACATCACGAAAGTCTATACGGTGGTCACACGGTGATGGTAGGCATTCAGTACGGGGTAACTACGATATACAAGAAATGAAGTTGCATCGCGGTTTTCCACGACTGTTTTGAACAGTTCAAAACAGTCTTAACAATTTACGGATCGTTCAGGAGTAATCCGAGTTAACAAGGCTCACCACGGTAACAATAACGGACTGACTGTGGATGTCTAAGAATTTTCACTGATCCCTAAATCGTAGCTTCCCGTGATCTAAAATCGTGACAGTGTGACTGGGGCTTTACTTGGAAGAAAAGCTATATGATAAACTTCCGGAAATATTTGACGAAACTTTTGTACAATACATTCGCAAAAACTGGAAAAGGTACCTTGATGATATTTTAATTTTTTTGGAATAAAACTAAAGACGATTTACAAAAATTCCATACGGTAATAAATCAATAACAGGAATCAATTCAGTTTACTATGGAGATGAGTGACAGACAACTTCCATTTTTGGACCTCCTTCTAATTAAGGATGATGCCAAAATTATTACAGACCTGTACTGCAAAGAAACAGATTCGCACCAATATTTGGATTTCTATTCATGTCACTTATCACATACTAAGCGTAATATTCCATACAACATGGCAAGACGCATATGTACAATAGTAACTGATACAACTTTACGCTCGAAAAGGTTCGAAGAATTTAAATCACATCTCCAAAAACAACATTATCCGGAAAATCTTATCAATGCCGGAATTGAAAAAGCAAAAAACATTCCCACTTCTTTACCAAGAAACACTCGCCGCAAGGATGATAGTGAAAAAAAGCGACATCCCTTTTGTTGTGACGCACAATCCACGCAACCACAATATTTTAAGATCAGCCAGGAGTTTTTTTCCCATTTTAGAACAATCTCAGAATCTAAAAGACATTATCAAGGAGTCACAAATTATTAATAGCAGAAGACAGGCACCAAATCTGAAGAAAATCCTGACCAGAGCAAGATTTGCAACGAACAATGCCAAAGTCGTCACAAAGTGCCGTGGCCCATGCTGTGGAACATGTGAACTGGAGGAAGGAAGCGAAAAAACCTTAAAATGTAAAAAAAAAAAATTAACACCAAACGCCAACATGACCTGTCAATCAGAAAATGTTATCTATTGCATAACCTGTCCGACCTGTGATGAAAACTACATACAACAAACCATCAAACTGAACGCACCAGTGCGAGTCCACAAACAACAAATTCGGGACCCCAGAGTAAGGAATACGCCGTGCAGTGAGCACTTTGCTACCTATGGGAAAGGCAAATTTAAATTATTTTCATTTTATAAAATGCAAAATGACTGTGAAATATCCAAAGTAGCAAAAGAGGACTACTTTATTAAACTATTTAATCCAAAACTTAACAGAAAATAATTACTTCAGTTTTAACTTGTTATTTTCTACTTGTTTTTTGATTTATATAAGTAAATAAATTAAAGTTGTAAAAATTTTCTAAGCATATATTTCATAGCTTTCAAGAGAAATGTAAATATTCTCAAAATATGGTGAAACAAGCAAAAAAAATGTAAGTCTGGATTGTGTAAAATATTAAAATACATACTTGAAAATGTCCCCAGAAACTTTGAAGATTTTGAAAACTTCATATTTCGTATTCTATTAAAAAAAAAATTAAGAAACATGTTGAACTGTAAAGTTGCATATTTGAACTTTTCGCCCAAAAACATTGCGAAAAACTGTTAAAAATTGAAAAGGTAATTCCTTTATAAAACTGAAGCAAAACAAAATGCAAACTTGAACTTTAACTCATCAAGGTATACTCCTATACCAAAAATAAGCTCAATGTCTTCAAGCAGTTACAGAAAAGTGCTGTTAGGAACACACAGACAGAGGGACAGCTTGACAGACGGAGGGACGGACAGACGAAGAGGACACTATTAGCCCTCTCTAGTTTCATCAATTTATTTGATTTAAAAAGCCCCCCAAAAAATCGGATTTAAAATTTTCACGTTAATTTTTCGTATACGTATGTTCAATACATCTAGTAACCATTTTGAAGAAGGGACACTTGTAGCAATGTGCCAACCATTCCCCTTCAAAAATAAGTAGAGCAATGATATTTGATTGGGATGGGGGATTGGCTCTGGGGGAAATTGCACTCTATAACTACTACACATAGTAGGATCCCCCCGGAAAATTGACTTATGTGTGGGATTTCCATATGGAAATCCTACTCTAGAGCCAGTTTTCATGGGGGAATCCTACTCTAGAACCCTTTTTTATGGGGGAGGGGAAATCCTACTTTAGAGCCAGATTTTTAAGGGGAAAGATTTAAGTGGGGAAGCCTACTCTACAAGACCGGTATATTAGAACATGACAAAAAATTGAAAGGAAATCGCAATAATCAAGTCTTATTCGATCGTAGTTAAATAATCCGGAAATATATTTAACCAATTTATTTTAACATTAATAGTGGACTGTTTTGTGTTTTTAAATAAGTTTAACTTATTGAGCAACTTGATTTCTCATTGTTAACAATGACAAAATTGTTGTTTTCGAGTTTATTATATCAAGTTAATACCTTCGGAATGAAATTGCAAACTTGAACATCAGAAATTTTATAAAATATCTAAGTTAAACTAAATTAAAGAGAAGGATTTACCAACATTTTTTTTTTGAATGAATATGTAAAAAAAACCACTTGTTTAATGGGTTTTTTTAAGCAAGTTTATTGGTGAAGGATATAGAGATAACAAACAGTATTCAACAGTATTCAATATCAAAGTCCATAAAACAATACAGAATAGGACCAGAGCAAACATGGGCCTCCAAAACATCAGCGGTGTGATCAGGCGCCATGAAGGAGTGAGCATCCCCTGTCGACCTGTCGCATCCGCCGTGTACTCCTTGTCATGACCGGAAAACAACAGAAAATACCTCGTCAATTCAGTATATAGATAATTGACTAACAATTAGAATGAAAACTCCAGTTAGCATTTTATTCAATGATAATGAGATATATAAACTCCGTATGAAGGTATTTTGCTGTATAAGTAAGGGAAGTTGACGATAGAAAAGTTAAGGTCATTACGTTTATCATATAGCTTGGTCGTTAGATTACAATCATTAGCATCTTCTTCAAGTAAAATATCCAAGTATGAAACGGATGTGTCAGACTCTGTGGAATATTTTATGTCAAGCCCACCGGGATATATCGTATCGACATAAGAATGGAAATTACCATTGTTAATTGACACTACGTCGTCGATATATCTAAATATTGAGTTGAAGGCCCAATCAAGTGTTTTCTTCTTTTCACGCATAAGATTTTGCACAGATTCTGCTTCATATGAATAAAAAAAAGTCTGCTGATAAAGGAGTGCAATTGATACCCATGGGAATCCAATAGATTGTTCGAAGACCTGGCCTCCATAAACCACAAAGATATTGTCAATCAGAAACTCAAGCATCTTTTTGATGTCAACTTCAGAATACATGTGTGTGTAATCAGAATGTATTTAACAAAATAATTTTGTAATGACCAGGTAAGTTTTACGAGTTCCATTTTTATTGGAAAAAGCAGCTGTGAATGATATTAAAATAAAATGGACTTTAAATTATCGTGTGGATTGGTTGTTGATAAAGTTGAAAAGACAACTATAAAGGATGGGGAAGTGGATAAAATATACAAGTTGGTTAGAAGTGTCAAGAAAAAGGGAATAAAATGTAGTTGATTAATCATATTTTCATCAGGTGATCTGTAGCGTCATGCATGGTTAAAGACTAAAATATAAAACCATAACGCTACAGTTCTGCAACTACCAAAAATACTGAAATTTGAATACATGTGCTGACTTATAAATTTTAAATTTTTCTTGAAGATGACATATAGTATCTCGTTTATAAAGACTGGATCAATTCTCACGCAGAAAATGAAGATCTAAGGTACACAGTACCACAATCATAATATCAAGAGGCCCATCATAATATCAAGAGGCCCATGGCCACATCGCTCACCTGAGAACTGTAGCTTGGAAAAAAGCAGAAATCAGTGTATTAATAATTAAGTTTAGACCCAAAAGTGGCTCCAACCAGTCATTAAATGGGAGAGGGTATGGTTTGAACGAACTTGAATCTACACTAACTAAGGATGCTTGCATACTTCTTTGACTATAGCTACCTGTGGCTTAATTAGCCTTTGCATTTGAACTAACATTGTGACCCCACTCTACCCACAGGGGTCATGGCTTGAACAAACATAAATATACACTACCTGATAATGCTTCCATTTGAATATGACCAATAATGGCTTTGCAATTCTTGAAAAGAAGATTTTTAAAGAATTTAACCCGCAGGGGTCATGATTTGAAGAAACTTGAATCTACACTACCTGAGGATGCTTCCATATGAATATGATCATTCATGCCTTTGCTATTCTTGAAAAGAAGATTTTAAAGAATTTCTCTATATACAATGTGTTTCTATGTAAAACTTATCGGCCATAGGGACCCCGACCTATCCCCAGGGGTCATGATTTGAACGAGCTTGAATCTACACTCTCTGAGGATGCTTCCATATACATTTCATTTTTCCTGGCACTGTGGTTCTTGAGAAGATTTTTCTAAAAATGCCACTTGAATCTACACTACCTGAGGATGCTTCCCTAAAAGTTTCAAGTTTCCTGGCAGAGTGGTTCTTGAGAAGATTTTTAAAACATGCCATCAAATTTTCACTATTTCTGAATTATCTCCCCTTGAATAAGGGCATGGCCCTTTATTTGAACAAACTTGAATCCCCTTCATTTACGGATACTGTGTGGAAAGTTTGGTTGAAATTGGCCCAGTGGTTCTTGAGAAGACTTACATTTTTTAAATTAAAAATATTTTTATATTAAAATATATTTTCAATTTTTTTTTCTAAACAATAGTAAAGCCCTGATTAAGTATTAAAATTTGATATGTGCGTTTTCCTATCCGTTGTGCTCAGGTGAGCGATGTGGCCCCTGGGCCTCTTGTTTGTTGTAAGGTCAAGCACTGGCAAATTCCAGGATTTGTACAGTGAATTACATTTTTTTCTGCTTGTTGAATTCTTTTGGTAAGTTGCTCCACTACCCCCACCACACACACAGACTTTTGAAACAGTTGCTAAGGACCTGTGTAACAAATATAATTAACCACGTTTGAATAATCCCTAACAAAAATGTACTACAGTTAAGTATAGTACCAAAGTTAAAACTTTGGAACTTTAACTAATGTTGAACAATATGCAACTTTTCATTTTTCGCTAAACGTCCCCATTAAGGAGTTGAAGGGTTGGTCCCTAAATATTTCTTTTGCTAATAACTCGAAAACGAAAATAAATTTCTGAATAGTTGTTGAACGAAAATTTTTAATATCAAAAGTGCTTTAAAGTAAAATTCAGAAAAAGGGGCTGGGCTCTCAAATTAGGGGCCGAGACGGTCAAAAGTCTTCAATCGGTAACTCTATCATTTATTTTTTTTGTTATACATTACTGAAGCAAAGATGCTTATTTCAAGTATCTTCAACTACATATCATGATTTTAATGTTGTATGGTACATAATTAGGAACAGAAAGTGTTCAAAATCCTAAGAGCTTAAAGGTAAAATCCGGAAAAAAGGAGCTGGGCACTCAAATTAGGGGCTGAGAAGGGTCAAAAGTCTTTAATCGATAACTCTTTTTCAGTTCATATTATGTTATACATTACTGAAGCAAAAATGTTTATCTCAACCACCTACAACTATATTTTACGATTGTTATGGCGTATGATTTAATAATAAGGGGCCAGAAGAGGCCAGACGCAAAATCTTTGACGCTTTTTATCTCAAAAGTGGAAAATATTTTGATAAGTAATATTGAACAAAAGGTATTAAAAATAATGTTCTGAACAATATGCAACCTTTCTTTTTTCGCTGAACGTCCCCATTAAGGAGATGAAAGGTTGGCCCCTACATGTTTCTTTTGCTAATAACTCTTAAACAAAAATAATCTCTGATCATGAACACTTGTTGAACAAAAAACTGTTTAAAAGCATGAGATCTCTAAGATGGTTTGAAGAAAAAATGGCTGGGCCCTGATATAAAGGGCCAAGAGGGGCCAGAATTCGAATTGATGACTATTTAACATTCAATACATTTTTTAACATAACGGCAGCAAAATCGTATTTCTTTACAATATTATCATTGTAAAAAATCTCAATCAAAATCTCATCTCATCAAGAATCGGACGGAAGACGTACTCGTTGCTCGCAACGAGATCTAAGTTTGTTTATAATTACAAATGTCGCGTTAACGTTATTTCAACCCGTTGTATATTTGGACAAATGATACAAAAAATAAATTATTTTAGTCGTATTCAACATGCCATGTGTAACCTTTCTAATAGACCTTCATAAAAACTTACAAGTGAAACTGAGTATGCTGACGCACCTGTCGGAGATAACGATGAAATAGCTCATAAAGGGGACGACCTTTTGATTCCGAGAGGGGCTGACAAATTTAGTCGGAGATATCGATGAAATAGCGCAAAATGGAAAAGGGTGCTTACTGATTTCATATAAATATGATGCCTATAATAGATTGTTAAGTGTAAATTTTACACGTCTTGATGCATTTTTGAAATTGACTGTTTATAGCAGTTCGGAATTTGATTGTGGATTTTTTAGCATGCAAAAATGACGTCACAATCACACTAGTTTACAAATAACGTGGAGTTTCAGGAAAGTAACGAAGTAAGGGTAGTAATTAAAGTTGGTGTACACAGTCATATATTAATTCCAATAATTTAGTTGTTCTATTACATAAGGAACGAAAGGAACGTATTCCTTCGAAAGCATAAAAAAATAGCTTCAATATTAATCATTTGATTTGTTCCTTTTCAAGGTCCGGGAAACTGGGGATACCCTAATGCAGAAAACCGGAGAGATATGGGTCCGGGAAACTGAGGAGATCCTAATGCGTAAATCCAGAGAAAACTGAAGGCATGACATATGAAAATGAGAAATAACTAAGCAGCTCATATCTGAAATTGTATTCTTAGTGTATCTTATTAAAGCAAATGATGAAAACATTTTGATTGATTCATTTTTTTATATAAAATTTTGCAAAAGAGTGCAATATAATTATCTCATTGCTCTAGATTCAGTAATTACGAAGATGCTTTTTAAGCTATATATTTGAAATCTAACTCGAGATATTTGAAATAGAAACAGGTAAATCAGAGGACTTTAATTACAGAAAGCTAAAATCTCTAGAAGCAGAATGAGACAGCATCTACGATAAACAATTCATAATACTAATGAAATATTAGGAGAAATGTTTAACTTTTATCAAAATTTATATACAAGTAAAGGCATATATAATGAAATTATTGAGGACTTTTTGTCAGAGATAGAAGTACCATTATTAAGTAACGAAAATAAAAATAATCTAGAAAAATTCCCTACTTTAGAGGAATATACTGAAGCTGTTAACGATATGAAACACGATAAATCACCAGGACTTGATGGATTACCTAATGAATTCTATAAATGTTTCTGGGCGCAAATCGGCCCCTTTTTCTATGATGCTCTAAAAGAAATATATGATCGGGAGATCATGTCAAACAAACAACGACAATCAAAAATATCACTAGTTTTTAAAAAGGGAGATAAAAAACTTTTAAAAAACTATCGTCCAATAAGTTTGACAAACACTGATTATAAAATCATAGCGTTTGTATTTGCAAGACGATTGCAAAAAATTCTATCTGAATTGTTTAATAAAAACCAAACTGCATATATAAAAGGACGATACATTGGTGAAAACGCCAGACTGATATTAGACATTTTTGAATATTGTGAATCTAAGAACCAAGAAGGAATTTTACTATTTTTAGATTTCGAAAAAGCGTTCGATTCTGTTGAATGGAACTTTCTTTTTAAAGTATTAAAGAAATTCAATATGGGTTATAACTTTATTAAATGGGCAACCATTCTCTATACAAACCCAGTTTTTAAAATGAAAAACAATGGCTGGATTTCAAAGGCGTGTTCAATGACAAGAGGAATTAGGCAAGGATGTCCCCTATCTGCTCTCCTTTTCCTCTTTGTTGCCGAAATATTAGCAATTAAAATACAAAATAACCATAACATTAAAGGTATCTAAATAAATGATAGAGAGGTTAAAAATGTACAGCATGCAGATGACTTAACAGTAGCATTAAATGACGAATTATCCATGAAGAATACATTAGATGTTGAGAACGCATTTTGCAAATGCGCTGGATCTAAAATTAATATAACTAAAACAGAATGCATTTTGCTTGGGAATATGAAAAATACGTTTGATGAGCATTGTGGAATTAAAGTTACAAACAAAGCAATTAAGGTTATCCGATCCCCAGGTTCTGAAAATCCTGCATCAAGTAATTGAAAATGCTCACAAAGATGTCTCTAAATCCTTAAAGTAAAATGTATTTACCCACGGTGTTTCTTTAAACTTCATCTTTAAAGTTAATCATATTATATAGGGAAAATTAGTAAATCTGAAATAAATTTTCAGGAAATGCGATTAGAACTACCTACTGCATATTTTCTAATTGATAATTGATCAAAGAATACATTTTAGGAATAAAAATCATAGGTATCCAGGCTTTTAAAGAAAATTGCATGATTTTCATACTTATTTGGTACTTTACTTTCTCCTACTTCTTCCATCGTTTCATCATTATGCATAGTGTATGAAGTGTTTCCTTTCAAAGAAAACACAACACCGTAAATCACATCCAATTTCAAATTATGCTTATAAACATTGGTAACTAAGGCTAAATTAAAAGAACTTTTGATTTTTTTAGATATGCAAGTTTTACTTAGTCTTATGAGGTACAAATGTCAGCTTTTTAAATACTGTTTGTTAAAAATTTAAAGAACATTGAATCCTTCGTAGAGGCATAAAATGAAAATTTCAAGCTTTATTTTAAGACTTTTTGAATTGAATTATGAATTAAAGAGTTATCCTTCCTGGCTGAGGATCAGATATCCTTAAATGTTTAGGTATCTACTTAGGTCATGATAAAAAAGGATGTAACAATAAAAACTGGATGAAAATATATCATGATATGGAAAAAACTCTTTGAATCCTGGAAACGTAGAAAATTTACTCTTTTTGGCAAAGCATGTATTATTCGGACACTTGCTATTTCAAAATTGATATATGCATCGTCAATTTCATGTCTTCCCGATGAGAACTATATTAAGAGAATTCAAAGGTTAATTTTTAATTTCATTTGGGAAAAAATGGAGAGAATTAAACGGAACACACTGATTGGTGACATATCACGAGGCGGACTTTCTATTGTCGATGTTGAATGTAAACTAAAATCATTGAAAGCAGCGTGGATTCCACGATTACTGATTTCAAAAGGTTAACTGTTTGATATTTAAACGATTTTTGTAAAAAAAATTAATGTTGATATCTATTTACTGATTTCAAAAGGTTAACTGTTTGATATTTTAAACGATTTTTGTAAAAAAATTAATGTTGATATCTATTATCTTTTAAAGCTTTCATCAAAAGGTGTGGATAGCTTAAAAAATATACACGTTCCTTTATTTTACAAAGAAGTTCTAAGTTGTTTTAATGAATGTAAAACTGTATAAATTTTGATAAAAGATCTTCTGATGATATTTTGCAACAGCCAATCTGGAATAATCGTAATCTGATCTATAAAGGAAAAGCTTTTATCTTTGACAATTGGATTAAATCTGGAATTTTATATATATCTGAATTGTTTGTTGACAAGGGTTGCATCAGACGACTTGAACATTTTTCCAATATAATTGACAAATCTAATTGGCTATGTGAGTACAGAATTCTTCTGTCAGCTACTAAGAATATTCGAAGAACACACAATTTTTCAAATGCAAGCAACATAAATAAACAAAATGTAATTAACTTCAACTTCCCTTTAGGGAACTTCAACATATCAGGAAAATTAAGTAACTTTTTCTTCAAAAATCTTATTGAAAAAAAGTTTTGAGAACCCAGTTTTCAAGCAATATTATCTAAAGATTTTGGAATATTTGAGGAGTCAAGTTGGAAAAATATTAGATTTTAGACATAAGAGATTAACACATAGCAGAATTTAGTTACAAACTATTGAATAATATATTATGTAACAATGCTTATGTGAGTAAGTGGACAAAAGATATATCTCCTATGTGTATACATTGTAACAAAATAGAAAATGCGAAACATAATAAATCACAAAAATATTGAATGAAAACACATTGTAAATTATTTTTATTGTAAAAGTGAATAAACTAAAATGTTAACATAGAATAGATCTAGAAATATTGAATAAATTTCCATAGCTTTTAAAACATCTGCATGTATTTCTCACTTATAACAGTTAATTGAAAATAAGTCAACTTTTATAAGGATTTAAAAAATAAGAACGTATTTTAAAATAAGGAATGAAATGGTAAAATTTGATTTCTCAATGATTCCTCTTTACATCGGTATTTTTGAAAAATGTTATTGTTGGCGCCCAAGTACAGAGAACCTTAATTACATTGTACGATTACATTTTTCCCAATGTCTTTCACTTGCTTAGACGTAAGACGTCTTAAATATCTTCTTCATTCGTGGCATTCTCGTACAAGAGCTGTGAGACGTTGTAGCATTAACTTGATTGGCCGTAACCGTAGCTTAGCAATCACTAGTGATGCAGTCGCATTATAAGGTATCACTACGGAATACTGAGGTTGTCCGTAACAGAGTCCGAGGCGTGAATGTCATTGTCCTTAATGAAACCGTTTCCAAACGAACCATTCAGCAATCTTGAAACAACCGTTTCGTTTGTTTTTCGCGCCAAAAATCGTATTAGCATTATGATTTCATACGGTTTATAAAATCGGGGTGAACCATTGCAAACCATGTCTATTACCGTGACAGTGTGACCCAGGCTTAACCCATAACTAGAGTGGCATAAGTTGGAGCCTCTTTGGTACCCATAGCTGTGCCCTATATTTGAAGGTAAAATTGCTCATCAAAATGAAAATGGTTATTTTCTAAAACTACTTGAAGGGCTTCAAGTATAAATTCTTTAGAGAATCTTTCATTTGTTTCTGTCGGATATATCTCCATCCAAAATTTCACAGCTTCAAGTCCCAAGTAATGTGGGATGTTTTTTTTAAAACAATTTTATTTCCCAGACCTAATCTAAAACAACATATAAACTAACATTACTAGAAAAAAAATAAGGCGGCTACCAGGGATGGGGCCCTGACTAAGCTCTTCTAAACAATGATGATGTTGTCCCTATGACATCACGCAGGATGTTATAAAATATATAGAAAAAAATTAAAGTACAATTATTTTCAAAAAATATATTCATACATCATGAATTAAGCTAGATATAATTTCAGAGTAGCTGTCAACCGAGGGAGCCACAAATACGTTTTACAGTCCATTTACTCTCCCCTTTTTGACAGCACTACGGGAAGACAGGTCCCTTCCCAGTAGTATTTATATGAGAATAAATACTTTTCAAATTAGTTTGAAAAGATTTTCAAAAATCCTTAGCTCAGTATTAACATATAGAAAGCGTAAAACAGAAGTGTAGATGATTACAAAGAGTGTTCGACAAAAGCCTTTACAAAATATTAGAATCATACTCACTAAATTCAATAATCAAATAAGAAATAAGTTAACAAAAGTGAGTACGGTATTAGCCTAAATAAATATATGAATTAAAATATGTAATTACTTGGTCACACTAAGTAATAGATTTACTAAACCGATCAATGCAGTCTTCCTGCCTTTAGAATTACATGCTAGTATATCTTTATCATAGCTTTACAGATGTTTGATTTATTAATTGTTAATTATTTGCTTAAAAATATCTGAGTGAAGTTGGTAGAGGATGAACATTTTGTTGTTTGTCGTTAATGGTAATCTAAAAACCGCTCTATGATAAACGTGATGACTTTTCTTTCGTCAACTTCCCTTACTTATGCAGCAATATTCCTTCATCACCTGCATATGGAGATTATATATCTCAACTGATTTGATATGCAAGAGCATGTTCTACGAATGAACAATTTCTCAAAATTATTGACAAACAAGTTGATGAAACAAGAATATACCATTCTTGTTTAAAGTCATCATTTCATAAGTTCTATTGTCGATTCAACGTCCTTGTCAGCAAATACAATTTATCATTGAGTCAAATGCTCCCTGAGGTTTTTCACACTAAATCTAGTCAATTGTTTATACACTGAATTGTCGACGGATTTTTCCGTTATTTCTCGATCATGACAAAGAGCACACGGTGGGTTTTACCGGTCGACAGGCCTCCATGCCACCAAATCCCACCTTTGATGTTTTGGAGATCCGTGTTTGCTCTGCTCCTATTATGTTTCATTTTATGGACTTTGATACTGAATACTGTTCGCTATCTCCATATCTTCATGTGAATATGATTGCTCATTTATAACAAGTTTAATGCTCTTTAAAATAAATCCCAATTATCCCTACTGATCATCAATTGATATTTAGATTTTTTGTTGCATTGTAATTTTTTCTTTGAAAAGCATCAGTTATATTTATTTATCTAGGAACACTCAGGTTGGAAGAAATCTTACCGGGAGGGGTACAATTCTTACCGGGAGGGGTACAATTCTTACCGGGAGGGGTACAATTCAGTCATGGGTCACTAACAGGGAAAAATTCCTTATCAAGCCAAAAAAAAATTATCATGAATACATCATTATTTATTATATTCATGATTTATGGGACAAAAGCATAAAGTAGCTATATTTTCTATAAACATAATTTAAATAACATATCAGCAAAATGTTGGGGGAGTGTCCTGAGTCCTTCTCTTCTCCCCTGTTGCTACAGCCAGGAAAAAGAAAATGACAAGTGATGCTGTATGTGTAGAATAAGCTCATAACTGATTTTTATTTCACGTTGATGCCACTGAATTGAGCTTTTATTGTTTCATAGCAATATAATTCACTTCTGGACTCAGAATTATGTTACTGTAAAATAACATATTTTCGTTGTTTGAGTAAAAACTCTTGGATCGTGGGAATTTGAATTCGTGGATAAATAATTGTCGAGTAGTTATGTATGTGTAATGGATTGGGTCATGGATATCGGCCTGGATAGCTCAGTCGGAGGAGCAACTCACTAGTGATGCGGGAGTTCCGGGTTCGATTCCCGGTCCAGCCATACATTTTCTCCCTTCCTGCTACAGATTTGGTGCCGTCCAATTTATTAATTGATTACGCGTTGCATTCGTTACGCTTAACATGCTTCATGATATCTGTATCATTGCAAATATTATTATCATTAGGGGTTGCTACAAAGCTTTTAAATTAATGATAAAATTGATGTCTTTAACCTTACAAACGTCATCTTCCCTTATCTTTGCAGTGATACACCTTTATCACCAGCATACGCCATACGGGTTTATATTTCTCAGTTGATTCGATACGTAAGAGAAGAATCTATGTATGAACAATTTCTTTAACGAGGTGAATTATTGACAAACAAGTTGCTGAAACAGAAGTAATAGCAGTTTCGTTTAAAGTCATTATTTTGTGAGTTCTGTAGTCTATTCAATGACCTTGTCATCAAATATAATTTATCATTTAGTTTAATGCTCATGATTGACACTATTCATTCTAATTATTTTGCACCTGATCCCACTTTTGATGTTTTGGACGTATAGCTGTGTTTGATCTACTCCTATTCTGTATTATGGATTTTTGAGCTTTTAAATACTGTTTGCTATCTACATTTCTTTTCATATTCACGGAATTATTTACGAATTTTCCCGATATTTCCCGATCATTAAAAGAAGCACATACATGGCGAGTATGATCGGTCGGCGTCGGATGCTCATTCCTCCATAACACCCGATTCCACCTCTGATGTTTTGGAGGCTTCAATTTTGTATTGTTTAAAGGACTTTTCTTGTCTCCAGATATTTAATAGTGAGAAGAATCTTTAACTTTTTTTTTAGTATTTATTTTATGGGACTAAATAGTTACTATGTAAACACATTTTTTAATTATCAAACAATCTTGTACAAATTGACCTACATTGTTCAGTTTGTTCAGCTGTGTTGTCAAAAACCTATTGAATTTTAAGCAGGCAATACACATAAGTGACAAAGAAAATTTAGTTCATAGCGTTTTATTACTTTCCAATTATTTGTGTTATGAGGTGTTATTTTTTTGTAATACATAAACTAGAGGTACTGTGAGCAATGAGCTCATTAAATGATACCCCCGCCTCCCATATGAATAAAATGGCAGTGTCCATGTTTTGCTGTGGGAAACCACAAATATGTGAGTTATTTATTTAAAAAAACAGGTAGTACTATGCGATAATAACAGACATTTTTTATACCCCCCGCTTGAAAAGTGGGAAGGTATACTGTAATCGGTATGTCCGTCCGTCTGTACATCCGTCCGTCTGTTACGCTTTGGGGTACCCATCTCTTATCCGCAACTCCTCTTATACCACTGAGTGAAATTTAATGAAACTTTCACAGAATTTTTATTATGTATTTCCATTGTGCACCTCATATTATACTTTTTTGATCCGACACATTTTTTGGGTTTCCCGGCCACAGCAAAACATGGACTTTGTCATCAGTTGTAATCATATGGGAGGCGGGGGTATCATTTAGTGATCTCATTGCTCACAGTACCTCTAGTTTAATTCATTGAAGCACAATAGTTATCGGGTATGTGTTAAACACGAAACGAGAATCAAATCGAATTTCAGATTCAGCATTTAATACTAGTAACTAATTACCTTAAAATGTCAACAAAAGGGAACAGTTTTTGCTGTCGTCTTTTTTGAACGCACTAATGACACACCTGTGTAAACCTGTGACCTAGATTCGAAGTTCATGTACCAAATCCTATGCCCAATGAACTATCCAGAAAGTTTTTGAGAACGTTACCGCTTTTTCAAATTCGCTGGTAGTGACAAAGAAAATAAAATATTTATATAAACTAGAGGTACTGTGAGTGATGAGCTCACTAAATGATACCCCCGCCTCCGATATAGTTAAAATTGCAAAGTCCATGTTTTGTTGTGGTAGGGAAACCATAAATATGTGTCGGATCAAAAAGTAGAATAACAATGGCAATATGTAATAAAGATTCTGGGAACATTTCATTAAATTTCACTCAGTGGTATAAGAGGAGTTGCGGATAAGAGATGGGTACCCCAAAGCGTAGCAGACAGACGGACGGACATACCGATTACAGTATACCTTTTCCACTTTTCAAGCGAGGGTATAATTAATATCATTTAATATCAATCAATAGTATTTTGCTCCATATGAAACCAATGACTGAGTTTATATTTATTATGCCTGTCTAATGGGTCGAAATATTGAAGATTTAATTAATAAAAAGAAAACATATGTTTCCCGATTCATCAGTATTGTTTATTTGATGTTTGAATTGAATGTTTGAATTGTTTTCTAATTGATCGAAATATTATGTTTGAAGATTTTATTGATAAAAGGAAAACATATGTCTCTCGATCTATTTTTTATTTACTGTTTGAATATGATGTTTGAAGTTTTAATTAATAAAAAGGAACGTTTCTCGAATGATTTGCATTGTTATCAGATACTACATTTGTATGATGTCAGCAATAAGCTACATTTGTTGAAAGAAGTATGATATTTTGAACATTCCTACATTTTGTTCACGATAGAAGAAAGCTAGTCAAAAGTACCATAATTAAAACAAGTCTCATGTTAAGTAAAAGAATTATATAGCGTATTACTCTTTATTATGGTTGTTAAACAAAAGAGAGGGAGTATAAAATATACACAGAGGGTCTTATCAAGGAAAGGATCCATTTTTATGGCATATAGTATCAAGTATGAGTGCACCATCACATCTCATTCAAAAGTTATCCCCAAAGTTGATTCTTTTTCAAAATTAGTTCAAAAATGAAGAACAAGGTCAAGGGGTCAGAATTATATGTATATCATGCTAGGAATTTTCTTGTCACAGGTAATACACATGTCAAATATGATACTAAAAAAAATTTTTTTGAAAAGTAGGTCAAATGTAAATGTCAAGGTAACGGCGATAAAATAACAGTATATTTAGAAAGGTCTTGTCTCATAACATACATGTGAAAGATGAAAGCCCTCAATCTTCTCTTTCTCATGTTCAGGTGATACACATCTAGTTTTGGAATACAGTCCCCAGGTCATTTCGCTCGGTTATCTTGCCATGAGTCCAATCAAAAACTAACGTTGATTGTTGATTCGATAAAGCTGCTCCACCGCTCAAGGGAATCAGCTTCCAGTAGAACTTCGACAAGTTGACGAATTGGAATTTTTTAAAAAGGAACTTAAGACTCGTCTTTTTTTAAAGCCTTTTCTTTGAAAAAAAAGTGTGCTTATACGTATGGCTTGTTTAAGAATTTCCTACTTTTTTACAGGTGTATAAAATATTGTATTGTGTAGATTGTTTTATCTGTGTAAAGCAATTTAGAATCAACATAGGATAAGGCGCTAAATGAAATTTTATTTGTTAAGAAACTATGCCAAAAGATGGGAAATCAAGGTATGGTTTATCCCTTAAAAGTTAATTATTATTGAATGGAAAATTATTTTACAATAGCGGTCTGAAACCTTCACATTTTGCGATGTTGCGTATCTTTTGTGATGCTCGATTCAGAACCCCTGACCCTGGGCCATAAAATTCACAATTTTGGTATAGGCATTCTTGCTTATCATAACTATGTACTTACTTTGTTTAATACTAAGAAATAGAGAAAAAGATTTTTAAAGAAATTCTGCATTTTTTTTCCATATAATCAATAGAGCCCCCCAACACCAGAACTCCTGACCCTGAGGCCATAAAATTCACAATTTAGAAAGAGGCATATTTGCTCATCATAACTATGTACTTATTTAGTTTATTTAATACCCAGGAGTAGAGAAGATTTTTAAAGAAATAATGCATTTTACTTTATATAATCAATATAGTCCCGTCCTAGCACTAGAACCCCTGAACCTGGGGCCATAAATTTCACAATTTTGGTATAGGACTCAATGGTCATTACATTCATGCTAACAGTTTGACTGCTTGATGTCCAGGAGTAAAGAAGAAGATTTTTAAAGATAATTTTAGTGGTTTTGGCCCCACCTCTCAGGCCTCAGGGGGGACAGGGACCATGAAATTCACAATTTTTGTTCCCCTTCACCCATAGATTCTTTATGCCAAATTTGGTGGAAATTGCTTGAGTGGATGCAGAGAAGAGCTATACGAGGGCTGTTCAATAAATAATGTCCTGAACTATATAACACACATTACAGATATCATATGACATTAAACTTGACTTTCTCTCATAATTTAATCTTTCATTAATTTATAACAGTTTATGTGACCACTTTTCATCACATAGTTTCATCGTGAGAAGCTGGGAAACAAGGGCTTTTCGAGACACTGCATTATAAATGCATGGTAAAGAATCAGTAAAATAGAGTGAAAATAAAAGCTTCACTATAGCTGCCGTAAAACTTGTTAAAAATCCCAAAGACATATTCACTGAAATATATGACATTTACAGCAACCAATGCCTGTTTTATAGACAAAAGAGCAGGTGGATTTCAGTGATAAAAAATTACATAATGGGTATCAAAAATGGGTACCCTCCTTGCCAACAAAAATTATAACAACTTATGCACTGGTTGCCAAATTCAACAAATAATATTTGATGATGTATGATTGACTTTAAGACACATAGCAAATTTGATAGACATCATATCGGGAGTAGTTTCAAAGTTTTTAAGAAACGTTTGACGGTAAAAAAGCTTGGTACTCAAAGGTCACCCTATATTTTGAAAAATGAGTGAAAACGACAGCGTATACGAAATTCTAAACAATTATTTTAAAATATCAGTAATTTAAGTTATCCACGTCTGTTTTATTTTCAAACAGATATTGGAACATGAATCTATTGATTAATACCCTCAAAACAAAATTTACCATAAAATGTACTTGATGAAAACGGCGAATGTCTGACAAGAGCACAGGCATTCAAGAGCACAAAGATAAATTTATATGTAATTTTCTTAAAAATTAGTGGTATTGTTGTTCAAATTTGTATTCGAAGAGACAGTTTAATTTCTGGAGGAGTCTAAAAAGCAATTTCTTTGCAAAAAAAATCGAAAGGTTTAATAAAGGAAGAACCCAGAATCAGGAATCCACTAAATTGAATTTCTTCAAGACCGCGTCCAAACTCGCATGCCCTGAAGAGTAAAGGGGTTTTCAGAATAAACAGTAAGTTAATGTTTTTTCACATTAACAATATTCGCCAGATGTTTGACCTTTTGACTTGTTTCTATTTCCAAACTTGAAAAAAAAAAACACCTTTCAGAAGGAAGAAACAAGTCCGGGAAATCATTGGATCTGCCATTTTGCAGTATACTAAGGGTCATACCAAAAATGAGTTCTAAAAACAATTAGAAATTGGATAAAAAATGTTACGGACATGTATTTTATTAACAAGAGATTAATTAGTAGAATCATGAAGACTAAATCATTGAAAAGCGTCTTTTGCTTCTTTCTGAGCACCGAGGACATTATTTATTGAACAGCCCTCGTAAGTGTTCAAATGTTAACACACGACGCACACCGCACGACGACGGGCGAAAACAGATAGCAATAGGTCACCTGAGTTTACTTGAGATTTTTAGTCTGTTCGGATTTTACTGGCAGTACTTAATATCATTTGCCTCTACCAAAATTTTGTAAACTCTCAATATTATCTAACCACTGTGGAATTTACAAAGGTATGGTGCTCAAATAAAAAAAATCACACCTTTTACCATGCATTTAGTTCTTTCCTGAATTAATGTGATAAAAAAAATTGACTAGGGTGTGAAAGGTTAAGATCAACCTAAATAAACCCTTTAAACATTACAAATCTGTGAACAGGGAATAACAAACGGACCCCCGGAAATTCCACATGTGGGTCAGGTGCCTAGAGGAAGTAAGAATATTTTGTCGACCTGTCACACCCTTTATGAGTCATATGTATTGATCAGACAGACCAAAAGAACTACGAACGCTAACTCTCGATTTCCGACTATATTTTACAACGATTTCATTCAAGACTGATGACATTTTGGCCATAAAATCTTTGTTGCTATAAAGCATCACCAATTCACCATATTCTGAAATACTGTAAATCACTTTTTATTCGCGAGAATTTTATTTTCGCGCAATTACGCAAGACAGTGTGCTCGCAAAAAAATGATTCTCGGGTATATTAGTATTCCAATGGATTATATAAAGTAATCACCACAATTCGTGAAAATTTTGTCTCGCTCATAAAGGGGCAATGACAATCTCGCGAAAATAAGGCGTCGCGAAAATTTAGTGATCTACAGTAGTCTTGGATATGAATAAATGTTTCTTAAATTTTTTCTCATGTTTTATGCAAATAAAATTAAGCATATATATTAGTGAAATATATAATAAGAAACGTTTTATGAAAATCCATATAAAAATCAATATATGTATTAAAAATCATTCGAATTGAAATTTGACTTGGAGGTAGGCGGGAGAACAATACTATCGTTCGTAGTTCTTTATATAATATAAACAGTCCAAATAATATTTATGAAACATATTAATTAAAATACGCCTAAGTGAAAGATTATCTGAAAAACACATTTACTGAGATCCATAATCAATCTTTAATTTAGAAGACGGTTTTCACATTTGTATACAGACAGATCTTCAATCAATTTTCATTCATTTAAGGTAGGATTCTTCTCATATTTCTAATATTTAAAAATTAATGAAATTCTCACAGAATCAAGGAGACAATATCAGTAAGTGATAGTATCATTGAGATTAAATTTGACCGTATATCAGAGGCAAGGTCAGGTCAAGTCATTATCTTTTTCCTTGACATTAAGAATAAAAAAAAATACTGTTGCCAATCATGTGATACCTACTTCTATTTCAAAAGTTTAAGGATTGTTCTTTTTGCATAATAACATATTACTTTATCGGGTCTATAGCATGATATTACGAAATTTACATAAATAATTTAGCTAAACTGGATACTGGTTGATCCGAATTTTCTCTGTTTTTCTTAATTTAGTTAAATTCAAATGCTTCCTATATTTAACTTTTTCTTATTTTCACATATAATAAAGTAGTCTTATAAATGTTTTGATCGTTAACTAAAGAGAAAAATACTTTTTGTAGATTTTTGGCTCAAATCTGCACTTTGATAGGAAGTGTTTAAAAGCTAACAAAGTTCTAGTTTGTTTGAAAAATCATATTAATATGATATATTTTGAGAGATTAGTCCCTAAATATTAATTTAACTTAAATTTGAAAATTTTTCCAAGTCTTCGATTGTGTAAAATTTATAACTAAATTCATTGTTCTATTATAATTTTGAGAGTCAGAAAAGAAGATATTTACATACGCCACTATTCCGCTAAAAATATAGTTCCTGCTAGTTTTCAAACGCACTTTACCATTTCTATTTAAAGTTGTACAATTGTTACGAGGAAAGAAAAATATGGTCTTTTAAATTCCTTACACCTAAGTATAAGACATATAAACAAATGTACTTAAATGTGTTAATCTGTTGGAAAATAATATCAAAGCATTGCAATCACGCCACGAACAGCTGAGAAACACCTCGATCCGCGCCATCGTACTTCAATGTAAGCTGTCGCCAGTGTCTCCGTGTTAACATCATAAATATGCTTTTAGTTACTGAAATGGAAGATTGAATGTTTTTTTTTTCAAATTTAATACTTGATTGGAAATTAACTGGCTCGCTCAAGTATCTCTATTCATCGGATCCAGGCCTTGTTAACATAACAAATTTTTTCAGCTCTAAATCTGTCTTGTATCTCAAAAACTGAAATTCAAATTTTTTATGTTCATTAAAAATACTTAGTTGAGTATATGTAAACATAAAAAATGGATTTTTAGCTGTTTCCATTCCCTTTAAAGAGATTAATGCTTGGCTAGGGTACACATGATTCCTGTGATGGAACAAGTGTGGTGGTTTTACAGGCAAAAGATGAAATGTCCTCAGAAGTAGAGGAAGGTACTATATTTATATATTGTTAAAACTTTATTATCAGTACCTTCATGTACTTCTTTAGAAAGAGATCTTAAAGGCCAAAATTTAAAAACACTGGGTTAAGTATTTAAATTTTTCTTTTTAAAAAAATATGTCAAAATTTATAGAAACAATATGTACATGATGATGTGCCCTCCTATGTTTTATAGAGTCTATTAATTAGTGCTGTTTTTGTCAAATGTAGGTATCAAGAGAACGACGTTCTGTATCCTTTATATGTCTCCTAAAACTTTACTTCAACTGTAGATATAGATTCCCGGAAGTAAATGGTTTCAAAATTTATAAAGATTTCTGCCTAATCGCAATAGATGAAGCACACATTACGGGGTCATGGTAAGAAATCTTCGCAATCGTTCAACAAAAGATAATTTGATGTGTTGCATTTAACTTTTTATCCTAAATATTTTTTTTTCTTTGAATGAAATAGAGTTGCTATGTTCAAATATGAAAAATACGTAGAAATATTGTAAGTAGAAAATTACTATTGCATAATACTTCAATTATAATCTACAGGGGTGAAACATTTAGACCTACATTTGCCAGACTTGGTAAGCTGAGTCCCCGTTCAACAGCAAATCCCTTTTCCTGTCAACTGCCACATGCACACAAAATATCGTGATGAAAATTACAACCAGGATTCACTTACCACGAGAAAATGTTTTGTTTATTTCCTGACAGTGTACAGATTTCAAACATTTCATTTACAAGACTATATGTATCGGTATATCATTGATTATTATAAAATATGAACTTAAAACACATAACTTTAACAGGCCAAACAAATAGATTAAGATTTTTAGGATACATGCATTTTTTATGTACTGTAGTGCATTTACCAATAACTGGATGTTTTTAATTGAAATTTTGTAGAAATTTAAGTCAGCAAAACAGACTTTTTGCTCTTTTTTTATGGAAGATGAATTCCAAAGACTAGAACTATACTCCATGAAATTTTAAAACCAGACAGTGTCATCAGGATTGCCATGCGCACAATTGCTTTTGAAATGGGTATAAACATCCCCGATATTGATATTGACAGCTAACATGTAAATGGATTTTAAAGCAGTAGGTTTACATGTATATGATTAACGAGATTCATAGCTGGGTTATAAATCACACAGAATTTTAAGCGGTTTTTATCTTGCCTATTTTAAAGTACCCGACGCTATATACATGTATTTGTATATCATTATTGTACATGTATTATATTCATTTTTATTCGAATTTTTTTGTCACATCTTTCAAATAATACAATAGAATATTCTGTAATTTATCCAAAATAACTCCGTAGACATATACGAGGGTTATCCCAAATGGTCGTAGACAATGTTTATAATGTTAGCATGCAATCAATACTGACCAAATTTTGCATAGACAAAACAAATTCAATGTTCTTTAAAATTATGGATTCTTAAAAATATAATAAAAAGATGTGACGAAAAATACCGGGTCCGACAAATCATATGTTGCCCTAATCCCAGTCTATATCTGTTTTGTTATACCTTTCAGTGCTCACTAAAAATTTAATCAATATATACACAGTATATCATCAATTACTTTATATGGAAAAATTTGGCTTACTCAGTAACAATAAAACAAAAGCTGAGAAAGAACAAAATTAATTATATTTTTATTATATCACAAAAATTATCACAAAACATACTCTTCCTTTCTTCCTTACCTTGTTGGTAGCAACAACTCTTGCAGCTCTTAACTTCGGCTATTTCCGTTTTGACGATATTTGAACGATAATTTTAAATTACTTGTGACGTAGCAGTGACGTTGCGGTCTAACAATACTTATGATGGACCGGCAGGACAGTCAACTGTGAAATTGTTAGACCGATGTAATGAACATTTCTTTTGTTTGACGTTTTATTAGTAATTAATTTATAGAAAGCTATTTATAAGGGTATAACAAGTACAGCTTTTTAAAAAAGCTTACCGTCTTTAGCAACAACCTTAAACAGTAAACTAATCTACATCTTTCAAGTCGTATATTAATTCTTTTGAATTTCTTGATTTCGTATTTCTACATTTTCACTGGTATTAGCCCTACCGCGGTTGTCACTCGATCATCTCCGTACACTGACTGAGACCTTCGGCAAACCCCGGCCGATTCCGTTAAATGTTACCTTCTTCAAACAAATAAGGGGAAAAGAATAAATGCAAATTGTAAAGCCAACAAGGAATAAAAATCAAATCTTATTTGCAACTTGATGAAAATAAAGAGACCTGTTTAGTTATTGCTATTAAAAACATTGTTATTTAGAATTAATTACTGCTGATTTTGTTGTTCGTTTTGTCAATTTTTTTAGGATTGGAAACATTGAAAAATTGTTAAATCGTACGGAAATTAGACCATCAGAAAGTTATCTCCCTTTCCTTGAACAGCATTTCAACCAATGAAATAATTGAAAATTTTCTCATCATGCAATTTCTACCAATCACAGAAGAGAGGAAGTGCAGAGTCCGAAGACTGTAAAAAATACCGTCTTCCAGGAAGATGGTAACAATGGATGTTTGCAGACGCGTGTGAAGCAGAAAAAGAGACCATGACGTTATAAGAGATGTAAATTACGCTTGCTTTCGTGCGCCAATGTACACTTACATGTATTCTTTAGTTCTTTATAATTTGCTTATTAAGGTCTTCCGTCTTAACGGAAGACCTTATAGCAATTCTATTGTTTCTTATTAAGGTCTTCCGTTTCAGACGGAAGACCTTATAGCGATTCTACTGTTTCTTTTTATTATTTTTTTTTCCCCTTTCCTCTTTTCTTTTTTTGACGATTTCTCAGAGATGACTGGACGGATTCTCATGAAATTTTCAGGGATGATAGGAGGTTAAAATATCTTTCAATTGCAGTTTTCAGTTTATCAATTTTTACTTCCGGTCGTCAGAAATGTCCGATTTCCGCTTTTTTCAAAAAAATTTTGTCCCAGTCATATCTCAGAAACGGTAAGAGATGAAGACACCAAACTTATATGAGTAATAGATCTTGATTAGTAGGCAAAACCATTTGGGTTAACATTGTCCGCCGTCACTTCCGGTCGTCACAGGAAGTGATCAAAGAAATCAAAAATTTCAACTTTTCTTTTATGAAACTTTTTTAGCATCACATTATTCGTCTTATTTGTAGTTTTGAAATATGTCAGTCCCACCGGAAACAAAAACGACAACTTCCGGTTATAAGAGAAAAACTACTTAATTTGAGTACTTTTCTTTCCCATAAATATTTCTTATAGATAAAGTATTTGTAATGATTTTCGGATATGTTATTCAGACTGCAACTGTCTACAATAACGTCAAATATTTTTGTAAAATTCACTTCCGGTCGCCTGATTTTCTGTCCTCAAAATGAGAAGTTATCATAGCTAGATCTCGTAAACGGTAAGAGCTTAAGACATCAAACTTATAGGAATGGTAGATCTCGATGAGTATGCGAAACTATGTGGGTTAAGATTGTCCGCCGTCACTTCCGGTTGTCACAGGAAGTGATCAAAGAAATTGAAAAATTCAACTTTTCTCTATAGAAACTTTTTGCATCACATTATAGCATCTTATTTGTAGTTTTGAAATATGATAGTATCATCGGAAACAAAATCGACAACTTCCCGTTAAAAGAGAAAAACTACATAATTTGAATATTTTTCTTTCCCATAAATACTTTTTATAGTTAAAGTATTTGTAATGATTTTTGGCTATGTTATTCAGACTGCAAATGTCTACAGTAATGTCTAATATCTCAGTAAAATTCACTTCCTGTCACGAGACTTCCTGTCCTCAAAATCAAAAGTTATCATTGCTAGATCTCGTTAACGATAAGATATTAAGATACCAAACTACTAGGAGTGGTAGACCTTGATGAGTAGACAAATCCTTTGAGTTTAAGATCATCCACCGTCACTTCCGGTTGTTACAGGAAGTGATCAAAGAAATCAAAATTTTAAACTTTTCTTTATGGAATCTTTCTTAGTATTACCTTAATAGCTTTTTACTAGTAGTTTCGAAATATGTCAGTCCCATTCGAAACAAAAACGACGACTTCTGGTTATGAGAGAAAAACTGCATAAATTGAATTTCCTACTCTCCCATAAATATCTTTTATAAAAAAAAGTATTTGAAATGATTTTGGGACATGTTATTCAGACTGAAAATGTCTAGAGAAACCTCAAAATGAGACCTTTGACCCTTACTCCAAAAGTAATAAAGAATTATTCATTACATTTATCTAGATTCAGCTTCAAGTGTTTATCTCAAGTTTACCTCTCTCTTTCTCTCTCTCTCTCTCTCTCTCTCTCTCTTTGATGACCTTGACCTTTGACCTTGTTCTTTGGCCCCATTGACCCAAAGATCACAATCAAGCTTACGGTCGTGGAGGTATTTGCAACTCTTACTCTAACAAATGCTTAAAAAAAATCCCCTCCCTCCTAAAAAAAAAACAAAAAACAATCAATTATACCAACTTAGAGAAAATGTCTACAAGTCAAACGAAACGAAATATCGGCATAAGATTCGTAATAAAAGAAAGAAGAGACCTTAAAGAAAGTGTCCTGAGAGTTTTAAGGTGAGTCTCTGAAGTATTTTGAAATTCTAGTGAATATCGGCAAAATCTGCATTTTTTTCTGTCTGAAATTAAGTTCTTGCTTAGCATAAAAATTATTTAAAACTCGTATTGGCTATTTCTGCAATTATTGTTAATATAATTCGATTCTCCTGCTCCATTACGACATTTTAATACCAAGTATTCTTGCTTTCTTAGGTGTATGGAATTTATTTTAATTTTATTTAGATTTAAATATGAATCGGCTGAAACTCGGAAACGACAATTTTTCATATCAATTAAATTTCCACGCAATTGAGATGGGTTAATTGCAGTTACCCCGCTTGATAGGATATGGTGATGAAAAAATGCCCATGACTCATTCACTGTTTTTCCGGGATTTTGTACAAGTTCTATAACTTAGATAGTCCTCTCCTAATATAACATTTTGTAAAATTGCCAAAGTAAAACAAACATATATACATATGGTCTACTATATACAGTCTGTTGATCATCATATAATTATTCACTTCAGTTGCAATCTTTCCAATTTTCGCTTTCTTTATTTATAGGAAAGATTTACTATTAAGTGAACTTAAAAATGAATACTTGTATTTCGTATCTTTCAAATGATTTCTTTAATGTATTCAACTTTCCTCTAAACAAATGTTTGATATGTTTACAAAGCATCTATGTTTAAATGTAATGTTATTGTCAATAAGTTTTGCATTTCTGTCACAAAATTGTTGCTATATAATACATATTTGATACTTTGTGCATATATGTCTGTTGAAGTCTTAGAAAATTTAGATAGTTGATTGTTATTAATGCTTCTTAGTTTTTATTATATTATCTACTAATTGTCTGATAAATTTTCAACAAATTTGTTTATTTTGTAAAGAAATAAAAGTAAAATCTTATTCCTATTTTCTGTTTTTATTATAAGTATCATAACTAATGTTACACCCCCTTAAAGGAGAGATATGTTATTGTTCAATAAAAGCATATTACACTTCAGAGTTGATAGTACAAATGCTATATTCTGCAGAAATACTGAGATTGACCTCTTTATGACTAAATTGTTAATGAGATAGGCATTAAGCACTGGTTGAAAAGAAAACCATTCTTAGCAATTTTATGCTTATATCAAGCCCAATTACTGTAAATAAATAGAAAGAGGAAGTCCATACTCTAACACCTACATGCATAATTCTTGCAAGTAAAGGTCTTTTACTCAGGTGAGCGATGTGGCCCCTGGGCCTCTTGTTAAGATTTCATCAGGATCGCAGCACTTTTCAGATACCTTAATAGTTCTAAAGGTTGAAATGTAAAAGCTTACTTTGATCCATAGAGTGTATGCCCTTGCACTAGATCGATTTATTAAGATCCCCCACATAACCCTCCGATGTACTTGCCTACAAATATACGGCAGTGTCAATTAAATACGTAATGTACAGAAAATATAATTATAAAATAGTGAAGAAGACATTAAATTCAAGTTATTAGCCCATAGAATATCTGTAAATAATAATTTATTTAATTAGAAAATACATATTTTGTTGAGAAAATATTACTTGATCTGTCTCTCACTGCATACAAACTACGTCACTTTGTAAGAAATGACGTCATATTGACAAGAGTTTTGCGATCAGTGACTTGTTTATAACTTGTAATGTGGGATTTAACTAACGATAAAATAACACGCTGTAGTAAGTGTTTATGTAGTTTGATTATTTCTTACTGGTTAAATTAGCAGATAAACTCATTTTGTGGTATTTTAAAGAAATGTTGTGTGCATGACGTATATTGTGAATGATGTCATAGTCAAGTTTTCCCGTACAAATTAGGCTCCTCCTCCTTTTTGTAGCCTTAACTGTGCTGTGTTGTCGTTTTCTTCAAGGGCAACTTATCTGTGCTTTAAAATAGCCCGTTGTTTTCGTTGAATTAAAGGTTGAGCTTAATATCTATATATTAAGTGAACTTCCATGTCAATTGTAAAAGTCAGCGCTTCTCGTAAAAGTCCAATTGGCAAACGTCATTTTCCAAAATGCTATCAACGATATCAGCACCGGGGTATACCCTTCCAATTCACTACACCTAACTGCTTTATTGTCGGTGATGTCGGCGTAAAATGGTGGCACGTATTCGTGCTGGTTTTCTTTCATTACCTTTGTTTATTGTTTGTTGCAATTACGTTTATTTGTATTTATTTCTGACCTGTGCAACTGCTGTAAGTTTCTTTGGCAGATCTTACTCTCAAGCATTAGATGAAGAACAACTATTTGTGTTGCTACTGAGTGCTGTGCGGTAACCTTTACTTTTGTCATAACTAATGAATAGTTGGTGCTATGGCTTTTATATTTAACATGTATATTAATTGTTACAAAGCGGTATTTTAGTGGATGTTATTATTCTTTTTCCTTTTGACTTTGACAAGAGCCACTTATACAAAACTCAACCTTGGCAATTACTTTTCAACAGTTAGAACTAGAGCTTTCAAATTTCACAGGTATCTTTCTAGTAACAAGACACTCCTATTGATACCAAATATGTTGACCTTTTCTTATTCTCGCAATAACATTTGAAGAGTTGGTACAAGGGCTTTGTTATTTTCCATATAAATCCATTCTTCTAACGAAGTCTTCCCTTGCATTCCATTAATTTGAACCTTTGAACTTGACTTTGGAGGAGACTGGTTGTCACTAAAATAGAGCTTTTCGAGATGTAGAAGTATCAGAAAAGCTTGCTTATCAACCCTCTCAATGAAATAATTTTCAATTAAAACAAGATTTGTTAGTCGAAACTGAGATATATTGAAAAATATATTTTTTGTGAATCTTCCTATACCGTAATTGATAAATTGAAGGCTCTATGTGTCATCGGGAATAACAGGAATATAATATAAGAATTCTTCTTGATCTTTAGAGATTACTAACATGTTTCTGCAGACAAAGCATATTTACATGTATCTGCATCATGGCCACAGAAAAGCTCCGAATAGTTAGAAAAATATCCTTAATGTATTTGACGGATACATGAAGGATATGGAGATAACGAACAGTATTCAATCTTTCGTTTTAGAATGTTATACATGTACTACAAATTTCATGCAGTCTCTTTTTATTATAAGATTTTGAAATGGCATGGACAATTGCTCCAAGTGTTCATAAGGAACACCCTCAGATGACCATAAATATAACTAGAGCAAAGCTCGTTGCAAAGCAACGAGTAGGTCTTCCGTCCAGTTTGACCAGAAGTGGCTTTCATTTTTCACAAAAATGAGAAATAACGCCCAAAAATGCTTTTAATCCTCTAAAGCTAAGTTAATTAATGCAAAAATAAGCCATTTTTGCTACTTCCAGTTTGACCGGAAGTGACGACGACGGACGGTAAATTAAGTTTTAAGCTCCCAGATACATATGTTATCCAAAAACTTGTCAGAAACGGCAAAAATACGCGTTTTCCGACTACTTCCGGTTTGGCCGGAAGTGACGACGTTGGACTTATTTTGACTCCATTAGATTATGCTTGACATTTTCAACAACTTTGCTTCTTTGATGTACATGTATAACAAATTCTCAATACTTTTTGAGATATCTGGAAAAAACTTTTGGCCCCTCTAGATCCCTTAATTTAGGAGTCAGCCCTTTTTCCGACATATCATTTGAAAGATCTTCTAATTCTGCACAAATTATGTTCTATATATTTTAACAAAATATTTTTAGTTTAGAAGTTAAAAAGCAAATATGAGTTATTTTTGGATCTTTAAAGCGTTCTAATTTTTGACCCCTATATAGCGCCATTTTGAAAAGAGAAATCGAAAAACAAAAACCGATGTGCACAATTTCAATCCTTCTATTATCTAAAATCAGTAGAATTTCTGCTCCAGCTTTAGCCGTTTCTGAGCCTTTGTCTGGAAACGAAAGCCTAGAAGATAAAAAGCAAATATGAGTAATTTTTGGATCTTTAAAGCGTTCTAATTTTTGACCCCTATATAGCGCCATTTTGAAAAGAGAAATCGAAAAACAAAAACCGATGTGCACAATTTCAATCCTTCTTTTATCTAATATCAGTAGAATTTCTGCTCCAGCTTTAGCCGTTTCTGAGCCTTTGTCTGGAAACGAAAGCCTATAAATTTTCATTTAAAGGGAAATTACTCAAAACCGGAAGTGACTTTTTGAAATGTTAGACAGCATTCTGATAGAGTTTAGTAAGTTCTAGTACCTCTGAAAATTTGAGCGAAATCAATTGAGAAATGAGTGAGATATGAGGCTTCAAAGTTGGCGTCTAGGAAGTAGAAGAAAAAAAAAGAATAACTAGAGCCGAGCTCGTTGCAAAGCAACGAGTAGGTCTTCCGTTGGAGCTGTGGACAGGAAGTACCGACCTTGGGTCAAGGTCACTGCACTTTCTTATGTAAACAACCTTTTCTTCTCATCATGAGCCTCCAGTGAATCTTAATTACAAAGTTATGCTTAAACATTTTTTCTCTCTCAGTGACATTGATTTGCCAGAAAGACCTTTGATCAGGGTGACATGACACAACCTCCAATCATAAGTAATCTATGTTTCAAGTAAGAGCCTCCAATGATTTTCACTTACTAGTTCATAGCCTGGAAAAGAACAGATTTCTTCTGTCAGTGACCTTGATTTTAACAGAATAACCTTGGCTCTTTGTCAAGACAAACCCTCAATCTGAAACAACTTTTAGAAATTCATAACTCTGACAGGTATTTTACAACTTTTCTGTCATTGGCCCTGAATTTGTTTAAATGACCTTATTTTAAGTCATCTGAAAACCGGCGGACTATAAGCAATTTGTATCAAGTATGAACTTAAACAAATATAGTCAGAATGAAAAAAATACTATTTCCTGAGTCAAAATCGTAAAAAAAACAATTTTTTTTATCACAAGCAATCTCTGTATCAAGTACCAGCTTACAGATATTCTCGATTACATATAAATGAATGCAACAAAACATTAATTTTTTCTCCAGTGAACTTGAATTTCCCGTAATATTGCCTTGAATAAATACAATGACACATCCTAGGATCATTTGAAATCTTTGTATCGAGTACAAGCTTCTGTTTTTTTTATGTTATAGCCTGACCTTCTGGGAAAAACTTTCAGGGAAAGACAGACATATGGACAGTTAAACAGACCGTTTCATTCCCTCCCATCCACACTACCTCCCAAAATACACAATCACTTTGCAAGGGAAAACTCTAGTCATGATTTGAAAAAAAGTAATCTTTTTTATATCAGGAAGCTTTCATAAATATGGTTTCTCATACTTGCCCTGAAGTTCGTAAGAATAATATTTCAAAACGACCCCTTCTTTTTTTTTAACTGACCGTTTTCTTCATTGTTTTCATTTTATATCCCCCAAGGTTGCCCGCATAGCGCAGTGATTAGAGAGACTGCTCTATAGTCGCGAGGTAAGGATCAGCTCCTTACGTCGTGGTTTCGAATCCCACTGTGGGACGTGGGGACCTGTTCTTCCGATGAGACCATTAAAACAAGGTCCTGTGTCGCTTTAGGTGCTGGCACAAAAAAGATCCCTCCCTGCTCAAAGGACCTAAGTGCCGATTATAAGACAATTAATGTTTAACTATGGTGCCAGTTATAATTTTAACAGTTTAAATTAGGAAATAAAAGTGTGTAATTACATGATAAATTTCTGATATTCAGTACATGTAGCTGCAGATTGTTATTATAAGTTTTTAAATTTTCGATTCCGTACATACGATGCGGGTTTATTACTACTTACATGTTCATTGTATAACCTGCTGCTGATATTTTTAAAATCACGGAACAAAATTAAAATGTTAGCACACTATACTAATCATTTACAGGTTTTGAATAAATTATTACACAAATTAAATTCATTGCTTTAAAATCTTGAATTATTTTTTCAACTTGACCATTCAACCTGTAATAAAAATGGGCATTGTGCAAGCACAGAAGTCACTTATGAAGTTTACAGGTGCAGAGATACTTATCGATGTTTAGTCCATTTCATTGAGTATAATTCTAATTAGATCCTTATGATTCGGAAGATTTTCTTTAAAAGTTTAAAACTGAAATAGCCATGGTAAAAATCTGTGATGAAAAAAATGTGTTTGGGAAAATTTGTGTTGAAAACAGATTCATTTGTGTGTTAAAAGCACAAATTAAGCTTGTGCATTTAAATCAATATTGGTTGAAGTTAAGTAACCGCAGATCGCCAGTCCTTACGCTATGAATCGTCAAAATGAAAAGTAAAATTACACATTGAACTAACGAACTATAAAAATTAAAGATTGATTAATGTACATATAAAATAAATACCCCAGCGTTTTGTTCTAAAGTCTAACCTAAGATATTTTAAAATATTTTTGAAAGATTCGATTTACTTACAGAAAATAATGTTTTCCGTCAGTTTGTAAAATTAGATTCAACATTCGACCACGCTGTGTAAATTATTGTCAACAAGCGATGGAAGGAATGATTGGTCGCGTAATTGTAAACAAACACAAAGCCTAGATAGCTGGTTTAGATAAACATGTATCACGATCAAATTTAAAACAAAGATAAGCCAACATATTAATCTCAAATATCCGAGAATAATAATTTTCCATTAATTGTAAAATAGTTTTAATACACCAATTATTTTGTCTATGACTACGGGGTCAATGGTTCGCCGCGGTGTGTCGCTTTAGATTTTCTTGGACACGTGTAATCGTAAGATTACGCAATGGTACACACGCTTAAAATCTGGGTTCCAGGTGAATGTGAGAATCGCACGGTAAATAATTTTTGTATTATTTGACTCTTTAAAAGTTCTTTTTATGAGATCCGGGCCTTTATTGTTTTCGTTCATATTGTTTGTGTTCATATTTAAACGAAGAAAAGATACTAGCTCGTGCTTTTTCTATAACTCTTTCTCTTGGAAAGATCTTGATTAATAAAATGAAAATGATGCCATTGAATACCCTGAACGTGAACCAAAGAACACGTTTAAAACCTAATTTAAAAAAAAGAGATATGCTACAGCGTTGTAAAATATTTATTACTTACGGCAAGTTTACTGCAATTCTACGCATAAAGACTAAAGAGTTTTCCTTCAATAGCAAGATGAGAACTGTCTAGCTTTCTTTCCTATAATACGTAAGACTCGAAAAAATTAATATTTTCATAGGACAGAGATAGTATTAAGAAACAATTTAATATATTTTAAAAAATGAATTTAACCATTCTGTGTTTTTATTTGTGTATAACTGGGGGTCGCTGGATTACCCGCCGATTGATTCCCGGTGACCGACTTTGCCCCGCGTTATCGAGGGAGGCGCGTTATATAATTGTAAACAAACAAGGTGAATGTAAAGGCGTGTGATAGTAAATAAGCATGACAATTTGGGGGAAAAAAGCACAAAACACTTCAAGAACTTTATTCTAAAGAATATTAGCATCCAATGTAGCCATGATTTTTATTTAAAGTAAGTTTGTTTTATATACACGCATGAGAAGCTCTCATTTAGGAGCTGAGCGAAAAGAATTACTAGTACATATATAGGTCATGCATCTAGCTCATTTTAAACAAGACTAGAACAAAAGAACAATTTCATAAGATCAGTAAGATGTTAAAGCACAACTTTATTATCAAAAGTCATTCGAAATATTAATCGTTTTGAGATATATAGCAAAAACTTTCAAGGGCACTAGATCCCTAATTTTAGGGGTCAGCCCCTTTTTAATGATATCAAATGAAAGCTCTTGCAATAATGCACAACTTTTATTCAATATGTCTTAACAAAATATTTTTAGTTTTCAAGAAAAAAAGGAAAATATGTGTAAATTTTCACTCTTTTAGGCGTTCTAATTTTTGACCCCTATAAAGCGCCATTTTGAATATAGAAATCGAAAAACAAAAACCGATGTGCACAACTTCAATCCTTCTGTTATCTAAAACCAGTAAAAATTCTGCTCCAGCTTTTGTGGTCTCTGAGCCTTTATCCGGAAACGAAAGCCTATATTTTTTCTTATAAAGGGAAATAACTCATAAGTGGAAGTAAATTTTTAAAATGTTAGACATTATTCTGATAGAGTTTATTACCATCTATAATGTCTGAAAATTTGAGCAAAATCTATTAAGAAATGAGTGAGATATGAGGGCTCAAAGTTGGCGTCTAGGAAGTAGAAGAAAAAAAAGAATAATAATCTTTACCAACAGAATCAGTAGAAGGTCTTCCGTTGGAAACGGAAGACCTTAATGAAATTCCCATCGTCAATCTTATAAAATTATGCAATGATTCTGCAATGAAATAAATTTTAAATTAGATATTTAAACTCCGAAGTATTAACTAAAAGTCATTCAATGACTCTCTATTTAGTTGCTTTCTTACTCGTATTTCCATAATGCCAACTATGTAATCTGTTTATTAGGATATACAATATAATAATATTGTAAAGTCTACTCTTCTAACATAATAGTATACGCTTGTTTATACAGTTTAGTCATAGGATATTTAGACATAATTGATAAAACGTTTCTGTTTGGAAACAATTTTTGTTTATTAGACGAAATTTACTTTCATCTTTTTTAGTAATTAAACCCTTTCTCCTATAACCATGGGACATGTGGGGGGGGGGGGGGGCATCAATTTTCATTAGGATATAATGAAGATCAAATTTCATTTATGGGCGAGCGTGGTTATTATTAATAAATCAATGCGAAAAAATTAACATGCGGAACTTCCTTGATCCCAAGTAAATTTAAAAGACAGCAAAGATCCGTAAGGAGAAACGTTATTCGACTTCTAATTAAAAACATCAACAACACTTGTATTTAACAGAACAGATTTCGTGTAACTAAATAAAATCTAGCTGCTAAATTGACTGAGGTATCAAAGACGTTAATTGGCCTACATAAGTCTCCATAGAAGTCAACTCTCCGCATGTGTTCAAATAACGTGCTTTTATTAACCTTTAAATATCACGATGTTATCTTAAGATAAAAGTCTCGTTATCATAAAAGAAGAATATAGTTTTTTAAAATTTATTTAATTGGGCTTTCGAAGGGTGTCCCATACACTGTTTTACTTTGTTCGATTGTTCAGTTTTACGTGATGAAAAATATACGTAGCACTATGTTTGCATCTTTTTTAAAGGCATGTGGACCATTGTTTCAGTTCCATTGAAAGTAACTTTAGTTGATAAGCATAAAAGGTCCTTTATTATTATTGAGTGATCGAAAACGTTTAAACGTTTGTTTTCTATTTGTATTATATAATGGCAAAAATATCGGGACCTGTGTTTCGACTTCTTGAAAGTTTGGTCGCCCAAAACCAAAATCATTTCTCACATGACAAACGATCGTATACACAATACTTACATATTTTACATTCAATTTTTAAAATAAAACAGGTTCAATATCCTGAAGTGTATATCAAATACAAGTATTTAGCTCAAAAATCTATCTTTGTTATTAATGGATCTATTGCAATGAAATTGTACAGTAACTACTGCAACCTTCCCAAATATTTCAAATGAAAAAACTGAAACAACCAAAATGTTCTCATTATATGCTTTAATATAGGGACACTAAGAACACCATTTCAGACTTGAGTTACTTAGTTATTCCATATCTTCATCTGTATACTACATTATGTCTTCAGTTTCTCTTTTGTCTTCTTCATTTACATCTCTTCCGTGAAAGCGTCTCCCTGTCAAATAAAATGCTTTATACTGAAGATTACTTTTTTTTTTAAAATACGCTCTCTAAACCATACGTTCCTTTCCTTGTGTATGTGATAAATCAATTTAATCAATTTATCTCTGACTTTTTACACCAACTTGAAATAAGAAAATAAAATCATAGTCTTAACTACTTCGAGCAGTCCTACATATAAAGCACGATTTCATTGGCGCTTTATCGGCAAATGCCGTTACCGGAGGTAGTTTTCTTTTATCAATAATTCTTTTGAGAAAAAAAACTTTTAAACAATGAACCCAAGGAGAGAATTATTACACTTTCATAGATATATAATCACTGTGTAAAGAAACCTTACTTACTTTTGCAGTAATACTTCACTCTAAGGTATTTGTAGGTTCCTACACATGGGTCTCCAAATACGGAATTGCTGGCTTTAACGGAGCAGCGACTTTTTCCATTGCATAATCTTTTTACCACGAAGTTGGATTTTCTGGATCTACATTTTGTGGAACAATGGCTGGCACCCTTTCTTGAACAGGTTCTCGTGTTTTGTCGACCATACGCAGCATAGTGCACTTGAATGTACCGATGACTTCCGCATCTCAAGATCATTCGGCGATGTTCACATGTCGTTTTTGTACGTACATACTTTCCTGTTATTTTAAGGAAAATTATGCAATTAAGACATATAATAACAGGATTATAGCAATTCTTTGATTATCTGAACAAGTAAGTAATTGTAAGTTTTACATTATTTTTGCAACAATAAGATATTAGCCAGGTGTTAGATGTTAGATCCGCCTATTTGTGGTTAAGGTGTCCACATTGTTTGTCTGCCGTTCATTATCAACTGACTTAGGAATAAAAGAGAGAAAGGGGTGTATAAAAGAGAGGGAAGAAGAGCGGGTTGTATTCATTACTAACAAAAACCTGTTTTAAATTACCTGCCGCCCATATTCATGTACGCCGTGTAGCAACCTCTAATGATAAAACGCCGCTTAATGATACAAATAGCATTAAGCGTTGCAATTGCAACGCCTAATGCCATAAATTATTGCATTTATAGCTGACATCATCAACCGCTAATGCTAAATCGCCGCTTAATGACAGAATTATATGATTAAGCGTCACAAATGCAGTGCAACATCGACGCTTAATGAAACTAGCAAATATCGACGTATTCGACGCTTAATGATACACACTGGTGTATCATTAAGCGTTGCAGTTGCAACCCTTAATGATATAAAATTTAGAAATCGCTTGTAATATCTAAGAGAAACACACATCCACCTTTCCTGAACAATGAGATATCACTTGTCAAAATATTTATATATGCCCTTGTGCTATATAAATAGTAATTATTAAGGTTTTACTGTGTTTTCTATCTAGTCAAGGGAACGTCTTAAACCCCCGATGTTTAAGAGATAGCCGGAAGAAAGAGATACAAACAAAGGGATAAAGAAAATGATATTCAAATCCTTTAAAAGAACCATTTTTAACTGAAAATACAGAGGCAAACAAGCAATTACATTCCTTTTCAATTTATACAATGATTTGAATAATCAACGTGAAATATATATATGTTTTCGATTTGATATACATGTAGCTTAACACATATCACTGTTTACGTTTCAGATATACGTATCGAGATTTTCACTATTGCTTCGTTTCTCCAAATTCCGAAAAAGAGAGACATAAATATTATATTTATGTTTATGGATATATAACAAAGAATACAAGTACATGTTATACATAGAATAATATATATTGTGTTGAGAAAAAGGTTCATTTATACTTTAATAATGAGCCCTGTTACTTGAATACATCACTGTTGCATGATTATTTAAGAATCAATTTTGAATTTTAGTATTTATCAAATTACAATATACATATTGACTGAGGTTGAAGAGGCTGTTTTTTTTTAATTCTAAATATTTCATTTGTAGTACATTTTTTTTCTCTCGATATATAAGACTTAGTTTACATCTGAATAATATTAAAATGAAATAAATTTAAATGAATATAGTTCTTTTTTCGGTACAAGAGAGACCCTCTCTATTAATACTAGTATTCATCAGAAGTATTTCGTTCACTGTGAATGGTTATTGAAAGGTCGCATGAAAGGTCCGACTATGCTTTACTTGGACCCGGACCACAATTAGCTTTCATATAGACTAATATAGTAAAAACATGTGTTTTATTTTCTTTGTTACATTTTTTAAAAATCTTCATTTCCAAAATATCTTTGACCATATGATAGAGCAATGTGTCAGATAAATATTCACATCAAGAAATAGTGGTGTTCAATGTGTAATTCCCTGTTTATCAATAAACTTCTGACGTCATGACCTCAGGATAGCTCTCCTTTGGCAAAAGAAGTGTAAACAAACAAAATGACTGCTCTATTCAATACATATTTCTATTCACAATTTTTGCTTGAGATGCACCTTCATGCATATCATTGTAAACTTTAGACATCAAACTTTTATTCTATACCAAAAGAGTATCACAAACATGTGAACTGTTTTTTTTATATTTTTATCATTGAAAGGGAGGTATGTGAATTTCCTACATGTGCTACGTTTTAGCCATTTGACCTTCACCCTTTAATTGTGGTCCGGATCCTATATGTATTGGTTAATACTTTAATGAGCTACAAAATATTCTCGTCTCATGCAACTACGGCTAGATTGGGAGAGGATGGTATATTTTGACAGTGGTTAACGACGTTCCAAAGTTTTCACTTTCGCAAATCAAAGTTCCAAAGTTTTTTACTTCGCTTCTCTGGTTATTATATTTAACTAAAGTAAACTATGTAGTTTTCTATAGTATTTTCTAAGGCTCAAGTGAGCTTTTCTGATCAAAATTTGTCCGTTGTCTGTCGTTTTCGTCGTCGTCGTAGTTGTTGTAAACTTTTCACATTTTCATCGTCTTCTCAAGAACCACTGGGCCAATTTCAACCAAACTTGCTACAAAGTATCCTGGGGTGAAGAGAATTCAAGTTTGTTCAAACAAAGGGCTATGCCTTTTTCCAAGGGGAGATAATTATGAATTAGAGAAAAAATAATGGCATTTTTAAAAAATTTTCTTCTCAAGAACTACTAGGCCAGGAAAGATGTACTTCATGTGGAATCACCCTCACGTAGTGAAGATTCAAATTTGTTCAAATCATGACCCCCGGGGGTAGGGTGGGGCCAAAATGGCCGATCAAATTTGAACATACAAATATATAGGAAAAATCTTCTTCTCAAGAACCACTTGGCCAGGAAAGATGAAACTCATGTGGAATCATCCTCAGGTAGTGTAGATTCAAGTTTGTTCAAATCAATGACGCCTGGGGTAAGGTGGGGCCAAAATGGCCGATCAAAGTTTTACATAGGAATATATAGGAAAAATCTTCTTCTCAAGAACCAATGATACAGGAAAGATGAAACTCTTGTGGAATCATCCCCAGGTAGTGTTGATTCAAATTTGTTCAAATCATGATCCCGGGGGTAGGGTTGAGCAGAAATGGCAGATAAAAGTTTTATATAGTAATATATGTGGAAACCTTTTAAAATCTTCTTTTCAAGTACTTCAAAGCCATGCTTAGTGATATTTATCGGGAATCATCATCAGGTAGTGTAGATTCTAGTTTGCTCAAATCATGATCCCCTGGGGGGTTAAAATTCAAGCCCCCTTCCCGATCCCCACCCCCAGTAAACTTTCAGTTCTGATCTGATATGTGCTTTTTCCTAGCCAATTGCTCAGGTGAGGATGTGGCCCCTGGGCCTCTTGTATTAAGCAGAACCGACTAAAAGGCGAGTATAAATGGTACATGTATACCGAAATAGATCATTCTTTGCTGACAATTGCAGTGGAGACAGACAGAAATCTTTCTAGTTAGGAATAGAATTAACAACTTTTGAATAATATAAGACATTATATTGTTTCTAATTATTCCAAACATAAAGTACAATGCTTTGATATGCTTGGACTCTTAGTATTTCAGGCATGGCGCTACATAATTAGATGTTAAATCGATTCCACAATGTCACTAGCTCATCTGATTCTATACATAAAAAGTAGCACAAATACAAGGAAAGAAAGAAACACAGAAGTCTTTCTGTGTGCTGTCTAGTTGGCAAAAATAAGCACGAGCTAGAGTTTTTATTGCAATGACATTTAATTAATGTTCATTTTTTTTATCGTTATAAAAAACAATACTTTGATAGGAAATAGTTACTTTAAGACCCTGGGTAGCACATGTAATTTAGATGATAAAAAGAAACGTAAGTTGCATATAAAGCAAGTCGGTGGCAAAATTTTACAAGTAAAGAGGAGCGCCTCCAAAAATGGAGAATAAAAAATTCCTAATCTTCCCAAAAACATTAAAGAAATATTTAACTTAAGTAGGGTTCTTCTCTGATTTCTGACTAGATGGAATATTCAAAGTATATTTCTTGATATGTCATATATTTAGATGTAAGAGGTTTAAAAGACCATATTTTCCTTTCCGCATCACAATTATACAGCTGGAAATAGAAATGGTAAACTGCGTTTGAAAACTAGCAGGGACTATATTTTTGGCGTAATGGTAGCGTATGAAAATATCTTCTTTTCTGCCTCTCAAAATTATTATAGAACATTGAATTTAGTTATAATTTTTACGCAATCAAAGACTAGACGAAATTTTCAAAATGTAAGTTCAATCAATAATAAGGGACTAAAGTTTCAAAATATATCAAATAAATAAGATTTTTCACACACACTAGAACGATGTTTGCTTTTAAATGCTTCAAATCCAAGTACAGATTTGAGCCAAAAATCCGCAAAAAGTTTTATCTTAGTAAACGATCAAAACTATTAGTTTTTGTATCATTTTGTACCTTTATGTGCCAACTTTACTATATGTGAAAATTGGAAAAATTTAAATACATGTATAGGAAGCATATAAAAATAACTAATAAATACTAAATAATTAAGAAAAATAGAGGATATTCGGATTAGCATTTATCCATTTTATTTAAATTACCATGTCAATTTGATGATACTATCTTAAAGGCCCTATATGGTAGAATCTTGTTGTGTAAAAAAAAATAATCCTTTGAACTACAAATAGGGATCGCATTATTGGAAACAGTAATTTTAGCTCTACTGGTCAGAGACTAGAAGAGCTTATGCGATAGTAATGCGTCCGTCCGTCTAGCTGTCCGTCTCTCTGTAAACATTTTTTTTAAAACGCTACTCCTCCTACAGTTTTGGTCTGATTTCAATATAACTTGGCACACAAATATACTACACTAACTAAAGATACATAGGAAATTTCATCGCGGTTTTTGATTTCGATGAACAGTGTTGCCATAATAACTAAATATAGAATTTTCTGTGAAATTTCTTTAGAATATTACTTGTCCTACAATTTTTGAATGATTTCAATATAACTTGGTACACAAGTAGACTACACTTAGATAAATAAAATTGTGCATCAGTTTTTGATTTTGATGAGCAAGGTTGCCATCATTAGTAAAGATAGAAATTTCTGTGAAATCCCTTTAAAACGCTACTCCTTCTACAGTTTTGGTCTGATGGTAATGGCTTCCTTTCTCATCCATTGTTATAAGTACAAACCAGTAGAGCTACAGTCTTGATAGAGATTCTGGTTTAATGTTAAGGTCAGACGACATGTTCCTCAAAAATTTAAATTTTTCTTAAGAGATTGTCATTGAAGAATAGGGACTTAAACAAGATTTCTCGCAAAAAATTAGGGTACCTTACCAGCCATTTGAACAAGATACCAAAGGTTCATATTTCTTATATAACCCTATTGGATAATCTTCTGAACGGCCGCCATTTTTTGTGTACCTATATCTTAAAACATTTTGAAAACAATGTAGAAATCAGAAGAGAATGTTAAATATGATTTTTTTTTATTTTATTCCAAGAAATACAAAACATATTATTAAGGAACGTGTCGTCTGACCCTAATGTCCAGTAAAAAGGTAATGACCTTGACCTGAACTTGCCTCTAATATTAAGCGGTCAAATTTATTCTTACTGATACCATTACAAATATTGTCCTCTTGATTCTGTGAACATTTCATTAGTTTTTAAATACAAGAAATGTGAGAAGAACCCTACCTTAACCAACATAAAATATTTATTAATGTAAGTAAGCCCTACCCCATCCCATCCCGACGTTTACAAACATACTTTGTCTCATTACTTCTCCTTAAATTGAAAACTTCCATTAAACTACAGCGTAGTTTGATCGGCTTTTTTTATTTTGATGAGAAAGTCGGTGATGTTACATTGGACGACAAACTGAAATTTATAGGTTTTTTTCACGTCTGGCGTAAAAAAACGAAAATATCCTTAAAAAATACTACAGTAAACTAAAGTTTACTTTAGTTAACTATAGTACCAAAGTAAACATTTAAAACTTAAATTTACTATTAATAGTGAAAACTTTGGAACTTTGATTTGCTATAGTAAAAACTTTGAAAATTTGATTTACTACAGTGAAAACTTTGGAATTTAATGAACAATAATAACGACTTTGAAACTTTGATGTAATTATGTTTTGATTCCTATTCTTAATATTTCATTACATTTCAAGGTTAAGATTAAGAAAAAGGTTCCAGCATTTTTTTTTAGGAACAGGACCATATTTCTAAAAGAGTAGTGTACAAGAAATGAATACTAGTACATGCCTTAATAGAGAGGGTCTCTCTTGTACCGAAAAAGAACTATTCACTTTAGTCAGATTTAAACTTTGTCTAATATATCGAAAGAAAAAAATATATCTCTGTCGAGACTGTAGCTCTATTCGTTTGTACTTACTTATAATAAAGGAAGAAAAAAGGAGCAATTGGGGCTTAAAACTTTATAAAAGCAATAAATAGAATGACAGTCCTTAATTAAGTCTATTTTTGTGGCAAGATTGCAATAAAACTACAACTGTAGTAAAAGCTTTCAATAAAATTTTACAGAATTTTCAATTTTAGTTACCATGGCAACATCAATCAACAAACTCAAAAACACGAAACTGATAATAGTGTATGCCAGTATAGTCTACTTGCATGCCAAATTATATTACAATCTGACTAAAACTGTAGGTGGAGTAGCATTTTGAATGAATTTCACAGAAATTTCTATTTTAGTAACCACGGCAACACCGTTGATCGAAATCAAAAACAGATATCTTTAAGTGTACTCTACATGTGAGCTAAGTTATTTTAAAATCAGACAAAAAATGTTGGATAAGTAGCATTTTATTATATTATTTCTATCTTTAGTAACTTAGGCAGAAATCAAAAACCGATGCAGAAATTAAGTATCTTAGTGTAGTCTATTTGTGTGCCAAGTTATATTGAAATCAGAACAAAACTGCTGGGGGAGTAACATTTTGAAAAAATTGTTTACAGACAGACAGACTGACAGACAGGCAAATGTACTACAAAATGAAGTATGCGTCATTTAAAATTTTAAAAACATCAGCTTCATCAACTCCATTCGACATGTTTCTCATAATTTGATAATTATATACCCCGGTACATGTACTAGTTTCAAAATTGATTCTAAAATAATCATACCACAGTAATGTATTCAAGTAAAACTGATAACAAATAAAGGATGAATGAATCTTTTCTCAAAATAATATATTATTCAATGCATTGCATTCATTTGTATTCTTTGTGTTTAATATACTTAAAAATAAATTGTAAATATTGATGTTTCTCTTTATCAAAATTTGGAGAAACGAAGCAGATTAAAAATACAATTATAGTGAAAATAATGAATTTATTTCTCGATACGTATATCTGAAACGTTAACAGTGTCATGTGTGAAGCTGTATCAAATCTAAAATACGAAGTTTTGAATGTTTAAATACATTCTATATATTATAGGTTGAGTATTAAAATCATTGTATCAAATTAAAAGGAATTTAATTGCTTGTTTGCTTCTGTATTTTCAGTAAAAAATGGTTCTTTTAAAAGGATTTGAACATCATTTTATCTATCCCTTTGTTTGTATATCTTTCTTCTAACTATCTGCCTATGTGTCTCTTAAACATCCGGGCTAAACGATGTTCCTTTGACTAGATAGAAATCACAGTAAAACTTCAATAATAACATTTATATAGCACAAGGGCATATATAAATATTTCGACAAGTGATATCTTATTGTTCAGGAAAGGTGGATGTGTGTTTCTCTTAGATATAACAAGCGATATCTTAATTTTATATCATTAAGGGTTGCAACTGCTACGCTTAATGATACACTAGTGTGTATCATTAAGCGTCGAATATGTCGATATTTGCTTGTTTCATTAAGCGTCGGTGTTACACTGCATTTGTGACGCTTAATGATATAATTCTGTCATTAAGCGGCGATTTAGCATTAGCGGTTGATGATGTCAGCTATAAATGCAATAATTTTGGCATTAAGCGTTGCAATTGCAACGCTTAATGCCATTTGTATCATTAAGCGGCGTTTTATCATTAGAGGTTGCTACAACGCCGTCAAGGTAGAAGCTGGTACATGTATATGCTTTATTTAATTACTTTATGAAGATACAAGTATAGTAGCTGCAGAACTGTAGCTCTCTGAAAAAAATTTTTACAGATCGAAGAGCTACAGTGCCACCCATTGAAAAAACTGTATATTTATTGCGCACTTAAAAGTGCGCTTTTTATCGATTTATTTCTCAATGTTTTTGAAACTATCATCTCAAAAGATTACTAACCGTGTGTTCTTAACATATTTTTTCACTGTTTCCACAACAAAAAATTCCTTATAATTGTTGTTAGTAGCCCTCCTGGCCCTGAAATCGAGATCATCGAAAATTCCGTCTATTTATAATGCCATTTTGGTTTGCAAGATAATTCGGCCCAACGCACTTCATGTAGATGTCAACTTCGAAAGTACTTGATAGTGGAGTACGAATTTTTTTTAAATCTAAATTTTTTGCATTTGAGGTAAGCATTTTGAAGAATTAATCCATAACCAAGCGCAACTTTTTGTGCGCAATAAATAAACAGTTTTTTCAATGGGTGGCACTGTAGCTCTCCAGTCTGTCAAAATATTTTTTCGGAGAGCTAAAGTTCTGCACTACAAGTATAGGGGATGTAGGCTGGAAAGGTTGATCTATTAATCTATATTCATAATTCATAATTTCCATTTCCATATATATTTTAAGTAATTTAAATGTAAAGTTGATGTAAAGTACGGATATTTAAAGTTAGTAAATTGTGTGTAAAGTATGAATGTTTAGTATTTTGTATGAATGTTGTAGGTTTAATCTCCATATGTAAATTATAGAACTCAAGACTACTGAATACTTGATATCGCGATTACTTAACTTAGCGGAACTCTTTCGCGAAGGAGGTAGGAAACGTCTGTTTGATGGGGGCAATGAGCTATTCAATACAAAGCAACATCGATCATTGTAGCATTTATAAGGACAGATTAGTAAAAATTCCTTGTGGAATACTTCGCTAAAAAATCGCTGACCAAGCCTTATATATTTTTGAGAGGAGCCGATCCAAAATTGTCACATTTTTAACGATATTTTTAATCAAGCGGACTCTTCTCGTTAAATTTTCATTGAAAATCGTCACATTTTTAAGCAGATAAAATATTCTAAACTTTCCTTATTTGACAATCTACTATTTGGAGTTCAACATCTGGCAAAACATCGTGATTTCGGCATTAAATTGTTCGAATCATTCGATTGTCACTACTGTAAACAATGTCATTTGCCCCCAGAAATTGCATGACACTGGATAGAGAAAAGCCGATCATTATTATACACAAGTTTGTTTTAAAACTTCTTTATCTAGCAGTATTTCCAATATAAATATTTTATCCCATGTTTAATCCTTTATTCCGTTGATATAGCTCATGTGATAACGTTTTCATATCACACAGTTGTGACGTCACAATGGATTTTGCGTTAGAGTAATGAAGTAAAATGAAAAAGAGTCGTTTCAAACATTGTTCGTGGTGTAAAAAACATGTGATAAAAAGAATCTCACATGATTTGTAGTTGGATATGATTTTTATCCAACTCGTTGTGTGTTTTTATCCCCTCGCCAAGGCTCGGGGATAAAATCCACACAACTCGTTGGATAAAAATCATATCCAACTACAAATCATGTGAGATCCTATATATATTTTGAAGGTATATGGATTCATTAAACTAGTATCTAATTCTTTGCCTGAATCCAGGTAGGGCGAGAAATAGACTGGTGTATAAATTCAACGGAGGGTTCAGGTGCCTTGAAGGAATAGGCACCCCTGGTCGACCTGTAACGCCCGTTGTGAACCCTATGTGTACTGATTGGGTGGATGGAATAATCCGTAGTCAAATTTTGTATTAAAAAGTCCTAATAATTGGTATAAAAATATCATTGAAAATACGACGGATTTTAGGTTTTTCTAAGAAAGGCAATTCTTGAAAGCAATTATGTATCTTTAATTTAGGAGACGGGATGAACATTAATAATATGCAGATCAAAAATTTTCTTCATTTTTCATTCATTAGTAAAAAAAAAAACAAACAAAAAAATTGCAAATCATTTCATTTGCAGCAATCAATACATCACCTTTGGTCTTAGTTTTTGATATCTTTTATCAAAGAAAGAATAATTTAACAAAACAAAAAACAAAAAAAAAACAGGGTTTTTGAAAAAATATATTTTGTTTCTTGAATATTTAAAATCATTTATAATACTCACTTCTTCTCCACCAAAAACCATCAGTATCTTTAAAATATAGAAAAATTATTAACGCAAATAACATATTAAGCGAAAATTCTTAAGATGTCAAGATACTATTCAGATGCATGTTTAACCTGACATGATTGATAGTTTTGTAAATTTCCCTATCTATTTCTATTATAAACATTAAAATTGTAGTACCTTGTATTACAAGAAACACAGCTAGGAGAACCAAGATCTTCCACATTTTTTTCTTCTGTATGTCGAATGAAACATATATGTCTATCTTATCATATTTATACAATCCTGTAATCAATGAGCGGTCAATTTATTGAAATTTAAGGGAAAAAGCATTTGACACGGTGTAAATTAAATTTAGAATTTTTTGACGTTTCATTGAATTATTTGTCGCGGTCTTTCGACCATAAACGTCATGAACATATCGATGTTACTTTAAACATGTAATATTTTTTTTTATTGCTCAGTAAATTAATTTTTCGCAGTTTCTCTAGCCTATTGGCATTTATTACGCTAAATTAGCTCTGAGTATAATGAGGATAAAACATTGATTAAAAAATTAATTCGAGAGTTTTAGTGAATTTGTAATTTGTAAGTATGTATATGTTTGTTTGTTTATCGTTCCACTTGATATTTTTTTTACACATTAAGGAGACGCCAATACCACGACGATGGGTCTGTGTGTATGTGTGTGTTGAGGGAGGGACATGAAAAATTTTCAATGCAATTTTAGGTTCTGAATTTTTTCTTTTATTTCAATTTTTAAAAGCTACAAGATGGTTATCCATCTAGTAAAAATATTGTAGAGTATTTGAGGCCATTAGGAAATAAACACTGGGTTACATGTACGTGTGCATGTATATGTATAATAATTTTATATACATGTATGATTATGAACAAATGAGTCTTTCGGGGGTTTATGACAAGTTCATTTTAATCGTCTTTTACCACTTTTGTTTCCCTGTGTAGATCTCTACTAATATATAATGTATTTCTTTGTTTTTATTATTTCTGATCAAAGCGCTGTACAAAAATATCGGTGTTGCAGAAACTTGTATCGAGAAGGACATTAAATAACCGACACATTAAGTCAACTTAGCCAACATTTTTAAAATATACGAAAAAAGACAGGTAATTCTGTGTTGGCTAATGGGAATGGGGTGCAAATGTTGGACATAATAATTTTACTACATGTAGGATATAGTATGTTTTAAGAGATGAGCCGAATAAAATATTTTATATACAGTAATGTACCTTATGAATAAAATATGTTAATTATTCATTGATTTTCAGCTCTGTTACCAAAAACTCTTTTAAAAAAAAGTAGTTTATGAACGGATTGAAAAATATAGAATTTTACAACATAATGTGTTTTATACCCCCGCTTGAAAAATGGGAGGGTATATAGTAATGGGTATGTCCGTCCGTCTGTCCGTAACGCTTTGGGGTACCCATCACTTATCCGCATTTGTTTTTATATGTATTTGTCACTATCGACCTTTTGTTCGAGAAAGGTTAGAACAATTAAAAGCACCTCTGGCCAGTGTACCTCGCACAGAATTTTTAATGACATTCTGTAAACATAAAGAGTTGATATCAAAAATGTCCCATAAACACACTGTAAATGCTACATCCTTGGCATTCTATTTGTTTCAAATCAAATTTTGGCTTCTAAATAACAGCTCAAAAATGAATCAAAATTAGTCACCATGTAAAAAATACACTGTTCAAAAATACTTTATTTTCCTATATAGCGTCACTTAACTAAATAATAGCACCGTGTAATTAATTTTTGGCCACAGTATCAAGGAAAAATTAAATTCTGCATGCATTTGAAATATTGCTCATAAACTTTTTGACATTTGCTCTCTCTCTTAAAAGAGATATTTCATTACTCATTTCATTACATTTCCATTTATAGTTTGAAAAAAAAAATTGAAGAAAAATAAAGTATGCAAAAACGGCTCATTCCAGAATTCGAACCCATCCCCATGCAAGCAAAAGAATCTGTCCACTGTCATATCCACTAGAACATGGCCGACACTTGGAAACTTCTTGTTATTTCATGTACACATTTTGCAATTCGTTTGGATTATAATATTTATTCAATTTTTGTGTTTTTCAAAAATATGCCTTTTTGGGACAAAAATCGGGAATGGTAGCTTTGAAGGAAATTCTTGTCTCTTTCTGCATATATGAAAATTTTTCTGTTTCAAGGAGACACTTTTTCAGAACAATGGGAAAACCCTTTTAAAATGCAGAGAATCTGATACATTGTGCTGAAAAAAGTAATATACATTATTTGCTGTAATTTACTTTTTTCTTTTAATCTGATACACATTCAGGAAAAATAACAGAAGAACTGCTACACCCTCTTTGGAATTAGAATTTTAATATGTAATTTTTATTAGCCTTTCATTCTGTTGTGATCAAGATTCATGAATGTTGTTTAAAAAATTCTTCTCTACAATTATCTACATAATATTCTTTTACAAATGTTACTGTAAACGATACTGAAATGTTATGGGACAGATAAAAATGCCAATAATGCAGGAAACATATGTTTTTCTTTTAATGAAATATAAATTAATAACATACTTTGATCAATAGCATGACAATATCAACACCGTCATGTGCATCTTACAACAGGTTTTATATTATATACAGCAAATAACTTTAGATAAACTTAAGCTAAGATATCGTATGTCGTAAGCCGGTGTTAAGTAACGAATTGTTATATCAGTAGGCTTATTCATTGAGGGGCTTTGACACACGAGGGCGTTGTATCGACTGCAAGACAGGTTATACAGAAATATCAACCAAATACGACCAAATGTTACTTCCCCTATCGATTAATGTAATTGATAAACACTTACGAAGTATTACTAATTTACCTATCATGATTAATCTAAAAAATTTAAGCAATTCAAATATCACATAATTAATGTGTGGATAGGGTAACATTACGATAATTACCGGTATGTAGTATGGCTAAAATTGAGAAAATTTTATAGCATGCATATGTCGGTGAAGAATGCTCCAAATTCGCGAATGTTATATTTTTAGATTTCCGTTTACTTCTTAGGAAATACGAAAATAAATTTATAAACTTATCTATTCATGTTAACTTGAAATTAATTTGTCTCTTTTGTCATTCTATTATATTTGCATATCCACTGCTCTCTCCCACAATGAACATGCATCCATTAATTGCATACATAGGACTATAGACGCAACTGCTTCTGCTATGAGTGCAATTGCTCTATCTCACTTGTGTAGAACAAGCTCTACTACACTTATATACCGTGGTGAGAAGTATATATATGAAATGTTTCGTAAAAGGACTAAATATAAGTTTTTAATAATATTTTTTGGAAAAAAAGGAATTCAGAACAATTTAAAATTGCTGTTTGATATCTTTAAAAATTTAATTTTGGTCAATGTATTTAATTGTAATATAAAACTTTTTAAAAATTGAATAGAACTCCAAATTTTTATTTTTTCGTATGATGCATACTTGTACAAAGAACGATAACTCTTCACACTTGGGTAATAACATTCAGAAAGAGAAAATTTCTTTAACTAGTAGATCTATATCTATTTCAAGAAAAAATAAATGGAAAAAGTACCCCAAAAAATCACAGAAAAGCATACTGGAGTAATAATCATTAGGAAAGCATTCTCATTTTTACCATAGTGTTAAATTATTGATTTTTGTCAGATGATTTCAATAACGTTGATCGATGACGTCACGACTGCATCAAAACAAAAATTAAGAGAATGTGATGACGGCGCTGCTTTATCCAGATAACTGTGTTTGAGAGGGAAATACTTTATAAATTGTGATTTATTAGAGAATAGGAGTATTGATCAGGTGTACTGATTTTAAAGCCGTATGGTTTTCTTTACTGAAGACAGAAGAAGCTGCGTCCTTATGTAAGTCAGGATTTCCTCTGATATTCTTGACAACATCAAAGAATGCAAATATAAGTAATAAACAACGATTATTTAGTGAACATGGCGTAATGAATAGCAATAGCTCTGCTGGCATATTTTCCATGATGCGCTAGCGCGCATCATGGAATATGCCAGCAGAGCAATTGCTATTCATAACGCCATGTTCACTAAATAACGTTGTTTATTTCTTAAATATTTACATTTGCTGTGTTTTTCTAGTAAGCCAGTTGTGAAATTGATTTGAATACCATTTTCGTGTATACTCACACATGACTCACGCGTAGAAATATACAGGGAGAAACGTGCGCTAACGCCACGTCAGAATGAGGCTACAGCGGCTTTAGTAAAAGTATAACGATATAGGTGCCCAGCGAGAAATTCAATATTGAGTATATATTTGGTGCTTCCAAACATGTGAAAGGTCAATAGCCGGAATGTTGTTAAGTTTAGTGTGAATTATTGGTGTGTGAATCACACAGACTTGCAACTAGGCATATTTTTCATGAAGCGTAAGTGCGATCCATGAAATATGCCTAGGTGACAATTCTGTGTGATTCACACACCATTAACTCACACAAAACTTAAAAGCATTTCTTAAATATACAAATGAAGTTAGTCTGAACTGCAGTGTTTGCACAATATATCATCATTTCTAAATTGATTATTACTTAAAGAATCACTGTCTAGTTAGTAGAGTATGCCAGGGCATCAACGATAGTTGGAAATGTGGGATGAATTCCATAAAGGGCGAAACCCGTTATGCATAAATTATCTCAGGTTTGCAACTATCGTTGATGCCCCTGGCATACTCAACAAACTAGACAGTGATTCCGTATATTTCCATTTCATTGTGAAATAAAGTTGTGAATTTAGATTTTAAAAATGTAGACTAATAAACTTAAAATTCCACGAGGCCTCCCATGTTAATTTCAATTGTCCTTGCCCACTGACATCAAACACAAAGACAGTCGCACGAGATTTACATGCATATTAGGCCTCCTTAACGTCAGACACAAAGACAGACGCCCACGAGATTTACATGCATATCAAGTCTACTAAGCCCCTGACCTATACATTTGCCTAATTTGCTTTCCGGCAGTAGTATCAAGAAATCTACTCCACTAACTTTCAAAGAGTTATCACAGAGAAAACAAATAGAAATGAAAATATTTTTTGATAATTTCACCGGAATGTAAATTAGGCAAATCGATAGGTCGTGGGCCAAGGAGGATATGGGAGGACAAGTGTAATTTAAATCTGTTAGTCTACATTTAAAATCTAAATCTACAATTCTATCTCACAATTAATTGGAAATATAAGGAATCACTTTGTAGTTAGTATGGTATGCCATGGACATCAACGATAGTAGGAAACCTGGGATAATTTTTGCTTAACGGGCTTGCAGATTATCCCTTGTTTCCCACTATCGTTGATGCCTGAATACTAAACTAACTAGACAGTGATTCCGCATATCAACTCCACTAACTTTCAAAGAGTTATCACAGTGAAAACAAATAGAAATGGAAATATTTCAAATTGTAAGAATATTTATGTTATAACTCTTCTCAAGATAAAAAGAAAAAACTATTTGCTTCTCGAGCTGTACAGCCATGTTGGTGTTGAAGTTTGAAGTTTGAAGTTTTCCTGAATATATCAATAATTATATACATGCACTCTTAGATTTTAAAGAATAAAACAAATAAAAATGTTATCAACTTCGTAACTCTTAGTACTCAAATGAGTTATAAAAACTAACTTTGGTCGTTAAGTATAGATATGAAAATATAAATAGAACATGTATTTTTTAAAACCATTTACTATATATATTCATATTTCATTGGTGAAACTTCGATCCACATGTGAAGTGTTTCATACTCTTTTATACCTCTTCCAATTTTGTGAATCGAATTAGGGTGAACTGAAAAAAGACAACCAATCTAATTTTTCTTTGAAAAATTCAACAGTTACTACTTATAAATATTTTCACTTATATAATCATATTTCACATGCATTAAAGCAAGGTGGTTATAGATTACACAATTGGATTATAAAGTTCCGTAATTTTTATTTAATAAAATTTTTGTGTAAAAAGAATTTATCATTACACATTAAAAGATGAATAAATAATAGCTTGTTCTGCTTCAAAATCGTAACAAGGGTATATATGATTAAATCTAGACCATGACTGAGTTTCTTTTCTTCTTTTCTCTGTATTTATACAAAAATAAAGTTCTATCAAATGAAATGTGATATAAGATATTGTTTTAATTTTGTTTCTTCAATTTCTCATTTTCTTAGTATTATTGGATAAAACATATGAAGAAAACGAACAGTATTCAAGATCAAAAGTCCATATACATGTAACAATACAAAATAGGAGCAGAGCAAACAAGGACCTTCAAAACATCAGAGGTGGGATCAAGTACCATAGAGGAGTGAGTATCTCCTGCCGATCGGCATCATCCGCCATATGCTCCCTGTTATGATCGGGAAATATCAGGAAAATCCACCGTCAATTCAGTGTATAAATAATGAACTAACAATTAGCATGGAAAACGTCATTTAGCATTTGACTCCATGGGAAATCGCATTTGCGGACAAGCTTATTGTATCGACTATAGAACTTTTTACTGATTTAAATTAAACTGCTGACACTCTTGTTTCATCAGCCTGTTTGTCAATGATTTACCTCGTTTTGGAAATCGGTCATACTTAGAGCATGCTCTTGCGTATCGAATCAACTCAGATACATTAACTCTGTATGTGGGTGATGAAGGTATATTGCTGCATAAGTAGGGGAAGTTGACAATAGAAAAGTCATCACGTTTAATATAATGTTTGGTTGTAAGATTACCATTACGGTTTTGTCAAAGGTCAACATGTCTAAAAATAATTATTTTTACAATAGCTCCAAAACTATGTGTGGTATAAAGTCAAAACGTTTAAAGTTTATAAATATATCATTGATTATTAGATAGAAAGTATTACTTCATAACAAATATTTTTAAAAAGATATTTTTTGAGAAATTTCGTATCAGAAAATGTGCATATTTTAAGAAAAATGCACCTGCTCAATTCTGTCTTTTTTGTGGAAACCATCATTGCAGAAATAAAATGTTTATCATGGAAGGGTAAGTTGGAGGTGAATGGTTTCTGAAAGGCTGTTATTGAAAGCATGACATGTATAAAGACAAGACCCCTATAGAATCCGCCATTTGCAATGTACTTGCACTTTCAAGTCTTAACATTTGGACAAAATAAGCAGGGAAAACAACTTTCCAGAGGCTATCCAAGTCCAACTTGCCTTTCATTGATAAACATATTTTGTTTCTGCAATAATGGTTTTCACTAAGAGCGCGCTTAATCAATTGGGTGTATTTTTTGAAAATATATGCATTTTTTAGAAGAATTGTTCTCTATTAATATTTTTTCAAGTATTTTGTATCAAGTGATACTTTCTATCCGTTAATCAATGAAAAATTTACAAACTGTAAAAGTTTTAACTTTATACCTCAAACAGTTTTGGGGCTATTGTAAAAATAAAGAACGAGTGCACTTATGGGCCCCGGTAAAATGTGAAAAAAAAGAATCAACTATAACAAAATTTTTCATCTCAAATTATCAGTTGATATCTAAACCATACGATTCAATAAATTCTACCACTGAAAATCATGAATATACAAAAGCAAAGCCATACAATGTGGTAGGCGTCAGTCAACTTTTGTGATTATCTATAGTAAATCGAGAAGGGTCATTCATTTCTAAGCTTTTGTTTACTATAAGCCTAACGTTGTGCAAACTTGTGCGAATGACAAAAGACGCTTTATATATATATTTATACAAGTTGTGTAAAAGTAGGAAGTTTGCACAAGATTAAGCTGGTACCTAAAATATTAAAAATGTATAAAAAGTTCAATGTTTTTCCTGTGTCGTTCATAAAAGTGTCAACATTTTTATCGTTCATGCAAGACAATGAGACAGTATTGAAGTCCACCAAAATACTCTTTTTTAATTCCAAAATTCAAAGAAACTAATACAAATACTTATTGTTTTTAATGCAAGCGTGTAATTAAGTTGGATCACTATATAATGGGCATCAAAAATTGGTACCGTCCTTGCTAACAAATATCATAATAACTTATGTACTGTTTCCCAAATTTCAACAAATAATATTTGATGATGTATGATTGACTTTAAGACACAAAGCAAATTTAATAGACATCATTTTGGAGTAGTTTACACTGTTTTTAAGAAACGTTTGACGGTAAAAAAGCTAAGTATTCAAAGGTCACCCTATATTTTGAAAAATGAGTGAAAACGACAGCATGAACGAATGTCTAAACAATAATTTTTATCCACGTTTGTTTGAAATTCAAACAGATAATGAAACTTAAATCTATTGCTTAAAACCCTCAAAACAATATTTACCATAAGATGTACTTGACAAAAAGGCCTGACAAGAGCAAAGAATTGCAAGAGCACAAAGACAGATTTAAACCCAATTTTCTTAAATATTAGTGGTATTGTTGTTCAAATTTGATTTCTGGATGATTGTGGAAAGCAATTTTTTTAAAAAGTAATCGAAAGGTTTATTAGAGGAAGAACCCAGAATTAGGAATACACTGCATTAGATTTCTACATGACAGCGTCAAAACCCGCACGCCCTGAAGAGTAAAGGAGTTTTGGGGATAAACAGAAAATTAATTTTTTTTAACATTAATAATATTCGCCAGATCTTTGACCTTTTGACCTGTTTCTATTTCCAAACTTGAAAAAAAACACCTTTCAAAAGGAAGAAACAAGTCCAGGAAATCATAGGATCTGCATTTTTCCATTAACTAAGGGTCATGCCCAAAAAAAGAGTTCCAAAAACAATCCGAAATGGATAACAACTTTGGCTTTCCAGAAAGCCTGAAATGTCATCTCTTTAGTATCAATAATGTCAAAGAAATAAAACAGAAAGGGAAATATTTGAATGCAATGAATATATGGATTATTACACTTGAAGTTCCCAAATGACTTATATTCAGCAAACTCCAAAGTAAAGTAGGCAGTTTCTTTTGGCCGCAGTATATATATGAAAAGCATGGACGTCTGCGAGAGCACCCAAGGCGATTTTTAGTGAAATTTCATTCTACTTTCTAGCGGTCTTTGTGCTTCTGGGTGTTTACAATTTACTTAAATTATAATACTTTCCTTGAACTATATTTTCTTAACTCAATACGGAATTATCAACAATAATTATCATTCATTTAAAAGGAGCTTATCATTAAAGTTTGACAGGAATTAACTTAATAAGTCCAATTACAGACTAAAAAATTAACATAAAATTAGTGTTGACCACTCTTCGTTAATTTTTTGCAGAATCTACTTTTGTGCGAGAACCAGTTTTCCCTTCGCGTCAACAAATCTATATATAGAAATCACGTCATTGTCAATTCTCCTTGTGTGGCTTACCAATTTAATAAGGCATAGTATTGAGGATCAATATATATACGACACACCGAAACTATAGATATTTATAAGTATCGTACTTCTTTTCTAAATTTTCCTTGGCTTTCAAATAGGCCTAAACCGAAAGTAGATCACACACTCCTAAGCTAGTTCTTCTAAAAGAAAACCAGTTTACAGGCTACTTGGAACTCTGTAAAACATCGAGGACTCCCGAAAGATTAATGGAGGCTTACACTAGGACTTCACTTCCGGCATACAATCTTAATGTGTCATCTCCCGAGGGAGATGACAAATATGTTATGGACATGTGTTTTAATCAAAAGAGAATTTTTAGTTAAATCATTTAAAGACTAAATCACTGAAAAGCGTCTTTTGCTTCTTTCCGAGCACCCAGGACATTATTTATTGAACAGCCCTCGTATTACAGCATTTATTGACTTCAATTTCATTCTATAACGATTTTTTTTTTAGAGTTTTTACAATTCTGCAGGATCAGGACATTGAAAATTCATCTCCTGTCCAATAATTGCTGGATAGAAATGGTGTCTAAATGTTTCTGTATTCTCCGATGTCCATTGAAATTCGATCTCATTGCAACTTTTCAACTGCTGTAATGTTTTATCCAAGAGCTGGCTGTATGATCTGTTTAAAAGAAAACATATTATTTTTCGAAAATAGATAATAAAAATACTATGTGGCCTTATTTTTGGCATTTATATATTTGAATTTAGATTTCCTTTGCATTTAAGACTACATGAAATACTCTACAGAGAGAGGGGGATGTCAACGAGGGAGAGAAAGGAATGTCAACGAAAGAGAGAAAGGAATATCAACGACAGAGAGAGGGGGAGTGTCAATGAGAGAGAGAGAGAGAGAGAGAGAGAGAGAGAGAGAGAGAGAGAGAGAGAGAGAGAGGGGATAATGATAATAAACTGACCTTCAAATTTAAATTCTTATCATAACTTACCGACAGAACAGATTTTTTGACATTTCATTATTTGCAGGATTTTGACGTGTTGATTCCATTAACGCTATGACTTTTTTTCTGTATCTATCAAGCTGCAGGTATCTGCTATTCATACACTGTTGCAGCCCTTGAAGAACTAAAGAGGGCTCAATTAAGTTACATGTAAGCACGTTGAATATCCAGAGATCATGACAAATATACAAACTATATGACATATGAATTCTTACGAGGAAATATGGGATTTTTACACATGCTCGTTTCCCTGGCAGCCATTATTAGAAGAAGATTTCTTTCGTCATTGCATTCTGGGAGAGCCTCAATGTTTAGGTCTTTTCCACATTGAATAAGTTCCCTCAGATACCTATATTTTGATAGAATTCTTTAAATATTATAAAACTCCAAAATTCAATTAAAGCTACCCATGTAAAACATCTGGCTAATTTCACCAATATCTCAAATGATTTACCATTTTTCTATATGAGATTGTCTATATGAGATAATTTTTTAGAGATAGTAATAGGATTAACATCTACCAGTCTTATAATACTTAATAATATTTTGTTATATCAAGAAGGATAACTGTGCAATAAAGAAAACACGTTCCATATAAAAAAGGATGATGCATATATTAATATCTAATTTTAATCTTCGCTGATTTAAAATAAACATGAAAAAAATGACATTCATCTTATCATTGAGTTTCTGACCACGAAATGATAGTGGCTTTTTATTATAAGATGTTCATAAGCAAACTAATAGCATTGTCTTCAGATGTATCTTTTAAGATAAAAGTAGCTTTTTGTTATGGATAGCTCGCTGGTATCTTACAGTTCAAATGTGATCAATGTTTATTTGATCATAGGTGTAGTTAAGTGTTTGAAGATGTTGCTATGATATATGATATTGAAATCTTATTATGTTCTGTGCTCACTTACATTCAATGTCTTGAAACATGCTAGGTATTCTAAGGATTTTTAATTCCATGATCGAATGTTGTAAAAGTGTTTACTGATACTTCATCGCATTTGTCTGGAAGTTCAATGTTTTTGAATTTACGACGATGAATATGATAAATGGATTAAAAGCGTATTTATTTTAGAATTATTATCATTACATGTAACATATAATATGAGTCATTTGTATAAATCTTTTATCTAATTAAAAACTTTTAACGTTTACCTTTGATCTTATACTTCGATAACAAATTGATAAATGTCTCACCTACAAACATCTGTGAAATAGTTCCCTCTTAAGGCAGCTTCACCCTTTTTTCTGTCTCCAAAGAAAACAACTTCCGTTGGTGTCTTAGGACACGAATACAGTCTCATACACCGCGAGTACGTGAGGTCAACGCTTGTGTATTCCTGTCCCTCTCGCTTTAAAATTCGACCCTCTATAATAAAAAGGGCAATATAAAACCAAATATGTTTTTTCCCTTTTAAAAGGCCAAAAAAGCAGTTAAAGCAAAAGGAGCTTTAGGTTTGATGTCGGAATTATTTGCTGCAAAATTGTAAATAACTAATTCAATGACAGAAAAAGGATGTTCATAAACTTCTGTAGTTCATATTTGCGATGTTAGAACTATTTAAAAGCTTCGATTGAATCAAAATTACAATATTCTCGTCCTGTACAATAACGTTTTATTACTTAATACTGTATATTGGATTGTTTAGAAGTCTTTCTTCTAAAACCATTTATTGCTTTATTTTAGTCTAATTAATCGTTAAGGATTATATAACATACAAATTTATCATAATAACACATCTAACATCAAAATAAAGTTTTCAAAAATGTAGCTCATATTGTTTTGATAAGAATTTGACACTTACCTGGACTGGGAACATAGAAAGCCATAGCTATGGTCAGAAAATTGAAAAGTCTTCCGATCATTTTTGGTTACTATGAAAACAAAAAAAATCGTCGCAGTTTTTGTCCAAGTGCATAATTAATTTTATCTGCTTTTAATGTCTATTAATTTTATCATAGAGAGCTAATAGTTTCTATAATAGAGTTACTGACCTATGCTTTATAACAATCTACGTATTAACTCAAAATGCCATCGTATTTTGTACTTTATTTTATTGATGTCCTTTCAAATCATAAAAAAGTAATTCTAAAGTCAAAATTTAACGTTTCAGTAATCATATTTAATGAAACACTATTAGAGTAATATATATTTGTTTATAACCATCATTTTCTAAACTACCTGACAATTTTTATTCAGGTTTTCTAGATAACTTTTTTACTTTCTACCTGCGTTTTACACGATTAAACTAGTATGTCTTCCATACCTATATTCCATTTTCAAGAGACTGAGTAATTTTGAATTTTAACATTTCTGCTCTTATGGGTTTTTAAAATTTTCACCAATCCCAATGAATATTTTGCAAATAGAGTGGTACAAGTTTCTCTAAAGTTCAGCGTAAATAATATCATGACGTGATATTTCAATAATAAAAAAACTCCTTTTATTTTATGAGAGTTAATATAAAATATAAGGAGTTTGGCAATAGGCCTATATTGAAGATTAAATAAACTTTTTAAAGTGCGTCAAAATGCATGATTGCGGGGAAACGGTATATGAGTATTTTTGCGTTAGAAATAGGAAATCGTATATGCGTTAAAATGCGTGACTGTGGGGAAGGGGGTTAATCATTGTCTATACAGTAATTACTATACATGTATTTATATGGTTAATTATTTGATTATACGAAAATTCAACTTACTCACACAAATAATCTTAATTATCTTTTCCAGCCCGATTTGCAAAAAGTTGGAATAAATTTCTATACATTGGTTCGTGTTTACAAGGTTTCATTTTTTATTGTAGGGATCGTAACAGGGTAATTAAGCAATGGAGGGAGGCCGATATTTTTCGATGTCCACCTCTCTTTGTTTCGGGTGACACTAAACTTGTATGCTATAACTTTTCCAAGCAATTCTTTTGAAGCATGCTTATTTTTTCTATATCCTATTACTTGGACAATTTCTATCAAATCAAATAACAATAGAATTATACTTACAGTTTTGTTGATTAAAAAGATTGATGGTTTTTTTTAAGATAAAAGGCCATAATTTTAAACAAGAAATTTGAGCAACACAGTTCTAATAATTTTGTGAGGGTTGAACGGCTTTTATCGCTAGTTGTCTTCATGAATGGCATATATTTTAGTTAAATTTATAATAACTTTGAAAATCGTACCTGAACTAAAGAGGAATTATCAATTAGCTTGCACCAAAAAAGGATCACATTCAAGTATGTGTTCCATGCCTTATTTAATATCAATCTCATTATTTTAATGATGAAATCAAGAATGATTTTATTACCTTGTAACTAATCGAGGCGGACATAATTGTGTCCATTTGAAACAAGGCGTTTAAGGAAACGGATTAATATAAGTTGTTACAACTTGTTTCCGAATCCTATATGTATCATCTACTGTGTATATATAATGTCTAATTTAAATAAAATAAAGTTTAAACTAAGGCAATTATCCCGTCTCTATAAGTGTTCCTAATTTTCTCCTTAATAGTCTTTGCAATCTGTAATTGTGGAAATTTCCCTGTCCTTCGTGAGATTTAGTGTCCCCTTATAATTTCATAAGTATGTTTAACAGACTAATTAAAACACATTTTTAATAAATTTCAATACATATATTTTTTTGATAAGTACCTCACGGAATGAAAAATTAGACTAAAATGATAAACAAAAACTTCCTTACCATAACCTTTAGAATGTTTATTTTTTTTTTTAAAAATGATGAATATAAATGACACAAGATATAAGTTAATAGTTAGCGCATAAAAACGATTGAGAAGCTATGCATATGAACAAATTCAAAATGTTTTGCTAGATGTATAATATCAAATAAATGTAGTACAATGCAATTAAAATAAGAGCACAGTGGAGCATCCCCAAGCAAAAAAGAATGTCTAAGAATCAAGGTAACATTTGACATCTATCGTTATTTCGCGACATTGGACTAAGACAATAACAGAAACACACTTGATCAGATTAACCCCAGTAAAAGGTTTAAGAAGTCTGAAAATACAGTCAATAAAAACAAGACTTTATTTGTTTTGGCGTGCTTGTCATGGCCATTTAATAATAAATTTTATATAACACAATGTATGCGCCGATCATTATGATAATATGGCAGCATAGGTAAATGAATATAGATAATGAGCAAGAGAAATACCATCTTGATCCAAGGAGTCTGGAAAAAACAGTACCCCCCGGAGACAGCATTCTTTGCAAAATTATGCCAAATGGGTCAAGTGACAAAGTCACGTGACCCATCCGCCACAAACTAAAATTGGGGCGGCAATTTTGCGGCCCAGATCAACAATAAAAGCACAAATCGTGCATAAATTAGGTACAAATCGTACCAAAATATATGTATTAAGCCAAATGGGTCAAGGGACATAGTCGCATGACCCATCCGTCTCGAACTAACATTGGGGCGGCGATTTTGCGGCCCAGATCAACAATAAAAGCACAAATCGTGCACAAATGAGGTGCAAATCGCACCAAATAACCAAATTGGTAAGTGAAAGGCACAAATTGCGCCCTAAGATTGAAATTTTAAAATAAATGCAAATTGCATTGAAAATGATAAATGTGCAACTCGCACACAATGGGGCTCATGACAAGCATCGCGGAAATGTTCTCAAAACAAAATTACACAATTGAAATGATCCAAAGCATTTCTCAAAATATAAATAAAAATTCTGTTTCCCAAATCCAAAAATTGAACTCCATCTCAGAACAACTCCTTGCAATGCGCCCTAATATGTGGATAACTGATTGATGCACCACGACCCTGAAACTTATTTACCACAAATGTAGCACATGCACTATTAATCATATGTCTACACTTTTGTCATTCTGCATTTGCAAGGCAATTTATCAATTATTTTGAGGCAAAATATGTGACAATATAATAAAAATTTGTGGGAAAATTCAGTTAATGTCAAAGCAATATCTGAATTACAACGTTGTGTCATAATATTAAATTATATATAAACAGAAGGTAAATTTACGACAATGGTCGTATGTAAGATTTGTAGGCTGCTGACTGTAGGGTTTTATCAATACATCGATACGTATCAATATTCAAGAAACATATCGCATTGAAAATTAACTTCCAATACGTATCGGACGAGCACTTTTTTCTAATTCTGTTAAAAACTTCAATCACCAAAGATCATTTTTCACTCTTTTGAAGTAAATCTGTTCAATAAACATTAATTTTTTTAAGGCAAGAACACAGTTATAGAATTATTACTAAAGCATAGACAATTTTATTTTAGAATGTTAATTTTACAGTCATTAAAAGTTTTGATTTGATAGTCATTAAAAGTTTTAGTTTAATAAGGTGTAAGTTGTAATGACAATGAAACACTTAATTTTTAATGAAATTCATACGTTAAATGATTTATAAGCCTTTTATGATCGATTGACTTGTTATAGAATCAAATATATCGCATATATCTTTAGAAAAAAAAATATTGTATCGTATCGTATTTAAATTTTTTGCTCAATACACAGTCCTGGCGCCCGACTGCCACCTTCCCATCTGTGTAATATTTTCCTCTGAAAACACTTTTGTATACAAATGGGTTGAAACCCCAATGGGAAAAATGATTGCGTCTTAAACTTCAGTTGACTGAATATTCAAAAACTGCAAAGCTTTGTTTAAAGTTTATTCAATGTATAATGGCCATATTTTGTACCTAATAAATGAATAGTCCGATATTTTAAATCATGGTAGCAAAATAATTCGACTGATTAAATATTATTGTTTTACGCCAAGTCGGCAATATTTTAGTCATAAATTGAAGATGTTATCAAACAAAAATGCTCCAACATGGAATTTACAACATGTTGATTACTAACCAATTAATTGCACCTTTATTTTAACATTATAGTCTATGGACAGCGCATATGTTTTTGTCAGATATTTTAAGAAGTAGTTTGAAATTTTAAACTAATCCGAGTATTATCTTTTGGTGAAAATATGCGTTTTTTGTTTATTAAAATATGATATAAAATGAATTTTATATCGAAGAAATTTTGATAAATTAAAAATTTTCTTCTTCCCATCAAGGCCAGATAACTCTTAGAAACTTTCAATGTGCAAAATGACCGTCTCTGTACATGTTATTAGTCTTGTGAATTTGGTTCATTTCACATTTATCTTCATCTAAAATCGTCGAAAATCCCTTCATTATACATTGAATACCTTAACATGGACGGAAACTGATATTGGGATAAGGGTTTTGAGTTTAAATGTGAAAATTGCGACGCCCTTTTAATATTTGTACATAATACAGCAAAAATCTGCAGAGATTGAAACAATCACATTGTAATATTTTTCCACATGCACACATGTCCCCGAACCAGTTTGGCCAGTCAAAAATGTTGTAACAAATACTTGAATGGTATCACAAGAGACAGTATTATATGCTTGATACCCAAAGCCACTATTTTACTCACTCTTATTAATGCAAAGAAAGCTCATGTAAAAGCAGACTTAAA